>CM043017.1:19660267-20212964 GCA_023690525.1 Holotrichia oblita
TATTTTTTAACTCATATTGTAAACATTACGTTTCATCACCAGCTCCAATCCTTGAAATGCTTGCCGGATTCCTTTTGGACATTTTTAACAATATTTTTAGTCGTCTGTCAGAGGGTGTGGCACGAAGCACCACAGATCTTCTGTTTACCCAAACCTTTGGTCAAAATTCGATAGACTGTGCTTTTCGGTATCTCAGTTTCCTCTATGATAAGTCTCAACAAAGGGTTTCTGTTTGCCCTAAGGCTAGACATATTGTGCTTCAGCTTTCTAAACTCTATGAAAGCGGCTTTCCATCTAACAGCCCGGATATGATTTTTATCACGGAAATTATAACATCTGCAAGTGGACGGCCAAGTCGCGGCCGGACATTAGATGATTAGCTCATCTCCAGGATCCTGCGCGTCAGGACACGAGATGGCGGCCTGTCGGGCAGCGAGCGCTTCGAAGAATTTCTTTGACTTTCTTGATGTTTTGGCGTCGCTGTTCGGTAATCATCTGCGAGGTCCTCACGACCGTCAAAGAATCGACCAAAACAACGGAAAATCTGTACACGGGATATGCATTCATCCTCGTACACATTTTTTAGAGCTTCGTACGTTTCTGGTGGAGTAGAGTTTTCCCTGAGACATTGACGACTGACGAGCTCATACGTAGCCACGTTTCATCACCAATAGTTGACAAACAGATTCCTTTTGAATCACGTCTCAATCCCAAAACTAAATGTTCAGATACACATTTTTTGGCGTTTCGGAGAGCATCTTTACGTAGTACCAATACCAAAGTAGCTGAATACATATTGAAAGTGGTCTCACGATTACGAGAATAGTAACAGTAGATCTCCTCGTTGTGGATTCCAACGATGCGATGGATTGAAAGTGGTCTGTAGATTACGATATGACTAGAATGGATACCAAAACGAAGATATGGTTTAACCATATATCGATAATGGTTAAACCATCTCATAAATGCGATCTTTTGCAAAATGAAGAAAGATAAGTATCTATGCGTTTATTTTCATACCGAAATACTCAACACTGTCCAGTCGGAGAAAAACCATTAAAGTTAATGTTTAACCGAAAAGTAAAGACTAGATTACATTTTTGAACCGAAAAAGAAGCTTTGGATCTTTACCTAGTTTCTGAAAAACAGAATCTAACAACACAACTGAAACTGTTGCAGGGTCATCTCCGGTGCAAACGCCAGGTACAGTAATTGCGAAAAAGAAAAAAGCCTCCTGATAGACTAAATATATAAGTTTAAAACTTCGTGGGGAGAAGTGTAACAAGTATTGTCTGCTGAGAGGATATACGAGGGCGGGTCAAAATGTCCGTGACTTTTTTAATGAAACAGGTTTTTGGATAAAAAATCATTTTATTTTTCAACATTGTCTCCTTTGAGCTCTATACACTTTGCCCAACGTTTCTCCAATTTTTTTATCCCTTCCAAAAAAAAGATCATCAAAATAGGTATTTGTTTGTGAGATGATTTCATCTTTGGAGTCAAATCTCTTTCCGCCGGTCATTTCTTCAAGTTTGGAAAGAAGAAATAGTCGCTCGGGGCTAAATCCGGAGAATAAGGCAGATGAGAGAGCAATTCGGAGCCTAATTCATCGATTTTTTGCCATGGAAACTGCAGATGCGCGGTGTACTGCTGAAAAAGAATTTTTTTCTTGACCAAATGCGATCGTTTTTTTTAATCCTCATTAAATCGACTACGGCCACAACGAAATTCACCACTTTTTATCATTGAAAATGGTGATGCAGACTTCGCATAATACCAGCTTAGTCTTGGTTTGAGTGATGGTTTTTTTTCCACAAAAAGTAATGCTTAATAAGCACCCGGAATTCACTTTTTTTCCATTTTCTCCTCAAATCACGCGGTACTCTGCTATCAATGGCTGTAAAACACAAACTAAATGACGCAGCTTGTTCAAATATTAACAGGAGTCTACAAACAGATGTCTGTCACAGAACAGAAATATATTAATACAGAAACTAGAAGCAGTAGGTGTTTATCAGGTGTCCAAGCACTGCTTTCCGAGTCATTTATAAAATCTGAAAAGAAGAGTATTACACTCTTACTCTTTGCTTGTAAACTAAGTTGTAACAGTATCCCCGGAGATGAATATTAGAAAAACCAAATCTAAGACAAGATCAGAATTAGGCGATTCAGACTTTCCAAGACTGAAATCGAGAGCTGCACGGGCTCATCTCGTCTCGATGAAACCGAACTCTTTATGTGAGACCTTCAATTGAACATGCATATCTATACTATTTCCTTTGTTGTTAATATTTTATAAACCTCATTTTTTTACATAACCTCTTCTTTCAATTCATTCTCGTAAATTATGTAATGATTCAAAGCAAACTAACTCTAATTTTGAACGCAAAAGGTAAGGTTCACTTTTAACATAATTTGTAATAGGTATCTATCTTCTAGAAAGTATGTCAATAAATAAAAAAAATATATATCCAAAATAAGTTTTTTATTTAAATTAAGTACCTTCAACTTTGTAACCTATCTATTCTAATCATCATCAGATAAAATAATAATTTCATCACCAATTTCAACAATGTTACAAACCCTATAAACACACATACAATCTACACGAAAGCTGTAATAAATTTTCTACTTCTATAGAGGTCGCTCCACCTCGTTGTATTTTATAGCACCGTTTACAACCATAACCCATATAACCCAAAGACTCAAGAGAGAAGATAATAATCGGTCAGTTTTACGAAAGTGTAAATAATTACATAGTTGAAGCGTGTGGCTTATTTTGGATGAACAACACACGTTTCTCCACCAACATAATAATATCGCACCTCTCTTCTTGTTATTTAATCGTAAATCCTTCAGTAATAGGTAGTAACACCATATAGTTCGACCGTTGCCTGTGGCTTAACTGTTCGCCACCGGTTAAAAGAATACTACACAAGAGATACATCTGCTTTTTAGCCCTCCATTATAGGGGGCAGCCCTCCTACATCGATAAAATTAATATTTAATTTTAATCTTTATCTCGTTCTAGGATCCTTTACATACAGATATATAGACAAAAAAAAATTCTATTATAAAATCCGATTGTTTCTGTTTCGATAATTTTAATTGTGTTGATTTCTTTTTCTTGTTTGGTTTTTTTAGATGGTACGAAGTTTGGGTGGTATTACTTATTACATTTTTTTAATTTTTAATCGCGTTGTGTGGTATAGAAAAAAAAACTCCTATTTAATACAGAATTTCAAACTTTGTAACAATAATGTAAGCCAAACAAGAGGAACAGAAACATAAACTCTATAATGTCGGTTTGTTTCGAAATAAACCCTTTCGGTATTAATAACCGGCGACTGAGGTGAGTACAAATCTCCGTTTTTAAGCATTTCAAAACCTATACTTTTCAAGGTGCAAAAAGGTTTAGTGCCAACGGCGAAATAAGTCATTACAGGAGGCATAAAACACCGAACACAAGCATTGTGACCTTCTAAGCTAAGCTGTTATTATCTTTTACCTTTTTACTAAAAACTCGTTTTATCTTTTGCGACGAAATCATTTGTTATATATTTTACGACAGCTTCATACTCTAAAAAAATACTATATTGGTTTGGCGCCTAAAAAAATCAAAACATATACCTATGATATACAGAGTGTCCTGGATTAATTGAACTACAGATATAACCGACAAAAAGACATTTATTTTGATTTTCCACGGATTATTATCTGTGGGTAATTGGACTTCAATTGTGTGGAGATCGATTCTGGAAGGCGAAAGTAGACAATGATCATCAGCATTTGAATCAAAGTTGATCAGGTCCCACAAACTCCAGATATAATGACACAATTTTTGTTTGGTTCCCTTTATCTAAAGATACTAGAAAGCAAAAATAATATATTTCTGCCAACAAACTCCACACATCTGACTACCCCATTGAATTTGAAAATTTTTCCTACCAACAAAGACGAAATGCCAAGAAATAATAGAGAAGTGAAAAAATAGACATGGTAAGAACGATTCATCATTCTCAAAAGGACAAATTTTCGAATCTGCTAAAATAGATTTTTATTCTCTAAGTAATGTTGATGTTTCTACCACTGAAAGCACGATGAAAACTCAAAGCAAAACGTTGCCAAAAAGTTAGAGCATAAACGTCAGCAACTTCACAATGTTTAAAGGTAAAGATCAATCAAGATGGTAATAGAAAACCAAAGAAAAAGTACAATCGAGTTGGTGCTAATTTATCTGCTGTATGGTTAGATCATTCTTTTTTACAAGACAGCGATGAGAACTACTTTAGAAGACAACCAGGAGTTCGAGAAAGCAAATCTAAAGTCATCTGATGCAGGTCTTAGGCCAGGCAGTTATCTAATTTGCAAATTACTTCTTTAGACGTTTCTGTATTAATTATATTTGATGAAAGTATAGTAACTGCAGTTATAAATATTTGAGGATAGAACGATTTCATGATTTAAATTTGTAATAGATATAAAGTGAAAAACAATAAGAGAATGATAAAAGAATGCAGAATCGACTCAATAACTGTAATTTACTGATAAAAATGAGAAGACTCTTGAGAAAAAATTAAGAATTGGTGGAATAAATTGCAGGCAGTCTATGAAAATAAATTAGAAATTAGTTTGTATTTAATAAGAAATATTCGCGGAATGGGGGATTTGCAAGACGGATACATTTTTCAATAATTAATTTATTTGTACATAAAAAAATGATTTCTCTTTATCTGAAAATACGTTGCCTCCTTGACTTCATCATCGGCAGTAAATTTTTTACCCCGGGTTTTCGGAAACAGGTAATAATTATTCAGGGCAGGTCTGGGCTGTAGGATGGGTGATTCACAATTTCGAAGCCCACCTTATGCAGGGCAGCTAACGCAACGCGGCTCTTTTGGAAAAAGCAGCACACCTTTCGTCAATTTTCAGTTCTTTTAGTCGCTCTAATATTGAAGCGTAATATTCTCCGGTTATAGAAACACCTTTATCTTTATAATCAATCAACAATATTCCTTCCGAGTCCCAAAATACCGTTGCCATGAGTTTCCCAGCTGATTGTGACACTTTAAATTTCTTGGGAGATGTGCCCTTTTTATGCAACATGGAGTCTTGTTTGGACTCAGGTTCAAATGATGAACCCAAGTTTCGTCTCCAGTAACAATTCGATCAATGCACCATCCTTGTCTTCATTACAGAGGTCAAAAATGCACGCGAACACTCTACGCGCTGTTGTTACTTGGTTGGTTACTTGGTTTATGTTACTTGGTTGACGATTCAAAAAAATAACTGTCTCACAGGTCACGCCCCCAATGCACCTAATCACCGCCCTACAACCCGCTCATTCTGCGAATATAAAAACGCTTCCTCGTACAACAGAAGCTATTCTAATCCAAATACAAGGTGTGGCAAAACGAACAGTGCAGTTTTGAAGAGCTATTAACAAAAATTGACACAACTTGCGAAACAGTGGTTTATTCTGCTTGAGTCAGTACTACACCCCATTTTTTCACTTAAGTTTTAAAGATCACATCAGCAAGATTGTGTCCTCCAGATGCGATGCACTGATGTAGGCGATTTCTGAAGTTTTCAACTGCGTTCTGGCACATATCGATCGGAATGGCGGCGATTTCCTCTGTAATATGGATCCTCAGTTCTTACAAAATGTGAGGACGATGCTTAAAAACCTTTTCCTTGAAGTAGCCCCACAGGAAAAAGTCGCAAATGCTCAAATCCGGTGATCTTGCCGGCCACCCCAGGTTGCCCCTCAGAGAGACGCAGTTTTGTCATTGAAATCTGCGCTGTGTGGGCCGTAGCGCCGTCTTGTTGGAACCAAATATCCCCAAGGTCTTGTTCTTCAGCCAACGGTGCCAATTCAATTTCGAGGATCGAAACATAACGCACGGTGATGGTTGTTGTACGCCCATCCTCCGCAAAAAAGTAGGTACGGTCCAATAACCCCAAATTTGGAGAGGTCTCTCGCGAACTTGTCGTAGGTTATTGTCCGACTAATATCGGAAATTCTGTTTGTTTACGGTTCCAGACAGATGGAAGTGGGCTTCATCACTACTGAAGAACGCCCTTAGTGGGATACGGTTTAACATTTCTTGAGCGCGATCAACACGGTTTTGAAAATCTGGAGGCTTCAACTCCTGAACCAGCATAATCTTATAGGGATAGAAAAATAAATCTTTATGCAAAATCCTCCTTACAGAGCGGTCAAACATGTTTAATGCAGTTGAATGTTTCCGGGCAGAGCGTGATGGTGATTGTTCAATAACTGCTCTCACTACAGCAACATTTTCGGAAGTTCTCACTGTTTTGGGTCTTCCCATACCCCTAGGACTTTTTGTTGAACCAGTTTCTTCCAACGCACGAACCCAACTCGCGATAACATTGCGGTGCGGAACGGGATCACGACGTGGGATGTTAAAGTGCCGTCGGAAGGTCCGCTGAATGACGATAAAAGAACGACCGTTTTCAAAAAACGTGTGAACGGCGAAGCCGCGATGCTCTCCACTCCAAACCATTGTTACGACTGAAAACGGGGTGAATGACCGGAGACAATGAATCCCCTCCCAGGTTCCCATCCCCACCACAGCGGATGTAGTCGTCCATCGCAACTGCACTGTTTGTTTTACCTCACCCTGTATAAAGATGTGGGTATATAAAGTTTATTGTCGAAGCTGCAAGATTTAATAAACCAAATAAAACAGATAAAAATATATTCCAGAAAACGAATATAAACATTTTGTATCTGCGTAAGTCTGTAAAAATTGGACCACAGCCGTTTTGTGGCCTTACCAAAAGCCACAAAAGAGCTCATCTTCAACAGTGGGAGACTAATCAAAAAATCTCCCATTCGACTAACAATCCATAACTAAAACAATCAAAAAAGTTAATTGCTTTTTCAGCCACTAAGGCTAAATTTCTGCTGGATCTCAATGAAAGAGACCAGCACGACAATATTCACTGGCACCTCAAGAAGATGAGCAAGGTAGACAGCGATAAATGCCGATTCTGCTCCGAATATAGTGAAACGGAACACATTGTGTGTGACTGCATGACGATAGCCCGACAAAGATATAGGCGCGTTTAGAATCGGCTGACATCAGAGTCATAGCCCCGAGAAGATCCTGAATTTCTTTAGAAGTTTGGAGATCAATTGGGACTAAAAGATGAAGTGAAGAGAGGCAGAAATATCTTAACTGGTAATCTAATCTAATCTAATCTAAGTCTGTAGAAAAGACAAAACAGAATTTTTCTGACTTAACTTTGAAACTGTTAGTAGACGAAGCAGCGATTATAAATATCAAACACTCAATCTGTGGCCGTAAAGAAACTAAACCAAAAATTATATGCTATGAATTTAGAAATATAGATCATGTTATGAAGAGTCGTACGAAAGTGTAAAACAAGACATACTACATTTGAAAAAATTTTTGACATTCAGTTAGTACAAGCTATTTTAAGAACAGACAAGAATACGGCTGAATGGATATTGAATACTGATACAAGCCAGAGCACATATGTTACAACAGAAACTTCTGTCACTTGAAGGATTTGAAAAAAAAATCCAGTAAATAAAGATAGGTGAAGGATATAAAATTAAAGTTGAAAGAATTGGAAAAATTCGCTTGAAAACATTTAATTCTTTATGTGCAAGAATTGAAAGTTAACCTATTCTTATTAGAAATTGCTGTATATCAAGGTTACAAAATACCATTCAATATTTTCTTGTATGCGGATGATTTATTAATTGTTGATTCAATGATTTTAAAGACCACAGACTTGTGTGGTACAGATAATCATCGGTAACACCAGAACGCTGAATAATTAATTCGGGACACCAAATTAATTAATCACCGAGTTTGGTATTTAGGTGATAGTGATAGGGAGATAGGTGATAGTTATGGTATCTGGTGTTACCAATGATCTGTATTATGTTGGTTCGAGCGAAGAATATATACATAGGGTTATAGTTGCCTATATCGTACCAGTTTTGTAATTTTCAATTTTTTACATTTTTGAATCATTCTATTTTGAGTTAAACTTCATACAGTAACTTAGTACACCTTATAATCTAGTTGTAAAAACATAATTAATAACTATTATAAGAACCTATAAAATGGTTTTCACCAAACGTCTGCAAATCGTACTGCTATTGTAACTAGCAGTACAAAAAAACTATTTCTGATTTGGCTTCACTCCAGCGCAAGTTTCGTGAACACATTCACTGCATTTGAAACAGTGCACCATGTCTTCAATTGAATGTTTTTCACAAAGTTTGCAAAACCAATCCTCTTGCGTCACCTCAACAACCACACCACAATGGTTCGAGGTAGAGGGCAGGCGTAGTGTTGAGTCCATCTTGAGCTCTCTTTTCACGTTTACAACTTTTTTCTTTGACATTTTGTCTTCAGATTGAGCTTTCTCAATTTTTTCGTTTTTGGTTAAGATTTTTGATATAACTTTGCCCATTTTCATTTTCAGTTCCTTTACTTTATCCTGTGCAGCTTGCAAGTGTTTAGCCATCTTTAGCTGTTCTTTGTAGAGACTGCTGGAGACTTTGGTTTTGTAAATAGGAGAAATCTTCTCCATGGAAATTTTCAAACTTAACTCCGTCGATTTTAGAGAAGGTCTGTCTGCTTCATCTGCACTTGGGATGTTTGGCCGAACAATATCCAAAGAACCATTAGACTCATTAGGTGTTCCTGTATTTGCATCTTGTGCAATTTGTGGAGGCTTTTGAACCATATCTACAGGCGTAGCAGTCTTATCAGTGTTGTCAGAAGTAAGGTTTTCAGCAGGGCAAAAATCACATTCGTTGAAAACGGAGCTGCTTTACCATATGCTTCTGCTATAATACCAGACACTTGGTATTGGGTGACACACAACCCAGGGTTTATACGCAGCCACTTTTGAATGGCCTGGTTGTAAAATCTTTTAAATAGCTTAAAGAATGTCCGGTCCAAGGGTTGGATACGGTGCGTTGTGTGCCCAGGGAGTTGCAGTAATATTATTCCATGAGTTCTGAATAACTCCAAAGCTTCAAGGTTTTGTGAATGAGTCGTGTGTCCATCTAGAACTAATAACACCTTTTTTCTGGAGTTGGTCTAACTGTGCCAATAAAGTGTTTCAACCACATGACAAACAAATCAGTGCTCATATAGCCAGTTTCAGAAACTGTGACGATACTGCCTAGTGGAGCACCAATTTTAAGTTGGTCTGTCATCAACTTCCGTTAAAAAATAAGCATGGGTGGCACATAAGACCCAGATGCACTTGAGCAGCATACAATGATGGTATTTACCCCTCTCTCACCACTTAACGCAGCACCAATCTGTTTCCTACCTTTTCTTGCTAGAACTTTTTGGCATTTTGTTTGTACTGTGCTCACGCCGGATTCATCTACATTATATATTCCAGTACAATTTTTTCCAGAATATCAAAGAACTTAAATACGTTTTCTAAGTTGAGCCCTTTCACTCGTGACATTGATGTAGCTTGGGGCTCCCTCAAGGTTAATTCAGGGTGACGAGTTTTAAAGGAATAAAACCATTTTTTTACCAACCGTCTGTGATTCTCGGTTAAAACTGTGTGGTATCTCATTTTTTTCAGCAATCTGAAAAGCTAAGGATCTTACATAATTTATAGTTAATCCGAAAAAAACAGCTTTCCAGTTTAAGAATATAATTGACAAGCTCCTGCTGGATGTAAGGTTAAGCTTCTTCCAAACGACTAGCATTCTTCATTGGCTTTGACATTTTTACCCTGAAGGTGGCGTCTAAGTGTTGGTTTTAGAATGCCGTATTGTCGACAAAATTCGTTGAGGCCCATGTCTCCGTTGCGATATGCATGCAAAGGCCTGTGCATGTCATCCTCTGCCCAAGTTCCATATTTTCTTTTTGCCATCTAAACAAAAAATGGAATTAACGTCTTTCGTAAATCTTTTTAGTTAACTATGTATAGCTTACAAGTTCTATGGATTTCTAACATAAACAAATAAATCAAAGAATTAATTACAACAATTCCCTACCTACTAACACTAATTAAAATTGAGTTGAGTGGACTCCTTTTTGCAAAAGTTTCATCTGTTTCTTTGCTTAAGGGGATTGATGTAGTAGCAGCTTCTTGTCTTCTATCTCTTACAACTAGAAGATAAAAGTATGGGTATCTCAAAAGAACGTCATTGTAAATGTTCTTGTAATAAAACTAATCCAATAAGTTCTTTCAGGTACAATCTTCATTACATTTTTAGGTATTATTATTAGGATTATAAAATCGAAGTATCGAAGAATATGGAGCTTTAGCTCTCCGGTAGAAATTCTCTTTTTTCTTCGTTTTGATTCGTTTGATCAAAAAGTAATTTGTTTGCAATATACGTCACATTGAAAGTCATGTATGAATAAAACTGTACTTGTATCAAGCACAGTTGAAAATAGCCAACATCTATATAACGTTAAGGGTGATTGACTTGATCAATTACTTTGCACGTAAGAAGGAACGTATTGAAGACAATTCATATAACCAAAAGAACTATTACAGCTTCAAAATTAAAGGACAAAATTAGACGTTGGACTGCATACGGTAAATTTTTTTTAACTGGCGATGATTAAAAACATAATTTAAGAATTAGTTTCTGTAACCGTTCTATATTCAATAGGGTTCTTCTTTGCACTTTTTGTAGCTCCAATGTCTAACATAGTTCTAAGAGTCACTATCGAAATCTGCGCTTCCTATGATCCACTTCACGTGGACTTGGAACGATTTTTTGTCTAAAATTACATCGAATCTGTTTTAGGCATAACTTTCGCTACATCTAGTCGTTTAGTATATTTCGTATTATTAGACTCAGTGCAAATCCTGGCGAAATTCCAGAGTGTACTTAGATCTTAATACTACTTCTTCTTGGAACCATTACTGTCTTAGTAAGTTCTTGAATCGCTTGAATCGCTTTTTTGAATGAATCTAAATTGTCTAAATTTGACAAATTCTTGTATAAATCTGATTTTTATTAAAGAGTCAATTTATGTTGCTCAAAATCTAAAGCAATAAAATGGGAACGACGTAGTCTCTTTTTAGCTTGAGGATCGAAATAAGGTTCTTCCACTCTACTATTAGAAAACACTGTCTAACAGATTGAATTCGTGATCATAAACATTAATGAACTCAAATGCAACGTTTGTAAATCACTTAAGTGAAATTTGATAACACTGCAAAACTAATTTTTTTCTTAGTAAACCCTTTCTAAAGCACAAACTAATCAACAAATTGAAGTTTAATACCATTCGTTAGGAAATTACGATAAAAATCTTAAATAGAGTAACAGATCCGTATGATCGCGGTAAAACATGTTTAACTTCACCATTTGTTCACTTCGAATCGTCATTACACCCAATTTAATCGATATTAGCATTCGAGAACAATTATTGCATACATGTCTAACGATTTAATCCGTATAATATAATCATTGGTGCACCTACACTACATTAGAAGTTAAATTGGCGAGACCTAATTTACATACACAGATAATTAAACAAATTAAACTTCTCTCTCTCTTCGTATTTACTGGAAGGAAGAAATCAGCACCCAGAATGGTCAACCATTAATTAAATATTTTTATTCTATGATAGAGAAATCCTAGAACAATTAAATTGAAATCTTTTATTTTTGTCTGGAACGGGTGTGAAAATACCGTTTAAAATAATCATCTCTTCAGCACGTGTTATTCGAAGGTGTTTTCGGGTGTAAAACAATAATCAAACGAGAAATTTAACGAGAAAGATTGCTATCATCTCCGAACGGAACATCAGGTAGTATAGGCAATAGAAACAATAGGGAATGGCGATTTTCAGCTGCTCGTTTTGGCAGGTTTTTTATCTGATATAGAACGTAATTAGCCGAGATTAGAAGGTGCGGTAATCTTTTGTTTCGTTACCGTTACCAAGGGGTAGGTGTTATGAACGGAAATTTAATCAGGGGTGGAATTTATATTGATGTATATAGTATAAGTAGATAGATGAATGTGCAAAATTGTTGAAGATTTTGACATTGACATCTATCCTTACATTCCTGTATATTAAGAGTTTGTCCTCTAAATATCTTCGTATGGGTGTATAATGTATAAAATAGCTATTATGTAGACAACAGTTTAAATAATGCCGGTGTCCCCAGTCTTGAATACGGCATGATTCATTTGAATCAATAATTATTTCATTGTGAAAGATTAGCAGATTATTTCTTAACGAAATACTAAATACTTTCCCATGGCGAAGGCAGTAATTATTGAATAATACTGCTGCAGAATCTACTGCTAATTACAAATAGTTTACATTACTTTATATAAGCAATATTCTACAATTATTGGATTATCGATTGGTAAAGGTCAATTTGTACGGTGTTCTATGTAACTATTGAGACAGTAACCATATTTATACAGGGTGAACAAAGTCAAGTGAAGGGTTAGTCGTTTAAAATTTTCAATTGGGAACAGTGAGTAATTGGCAGCAATGATAACGTGCACTAACTTGTACATAAATTGTTTGACAGATTCTGTAAAGGTTAGGTATACTGTTTCGGTAATCTATAAATATGGAACCGGAAACAACAAAATGACAGCAACAACAAAATGACTGCAAACCAAAACAACCAAATGACAGTATGAAAGTACATATTTATTCAATGTAGCTAACTGTAGAATGTAAAAATCAAACGAACCAGGGATTTTTATGCTACCACTACACTTCACTTGAGAATGCTCGCATTGAATAGTACAGGGCGAGCAACCGGATGTGACCACCACGTGACCACAAACGTCACAGAAAAAGTGTATTTTTTTGTTTTACTGTTTACTATCCTGCTTATTGTATTGTTTACGTTTTGTCATCTGACATTTAACGTGTTTGAAAACGCTAGTTATTACGTTTCCTGCGATTTTCTTGTAAGTTTTCGCCTATAATTTTTTGTAAATATAGCATTTATTGCACAGTAACTGTCTTCTTAAAGACTACTGAACGGAACGTTCAATATTTACCTATTAAATGGCATTCACGGATGAACAAGACAGGTTCATTTTAATGGCGTATTTTCGAAGTACTACACAAGCACAAGACGGATGTTGGTCATACTCTCTTCAGTCCTGCATTGAACAAGTTACTTTGGAATATCCAAATGAGGACCTTGAATATGATCGATTTGCTCGACATCGTAACAAGAAGTACAATACAACCTTGCTCATTCCAACGGAAGTATTTGTAAAAAACTTCAAATTCTTCTTCGAGGATGCAAATATTCTCGCCTGACACAGAAATACAAGATATAGTTGTAATCAGTAAAGATGATCCCTGCGTCACTTACATAGAACTCAATCAACGACACTCAAAGATAATTTTCATATCCAAATATCTATTTGTTTGACAAGGACAGCCTGGATGACAGTTTGTATTTCGAAACTTTGCCTAGCACAGACACGGCTCGTGCAGTTCATGACAAAGACGAGATTAGTTCGTTGTCAAATTCGTTGTTACAAATACGTACCTTTAACAATTTTTTCGAAGTAATTTTTTTAATTTTTTTAACTATAATGGCAAACAAGTAAACATTACGGTAGGTACAATTGCAACAACTTGTTTTAAATTTTTACGGTCTGTCAATAAGTCCCCACGCACTTAACCCAAAAATGAAAAATGTCATAGCTGCCATGTTCATTTTGATATTTACAGTATTTAACATGACGCTGAAGTACTGATTTGATTCATACAAATCTATTGATGACGCAGGGATCATCTTTCGTGATTACAACTGTATATATATATATAGGTTCATGTACACCCGGTTGGCAACACTAAATTTAATTTGGTAAGACTGTAACGTTGCCTATGATTACCTTTCATTCTTAATTATCTGTTTAGTTGTCAAAAATTGACAAGTAATAGGTAAAGGTTATATTGGCACAATGTATATTGTATCTACTAATATCACTTTAATCGCAACTTTATGTCGTAACAATAACAGGAAACTATGACAGGCAACATATTAAAAAAATAACCAAAATGTGTACATGTTCTAGGTTTATAACGAAGACATGTGGCTTTTCAATTGGATATAATAAAAATATGTTTCACGATAAATTGGCTTTCTAAAAGTGTTCGAATGGGGGGCTACAGTTGGTTGGAATTTTGAGGGGATTATTTCTGTCGATTGTTTATTACGTGGACGTACTGTAATAAGTAAATGTCACGCCAACTTAATACTTAACAAAAACTCCAAAGACCGGGAAATGTGCTGTTTTTACCAAAACAATTCGCTTCACCCACTTCATCCCACACAAACTGTGTTTCAATGGCTGCCATTCACAATGCTGTGTTTAAAATTGTTGAACAACTCTCCTACAGTGCCTGCCTACAATGTTTCAACTAGATTACATTATTAACCACCAAAGTATGTAAAAGAAATACAGGGTGGTGCAACCAAGATGGGGTAGACGATTATAATTAAATGATGAAGAGTTTCGAAAAACCTTTCTGGGATTTGATTGAGGGCTACATGGACTACGTTTTAAAAATATTTTCGTTATAGAGGGTGATCGAACCAAACTTATGTTTTTTTTAAACGGAACACTCGGTATTAGAATATTCCAATCGTTTTTGCTAATTTTTGGTATAACATTAGTTGGGTCTAAAACCCAGAGTTACGGAGAGAAAAGCGATTAAATTTGAAAAAACGCCCCAATATGTCGTTCATTTTATATCAAAACCGGAAATGAATATTAAAAAATTAAGTGTATCATTGAATGTGCCATATTCTTGAGTAAAATAATGGCCTACACTCAACTTGAAATTTTTCACGATTATACAGGATGATCGAGTTTTGTAAATCCAATTCGGACTTACTTTTTTCAAATGGAACATCCTGTATATTATTGTTCTATGTTAAAGAGAACCAGCTTCCCAAAAATGCCGTACATGTTACTCTTTTGACTGACGGTTTTTAAGCAAATTGACCGCAAATGTAATTTTTTGAGATTTGTTACATGAGTAATACGTTCAGAAATATTTTTTGTTTATTTATTAATTATAATAATTCGCCTGATTGCGATCGAAATAATTTAAATAATCCTTTAAATTAAAAATTACAAGAAAACAAGAAGCAAAAAAGACCCAGGTCTAGCTGTGTTGGTGAGGCTGTCACAGGGTACCCACTCCCGGGCGCGATCCCGCTACTGCCCAACGCGGGGACTTTTGGCTGCTCGGTATTCCCGCCTGGCCCGTTGCGCCCCTCCTTGGCCAACCTGGCCGCCGCCGGACTCCTCCGGTTCGACCATATTGACGCCGGGCTTAGCGTGGACGCTCGGTCAACGTGAGCGACCCTACGCCAGGACTCCTCACCTCAAACCATCCGCTGAATCCGACCTCCAAGTAGCTGGATTACAGGAGTGCGCCACGCTCCCAGTCGATGTTTTGATATCTTAATATCGGTGTTAATCGACAGTAACACAATAATAATTATTAATCTGAAATAAATGTAGATTTATAGAAATTGGCTAGTACTTAACAAATTTAAAACCGCTGCTTCAAAAAGTTGTAAAACTCAAAATTAATACGTTGATTTCTATCTTTCTATCTGTTGATTTCTATCTTTCTATCTGTCGTTAAAACATCTACTTCCAATTGATAGTCGTACTCGATGCATTAACGTAACGTTAATTTATCTTTTAATATCATAAATGTGTACTTAATGCATTATGTCCGTAAATGTTTAAAGCTCTGACGTTTGTCAAAATGTATGCAATATCTGTGCTTAAAGTATTCCACCCTGATCCCCCGTTTCTCAAACGTCAAACAGCAGTTATCTGTGTGGTATCTGGCAATTTAACAAGGGCTGTCTTTGTTAAATCGCCAGATGCTCTATGGCCATAGTCGCACGTCTGTATTTTCGTTGGATTTGTATTTTTGTCATTGCAATAGTTTTATAGTTATAATTTTTTATAATTCTGTTCTTAACTAATTTTAATTAGCAATAAACGTTTCCAAAAGGAAGCTTATTGTATTTGATCTTAAGGAACAGTTTTAATAATTATTTTGAAAGTAACTACCTACCGCGTGGGCCGCTATAATGTTAATTCTTGCGATCGAAATCAAATGTACCTAAGTGTTACAAACTTAACCAAAAAATTTGACAGTAGCTGTCAGCTTCAAGCATTTACGGACACCCGATATGTTTCCTTATTAAAACAAATTTACATAACATATATGTTATAGTTGTTATATGACGACAAAGACGAATAAATAACGCTCATAAATATTTATTTTACATATCTTGGTTATATAACAATGTAATGTACCTGAAACATTGTATAGATGTAGCAGGTACATTTTGGTCGAATTAAAGAAAAATCCAGAATCACCCAATTTAATTATTTACACAATTATTGCTTCAAGACTTGGATATCTATTAATACAACTTGTTTATACATATGTTGGGTTTATATCTTATTTGTTATGTCAACAAGTTCTTCGGTAGAATATGTAATTACAATAGAGTTATTTTTTTATATATAATTGAAAATAACTACCTGGGCAATCGCTTCTACTTTATCTTCCACACTTATGTGGAATTTCAGTTGCAATATTACGGCTGTATAATAAAATTGACCCCGCGATGACCTTGACTTTTACGAGTGTGAAATCCCGTATATGTACGCTTCAAATTGACTTCCATTAATAGATTTAATGCAAGTGCGAGTATAGTTACGTATAGCGGTTAACTCAAACAAACGTACGCCTAACTATATACACATGCAATATTATGTGCGGATTGGCAGTTTGCACTCCATAATTGTGCAATAAAATTAAATTAAAATGAATTTGAGTTGCTCTTGTGTTATTACTGCGCTTTATAAACGTTCTACAATCGCTGGTAGATTACCACATATGAAGAAATCTACTGTATTCCGTATAGTTTCTTTCCCATGGTTAAATCTGTATATAGTATGTTGGTATAATATATGGGTGTGTGTATTGATAAAGTAGGAAGTTCTTGGTCTGCTCGTAATTATATTGATGAAATTTACTAAAGTGTTTACCGTTTCGGTTTGATGTCGATGTGTAATATCTTCACCTGTAACCCGAACATGTTCTTATATAACGGAAATTTATATTAATTTTCTACATTGTGTGCCAATCTATACCAAAACTTAATATTTCCTGATTGGTAATTGAAGGAGGTCGGTTACATCGAAATTTGACAGTTGGGTCCTCCTTCATTTAAAATTGCTCACCCAGTATGTGAGAACAAACTATAATGTAAAACAAAAATAAGTAGGAAGTACATATGTACCAGCATAATGAAACTGTCACATAAAAACTAATGAATAATCTCAAGCAATTTCCATTATTAATTATTCTAATGTGAAGGAGACATAAGTAACAGGTACAGGATCCTTTTATTCGCGCCGAGACGTGTGAATTTGTCTTTTTTACCGTATAATTACCTACGTTGATATAAATAAAGACATTATTATAGTGTTAATCCGGTAACAGTTCCTGGTCCGCGTTAAACTGAGAAATACGGTTTATCAACTAGAATTAATAACGTTCATAAATCAAATGTCGCTTCTAAAATCCAGATCAAGGATATAATTGGTCTTAATTCGTTAATAATCGTTGCATATTAAGCCAGAAAGTGTAAGAGGTTACCTTGAACAAAAAATTTTATTTTTACGTCCGTTGTAATAGGTATCTGTGTGTCAGAATTATATAATTGGATTTTTAACCAAATAAAGTATAAGCCCGTAATGAAATAGTCATCAACGTACGGTTTTAGTATAGGAAAAAATTTGTTCGCTAATTAGTCAATGATTAATGGTAAAGTATTTTGTAGATACCTAGGTATATCTGTACAACACAAAAAGAGTAATAAAACGAAATAATACAATCGAATTAAAAAAATAGTGATTAACAAATTGTACCAAAATTAAATGAAAGATATCAAGAAGTTTGTTGTCATATCTAGTAAATAATGTATGTATAATAATGTATTATCATATAGATATTGTAAAAAAATAAAACTAAAAATTAAAAACGAATTTCTCATTTAAAATTATCGATAGCTTTTAGCGGTGCCTAATGTAAACGTTGTTGCTAGTTTTTGTAACACGTGTTGACATCTTGCGGACATTAGGTACAATTAAACGTAAATATCGTTTACCATACGACATCTAACAAACTTTAGCTGAACTTACGAAGACTTGTAGATATATACGAGAATAATAGAGGGCGCTGTTCGGTTTCAATTAAAAAATCATAAAATTATTAGTTCATTTTATTTTAACATTGTTCATATTAGCCTTATATTAGCTTTGTTGTAACTGTAAATACTTTTTTTTTGATTAACTGTTTTTAGATTGCAAGAAAAAGGTGGTATAATATAAAATTTAGAGGTTCATAGAAAAATGCACAGCGTTGGCCAGAGTTCGTAACATTAGGGATTTTTTTTATGAAACTTGCAAAATATAGGAAGTAATCGTTTCTGGATATCGAATTGTTTTAAACAAGTCACGTGACCAAAATAGAACATATATATATATTATTGGGACTAAAGTAAAAATCGAAACAGTGTACACTGCCAACAGCTTGAAAGTTAACGACTCTTAACATACATATTTCTCTAAATTTCCTAGTGTAAAACTGCATTTCAAGAAATTTAATACCTGTATTTCTAAACTTCAAATTTTGACAGTAAGTAAAGTACTTCAAATAATTAATAGGAGTATTAAATTTTAATGTATGTAACTAATGCATATGAGTACAAATAATGAACTTATCATTTACCTACATGTATCTTTATTGAATAAAATTGTTTTTAAATTAAGAAATTGTTTAGATAACTGAAATATAAAATAACACAACAAGAATTTAGAAAATTGATTGAATTATTTTAATATTTTATCCATGCTCCATTGGCGTCGATTAAAACGATTCCCCAAAAATAAGTGTTCTTGTATAATCTGGATTTTCTTCCCATTTCCACAATACTTTCCCAAAGTTCATTTCGATTGGCCGCTCTAAAATTATGTCTGTACAAACGTTTTGTCATTCGTCCCCAAACGTCCTCAATAGGATTAAGATCAGGACTCCTTGATAGCCATGGAAGAATATTAATATTGTTGGTAGCAAGCCATTGACGCACAACGTTGGAGGTGTGAATTGGAGAGTTGTCGTGCTGAAAAATGAAATTGTTCCCAAAAAGCTGCGTTACCGAAGGTAACATAATATTTTCAGGAGATCTCTGTAATAGTTTCCAAACCTTCCTTCAACATTCCAGTAAACATCAGGTACCTGATCCAAGCCCACACCTTCTACCACTACGTAACCGTTCTTCAATTTTGCAGGCCTGTACACACGTACCGGGCCGTCGTGGAATGACTGGAAGATCTTTTCATCTGAAAAAATAACGCGTTCCCAGAAATCGGCGTTTTCATTTACATATAAATTAGCAAAATTTAATCTGTCTTGCTTATGCTGTGGCTCTAACGCAAACTTTTTGGAAGCAGAATAATTTTTCAGCCCAAACTCTCGAATATGTTGCCTTACTGTTGAAATGGAACCCGGAAAATGGGTTTCGTATGCCGCTTTCACTGCCGTTCCAAAGGGGTTTCTTTGAATCCAATTCACCAATGAAGCATCATCCTCCAACGTTGAAATTTTTCTCGCTCCACCACCATGCACATACGCTAGATCAACCCCTTGATCAATATTCTGCTTTAATTTAAAAATGCAGGTTTTACTAACATGAGATCATCTGCCACCGTTTGCATGCTCCAGCCATTTTCTAACAAAGTTCTTGCTCTTATTTTTTGAACTTCACTGAGACGGGGCATCATACAATATTTACAGAAGTCTCAGATTTGTAATAAGAAAAATACAAACTGATTTTAGACACTTATGACAGTCTACTAATAGCGTTTTTGACTTATCGTAGTTTTATGCGCTGAGTGTATTTTTCTCCTTTATTAACAGTATGTATTAAAATAAAATAGAAATACATTCTGTGCATAACAGTGCATAACAGTACAAAATAAGTCAAAAGCGCTATTATATAGGTAATAACGGTACATAAAGCCAGCTTGACACCAGGCTACGAAAATTTTCAGCAGTCGTTAACTTTCAAGCTGTTGGCAGTGTACATTAGTAAAATTAATTCTTAACATTTGTTCTGATTTCTAAAATAAAAAACTACTTATTTCGATTTTTATTTTATTTTCAAAAACCAAAAATTTCTAAGCTATCTTTAAATAACTCCGCGTTTGCCCATTTGTAATGAATTTTTTAAAATTGTCGCCATATTGTATTTTTTCTTTGTCTTACTACGTCCCAGATAGCACGTAAGCTTACAGCAAGCTGCATTTTGATTCGATATTCGCTTGTTTATCCAGCTTAACGTGGTTAATTTAAATCAAGCTTACTCTACGCTTGAAATTCTAGCATACTGTAATCGCTTACGCAGCAAAGATGAGTCAAGTATAATATAAGCTTAAAGTTCGGGTCTGCAATGCGTAAAACGTACGGCGCAAGTTTATCATAAGCAAGTTGTCACGTGTAAAGTATAGGATGCTTAATTCAAGTTGGATACAAGTTCGCAGCTTTCGGAGACAGCTGGAAGAAAGCTGTCACCGTTGTCATGGTAACTTTTATTCCAGCTAAATTCAAACTATTTTTGCTATCGGGGGTTTAAGGTGCGCCTTAGCGAACTTTTCGCACAGCTCGTTTAGCTGAACTCTGCTACTAAATGAACGAGAAACCTATCGCACAGCAATGGTAGCATCTCTAGCTTCAGGTTTATTTCGCGTGGGATACTTCAAGGTTCTATCTTGGTACCGCTTTTATTTATTATTTATAGAGCTTCATTTTTACAACAAATCTACTAAAGAATTTTTTGGACTATCTCCATCGTTTGTTGGATGATAAAAATCCGACGTTTCGGTGAAATGTCTATCACCGTCTTCAGGGGGTAGCTCTGAAAAGAGCTGTTTGTCTCTAGTGTGCTCATAGTCAGCTTACTGTATGTGTAAACTCCGACGTAATATCGTTGTCGTATGTGCATGTCCCCCCTGTATAAGTGGAAAAGTGCAGACCCACCTTTCGTGCATCTGTAGGGGAATCATAAATTTGACCGGCTCCGTGGTGTTTCGTCCGGTCAGCATAGATGCTTAATCTCCCCTGAGATTCCGTATAGTGTAGTGTACCTTCTATACTTTCACTCATATTTTGAGCAGCGTATTCTAAATCATTTGCATTGATATTGGTTTCCATGTTGACATTATTAGCAAATATAACTTGCATGTTTTCAATGTCGTAGAAATCGTCAGTGAAACTCAAATTTATTTCAGCCACTAACTTGTGTTTCAACGTCGTCAGCGTTTATGAATTTGTGTTTTCACACGTCATTCTTCAAATTTTTCAAACAAGTAATAATCAGGTGATCAATCGGGCGAATAGGGTGCGTCCAACCCAATTGAGTAATCTTTTCGACTGTAACATTTGTTTTATAAGCTGGACAATTGTCTTGCAGAAATTTGATTTTACGACGCTTCCTAGCCAGAACCTCAGCATTGACCACATCATGGAGGTTCATGTAGTATGTTGTGTTTATAGATTTACGCCATTTGAGATAATCAATCTGCAAGATTCTATCTTTATTCCCCAACGGAGTAGCCATGATGTTATTGAATGTCGTTTCGGTACGCTTGACTTCCGGCGGTGACTAACCAGGAAGCTGCCATTCGGAAGCTCAATTTCGGGTCTATGATGGTTCCCAAGTCTCATCGACGGTTAACAAATTGTCCAATAAATCACCCCATTCGGCACCATACTCGTGTATCATCAACTCTTTTATTTTTTGCTCGTTAGACAGCAACGTAGGCACACACTTTACCAAGATCTTTATGAACTGAAGACGAACCGACTGTTCGGGAAAACTGTCATTTAGTTCAAGTTTCTTCGACAGGGAGGCTTGAATCAACTGGAATGTAAGCATTGCCTATCCTGACTTACCTACATTTCTTTGAAGTCCCCATTATGTGTTTCAACTGTATACAAAGTAGAACTAACTAGAAAATAATTTTAAAAAACAAAAGAATACGAGTTTCTTAAAAATTCAAAATATGTATTTATAATAATATCCGTATAAATTTTCATTAACAGTATGTATATAAAAAATATATCCTAATAAAGCTTAACGATGTGATGAACTGGTAACAAATTTAAGTTTTCTATCACCTAGAAATGTATAATAAGTATATTTCCTCTTAATAATATGTATGTACAAAAAAAGCACTTATGGTAACTGCGTATTAACATTCAATCATCTTTATTCAACTAAATGCAACAGTCTTAAAACGGCAATAAACAATATTGCTTACTTTTACGTAAATTATCATTGCTTCTTTACCCCATTACTTCAAAAATTAACATGAAATTAATAACTTAGACTATCGTAATCTTTAATAAGCGACTCTCCGTAATGTTGAATAACGTAATCGTGATAATAAATCATGATACACAACGGTTGACCTATAATTAAGGAAGCCCAGACGACAACGTTACCCCATCGGGGCCCAACTTTAACTTCCATGAACCTCGAAATGAAAGATAAAGGTATCTGGCCCATCATTCCCATAAACGCCCAAACTTTAAACGTTTTTAATGGTACACTCACCTATAAAAAAATTAATTAGATAGCCGTAGAACATAATGATATCATTTTCAAAGCATGCAAATTACTTACTAAGTATTCATGGAAAAAAGCGCTGACGAAAAATACGGCTATACTGGCAAATAATTTGCTATATCTCATACCGACTAAAGGTATATATAAATGCCGGACAGCCCAGCGATGTACAGGCATATTCCATGTTCTCCAAAACGTATCGATATTGTTTGCATTCCACCAATCGCAGTAGAAATTACGATCGGCAAATTGCATAACTTCACCCATTAGATTCAGGAAAGAATGGAACATTACGTAGAACATGAGCAGCCATACTAAATGATTTGGTATCTGGAACAAAAAAAATCTACAACTTTTGTACTTCATAAAAAATAGGATTTTCATGGCCAAATAAAAATGTGTGTTCAATTGTTTCGAGTAACATCATGGTCATGGAAACTTACATCGCCACTTTGACTGAACTTATACTTACAGCCAACTTTAACAACCTCTCAGTTGCTTTGGTAACATCCATATTGCTAAAAGGCACCAACGAATTCCTAACGGACGGTATCATATACTGCTGCATCAAAGCAAACGCAAGTTGCAACCCTAATACAACCTCCAAACTACGTTTCAACAAGAATCTCTTCCGTATCCTATCCGTGCGAGGGAAATTCAATTCATAACAGAGCGTGGGGGCGGCGATAAAATAAAACAGATCCCTCAAATTCAAATTGTCAGGGTATTGTACCAGTTGGACATCGGGATGGTCAGCATCATCTTGTACGTGGCCATTTTGTTCGTTGTTATACTCTAAAAACAAGAATGCCGTGCAATTTTGACAGATCATTTCGACAAATAAATATACGCACTTTGTAAGTTACTGTAGGAATGGGATTGACGTTTCATATTCTTCGATTTCGATTGTCTCTGTTTTGTTCTACACCACATATTCACTTGGACGTAAGACCATAGTTTCAGGAATAGTAGCGAATAAACGAAACTTACTGACGATGCGCCAACTGAAATTTTTTAAATATTGTTTCTTAATATTAAAATTAATAATTGTGTATTTAAAACATACTTAGACTGAAACCTTCTCGACTGTAGATAGAAACGATGGGTATGAGTAGTAGCACCAATAAGTTGGATACATGTGCTATTATACCAAGACCTGTTGCTAATATTTCCTGCCAAAAAGAAACAACGGAACAATTATTTTGTTTGAAACCTTGCAATGCTGATTAATAAAATTAAATTAAAAAAGTTTGGAGATTATTCCAATTTTAAATCTAAATACTTACACTAGCCAATCCCTTTTCGATTATTAAACATATCAATAATGGTACAAAACTATCTGAAATATAAATAAAAAAATATATAACAAAAAAAGAAGTAGTTAAAGGTGATATGATTTAAAATACAGAGTTTGACATCGAAATAGAATCTCAGTTATTGAGTCTTGAATGTTACGTGGAAGCGACACCAATGCAATTGAATTTTAGAACTGATGATAATCTAGTTGTTACCAAAAAATCCATGAGTTACTTATTATCAACTCCATCACTGCACCTCGTAACAACCTATTATTTTAACCAGTGCTTGCATTACTGAAGCAGATATAAGGCATTGGTTTTCAGAAATTCATAACAATTGAATAATTATGGGGTACCACTTCACAACTGATGACGGTGCAAAAAGCGAGACAGTAGCCCTAGATTAGACTCCTGAGGCATACCAGAACACATTCGAAAAGCGTTAGATAAAAAACGATTACAGGTAATATAGCTAATGCTGTTGCTAGTACATAACGACATAAACTTGACAAAAGAAGACCACTACCGTCTTGAACCTGATGAAATCATGATAACCAAGATCACCCTTGGGAAAGATCAAGATTACTTCGTCCGGGTCAAATAATCAACAGGAAGGCCGAGTTGTGGCAAGTGGTATCGCTCTAGAAAAGGATAGAGAACAGCTGACAACACCAGTTGCACGTTATCCGTCAATATATCGTTGACGAACTCTGTACAAAAATTAACACCGAGATTAAGTTTAAAAATAAAACAAATTATAGGGCCACCATGTTGGCACCACAAAGCAGTCGAAAATCCGCAAAAATGGCGGAAAGGATTGACCACAATATCCAATTGATCGCGTTTCGTTTAGACTGCAGACACTGTAGACATATTTAGGGATCATGTGGCAAAAATTGATTAGACAAATTTTCAAAAAAATCAAAATCAATCACAAAAGAAATGAAAAAAAAAACACTTACTTAATATCAAGGAACAAGGGATTTCAGAGATTATGTAAGATGATCAATCATCAAATGTTGTCTCTTATATCACAAAAAATTGGAAATCATCGTTTGACCACTTACCGATTAATTTTTGAACTTAGATATGTAAGAGTTTTCAAAGTTCCTCGCAGTCTTCACAAACTTTTAGAGGTTCTATTAATGTTACAATTTACAAGAGTTGAGATAAAAATTAACTAGTATGTGGTTCAATTGTCATGATTTTAGATTTTATAAAAAGTGCGATTAACTTCTAGAGATTCGATGTAACTTCAAGTTGGATAAAACCTTCAATGTTTCAAAATTTTAGATTTTTTCTCTAAGCTCCACGATACCCATTTCAACTGATCAAAATTAAAGATAAAATCTCAAGTCTTCTCGGATCACCATATACAGAGATGTTGGTCCATTTTCGTAGTCTCGTGTTGGAAGGATGTGACTCACTTTTCATAGTCACCTTTAAAAGTTTGTAAAAACTGCAATGAACTTCAAAAATTCCGTTGTAAGTTACTTCAAGATTCGATAAAAATTAACCTGTGGGTAATCAAATAATGATTTTCGAGTTTCTATGATCTAGAGACACGAAGCAACATACTCGTATTGTGTCATTTTTTTTTTTGACAACCTCTCGAAGTTTGTGAAAAATATGATGGACTTTGGAAACTACGTTATAAAGTCGAATAAAAGTTAACGAGTAGGTGGTCCTACGATGATTTTCGATTTGTTTTTGTGGTCTAGAGAGATGAGACAACACCATTTCCAACACACCATTTTCAACGTTCAGGTGTGCAAATCTTTAAAATTAAAGATAAACACTCAAGTTCCTCAATGCCTTTTCGATGATCAAATAATTGTGGTAACAACTACATAATATAGCTTCAAAAGACAATGATTAAATTCACTCTTTGATGGTTAAGGTTTTAATTGCCAAAGGAGAAAATAAGGTTAGTTTTAGGAGGATGTTGATTATTTTCTTAGTTAGAAGGATGGATTTACTCAAGAAATTACAGCTAGACAGACAGCTAAGGATCGCTGCATATAGGGATGTCGGTCATTTTTCGTGGTCTCATGTTGGAAGGATGTGGCTCAGTTTTCATGGTCATCTCCAAAAGTTTGTAAAAAGCGCGATAAACTTTGAAAATTCTATTATATGTAACTTCATGGCCGGATAAAAATTAACCGATGGGGAGTGGTCAATCAATAATTTTTGATTTTTTGTAGTTTAGAGACACGAAGCAACAAATTGTACAATTTTCAGCATTTAACCACATCTCAAAGTTTAAAAGTAAAAATCAGTAGGTGATCAACGATGATTTTCGATTTTTTGTGGTCTAGAGACATAAGACGAGAACTATTGTTTTTAAGGACCTCTCAGAATTTCTGAAATCCCTTTCTCAGTCGCACATACATTAAATTGTTTTTTTGCATTTTTTTTTTTTTTTTTGGTGACTCTTTTTGTGTTTTTAGAAAAATTATTTGGTGACCAAACATGGTCAACGGTTGGTCAAGCCTATCCTGCAACAAAAATTTTGATTTTGAAGAAAAAAAATTTCCTGGTACTTTCGAAAATGTAAAAAGCGGTCAAATTTCTGTATTTCAGTTTTTTAGTACATAAAATAGTGAGGGTATATTGGGGTCGATATCGGTTTCGTAAGATAAAAAAAACATGGCAAGTCAGTAAGCGAGGACAAGTTCGTGGAAGATAATGAGTTCGAGCGCACAAGTCTTTGCATGTTTTGACTTGCTCTGTATTTGACGCATATACGCAATTTAACACGAACGAAATCATGATCATATTTTACTATATAACAGGCTTGCATTTAGACCTAATTTATTTCAAGAGATTACAAAGTGATTACATATAGTGTAACGGCAAATATTTAAAAATAAAAGTTAAGAAAACAACAAAATCAATAATATTGGCCTTTGTGGGTAAACTTATCCTTTATAAACAAAATTTAAGCAGAAAGGAATATTCACAGTTTCAGCATTTGTAAAAATTACCAAAAATGCTTCAAGACGATGTTATTTTATCATATGTCACTCACTTGCAAGCATTACACAAGGATTTTACGAAGAAGTTTGAGGATCTCTTAAATTTACAAATTCCTCAATGGATAATAAATCCGTATAATATCACAGCATGGCAGAAGCCAATCTGATAATCCAATAAGATTTGATCTCCATCAGCACAGACGAGGAGCTTAAGAAGAAGTTCAACCAAGGCTATCACAGAAGTTCTGATTGCAGTGCAACATTGAAACACAGTATCCTGCTTTGTGGAACGTTGCTGCAAATACCTTATCGCTTTTCCATCATAATGCCTAGTGGAAAAAAGCTTCAGTGTGGTTACAAACATTTTGACAAAACAAAGAAGTCATTTAAAAATCAACGAACGTGAAGATTTAAGGCTGCAACTCACCAATATTGAACCAGATATATAGTTGTAATCACGAAAGATGATCCCTGCGTCACTTACATCGTTGATTGAAGGAATACATAAAGATGCGCAAATCACCAGGTTCATCCCTTAAATGCAAATCTCCATTTAAGGGATCTGATTTTTTTTCAACTTTAGGTTGCGATTTTATATGTATTCCTTCAATCAACGCTTACATATAACTCAATCAACGACATTCAAAGAATAATTTTCATATCCAAATATCTAAATGGCAATACATACTAGAACATTACGGTAGGTACTATTGCAACAACTTGTTTTAAATTTTTAGGATCTGTCAATAAATCCCCACGCACTTAACCCAAAAATGAAAAATGTCATAGCTTCCATATTCATTTTGATATTTACAGTATTTAACATGACGCCGAAGTACTGATTTGATTCATACAAATCTAACTGATGACGCAGGGATCATCTTCTGTGATTACAACTGTAGCTAGATTGATAGAAAATCACCAGGTTCATCCATCACACTGATTTTTTTATCTTTACTTTGCGATTTTAATGTTAAAAAAATACCTAGTTAAGTATTTTTACGTAATTTTTATTAATTAATTAATTAAGTATTAATTACACTTGATATTTACTGAATTTTATGTCTTATTTTGTTAAATTTTGATGAGAAAATGACGTCAAGTTTACTCACTTAACCAACCGCAAAGTTTTTAAATTGGTAAGTATTTTGTATTGATAGGAGAAAACCAAAGATAGGATTTTTAAAGAGGTTAGTAATTTGGCTATGGGGGTCTGAGGTATCAGTTCATTTTGGAAAAGGGGTCTCTTGCCCAAAATAGTTTGGGAATCCCTAGTCTAATAGCGATAGGTAGTCAATCGAAATCACGGATAGTCAAGAGTTGTCAATAAATCGTGAATCCTTACCATTAATTTTGTGAACTTTTGACCACTTTATGGTGCCAACCTCACAAACCTATCAATTATTGTAAAATAAAAAAATCAGTTCTGAAACTTGCCGAAACAATAATAAATACAATGATTTAATAACAATTTCCCTATTATACCAAATTATTTCTATTCGCAAATAGTTGTTGGTATAAAAACTCGACAATTATATAGGTAGTATATATCGACTACTAACTGCGCAATTTTAATTTGGATTATCCATTAATGCATCAGGTTCTGTAATTACTAGCATCGTCTTTTTTGTGTTTACAAAGGTGAACGTGTATTCGCTAATATACAATAAAACAAAAATAACAACCTTGAAGTAAATTAATTGCCAAACAAACTTTATGATGCACGGTCGATCTTCTACACATAAATAAATACGCGCAAATAAAAAAACCCAATATAGAAAATTGATAAATTCAACTTACATAAAAGCAATACTAAAGAAGGGTGGTCTTTAGTGCTACTTTCAGAACCGCCCAAGACGTAGAACCATTGGATTGGATCTACTCTAATCCCGTATCTGTACAAAAACAAGAAAACGATAAAAATTACATATATCTGGACATATAAAAATACAATTTAATTCGTACTTTATAAAGTTCTCCAATAAGAGTCGGAAACCTCCTATTGATAATAGTAGGAAAGCCCAGTTAATAAACCCCGTGAAATTATCAAATCCCGAATTCCAAGAAAATAAAGAATCTCTTGGATGATGACATCTGTAATAAAAATTAAATATAAGCGTGTAACCATGTCTCCTTACATTAAAAAATCTTATCAGCATATCGGAAAAAAATCTTTCATATAAGTATTAAAAATTCCACAAATCACCTTCAAATGATAAGAATCATTTATTAATGGCATGAATTAATTATATCACTATTAGTTTGCACCGTAATTATATTCTCTATAAATAAAACTTCACTTACGGTTTATCAGGTTGTGACTGTCGTACTTTACGTTCTTCGGCGTGAATTTCTTCGGCCCTAGTTTCACTTTGGGCCCTCCTTAGTCGTAATCCGTCTGGTTGCTGTTGCTCGCCGGACATTCTAAATGATTCTAACCTTAACACGCACTATCAATGCACTATCACCTCAACTAATTCGAAGATGTTCAACTTGAAACTTGTGTTACATCGGTATGCGACGTTCCAAACTCCAATGCGGGTACTATTTAGTCACTATAGTTGATAAATTAAGTCGATAAATGCAAGCATTTAAAAATAATACAGACATTACAATTGAAAAATGTGTGAGGTTATGTATCTTTCGATTTGTTTTGTAATAAGTGTCATTTACATACCCAGAATTGTGTAATCGTTTTCTAATTCCAAGGATATGAAATGATTTCTTAAGTAGGTTGTATATATATTATGTATATACATATATAGGTATTTGCGCGTAAAAAGCGAGATTATTATCTTAACATACAGGGAATGCGAAAATTATTCGGACGCTCACATTTTACAAGAAAAATAATATATAACGCGATTCTCTTGATAATAACATTTAAATAATTATAATAAAGTACACTGCCCGACATATAAACCTGCACAACTATTCTGAGGATAAAATCGGCGTTTTTTGGTTGTGTAAACTTATACTTTCTGCATTCAAAATGTCACTGTACGAACTTCATATACACGAATATGTCAAATTTGACAGATTACAATAAAATGCTTTACCTGGCTGCGCTTTTATGGTCAAATTTGCTTGAAAGTTAAGGTAGGTTTCCATGCATGCGTTGTGCGCCGTTGAATGCTAGTTGTTCATTTTAAATATCCATTGTAACCATGAATGTAATTGCAGCACTGCAAAAAGTTAGTCTATGCTGAAGTTTTTGTGTTATTTAAATAAAGATAGAAATAAGTATCGTTACATCTTTTTCTAAACATAATCTGCCATGAACAAACATCAAATACGAATAGTCTTGATAGACATAGAATGGATACTATAGCCAGGACATGTATAATTGCATATTTCTACTTAAAACATAAAAAACGATAGATAAAGAACAAGAAGAAGTGAACAAGGTGGTGGAGAACATTTGATTAAAGAGATTTATACAGATTCTAAGGAAACCTTTCATACATATTTTTGAATGTCTACCAAACAATTTCAATATCTATCTGTTAGAAATAATTGGGCCATAAATTAAAAAATTGCATTGGGTACGTGGACCTATTTCCACCCAAACTAGATTAGGAATAACGTTAAGGTATATCAACCTGGAATAGATGATGAATAAATTACTCATTCATATTCATAAATGACATTAAGCCGAAATTATATAGTAAAGATATGCCACTTATTATGTACAGTCGTGGCCATCAGATAAATGTAGTACAACCTTCAATTTTATATATGTAAAAAATTGGAAATTTTATTATTTTAAGACGAGATTTAGCTTAAGCTGCTTGTCATAAAAATCAAATGTCAGATCATACCGGAACACAAACTTACACCAAACAATTAACAAAAAAAATGCTTGTACTACATTTATCTGGCCTCGACTGTACTTATAACTCAACCGTTGATTAAAGAAATACATCAAAGATGCGCAACCTATGACAATTGACAGATCTGTCATAGGTTCCACAACTTTATGTATTCCTTCAACCAACGACAAGCATGTTCTGCTGCTATGACGCAAAAAGTACGACGCATTCATGAAAACACAACTTTGTTGTTTTCTATGCGGTGTTGCAGCGACGCACGACGCATGCATGGAAACCTGCCTTTACTCTCCGCGTTAAAAAAAAATCGGGACATGCCTTATTATTCTCTTTTGACATTAATTTAGTTTTGTAATTAAGCCTTTTTGTCAATAATTGTACCTACTACTTATGAATATAAGTTATCTTTTTTCCTTTCAGACTGACATTTAAAATTTTTGTAGGTCTTTTTCACAAATCCACTCGCACACAGATCATCACCAATTTTCTATTATTATACAGAGATAAATAAGTTTTTTTTATTAACTAGTTGTAACTTTTATACGAGTTAACCTTTCGTTTACATAGCCAGGATCTTATAAATAAAACTCTGATGTATGTAGAAATAAAATTTATTTCCAGAATCGACTCATTATTAGATAAAATTGCGAATTCGTGAATAAATACCTATTATAACAGCTTTCTTTATATGAAAAATATCGTAGTGAGAGCATCGTGAACAAAGAAAGCGATATTGTTTTATGTGAAGCGGGCTTCAAATTGTTCAACTTACAATTTAAACGAGCCGAACAATTTTTTTTGTTTATAATTTGCAAATATATGACAGATACAATAAATTATGACAAATAATTAGAATTTTTCTACTTAATCAATAATTAATAACAAGTTACAAATTACAAGGATTTTATCAAATTAAATCGTATTCTCTCTCTAAATATGCACCGTTTGATAGGCAAACAAATTTTGTGTTACTTTCAAATTTATTTATATTTCCTTTGTAAGAAAATTATCACAACCTTCTTGTTCTTCGACAGTTTTCCTTGACGCTACCTTCAGAGAACGTTTACACTGTCGATTATACACTAAATAACAGATTTTAATTCTTTACGATCATGTTACATGATTTCATTATATTTCTGATTTGTTTTGCTTATTTTTTCCTAAAATTTAAAGCATAATTATATCTATAAATTCTCACGTTCGTAATAACTGTATTTTACCTCAAATCCATTGTGTACCAACAATTTCGTAAATAATCCTAGTTAGTACAGCACCAAAATGCAGTTATCACTCACTTGAGTTCATTCCTAATGTAATTTCCAACCATAAGGGTAAGGGTAAGAGGAGCGAGATAAGCCTATGGACAAGTATTATACCTTTCCATCCTTTTACATTCAAATTGATATCTAGGTCTAATTTTCAAATTCAAGATGGTACTCTAATCAAATAATAAACAAGTTCTATGCTATTTCATGTAATTTATAGTGAAATAGCACAGTAATTAGTTACTTTCTTATAGACTTGTGGTTGTTTTCTTGTGCACGCATACAAAAGGACCAAAACTGTCTTATGCTACTGCAGCTCACTCTGCGTTTGCATGCAACCAAGGTCAAGCTTGCCAAGAAAAAAATTCATATTACTCTGAAAACGATCAGGCCACGTTTGACTGACGTAGAATTATTATTTCTAGCTCAAAACCCCTGCTAAGTATAATTTATATCGAACGCCTGAGCTGAGCGAACGAGAACATCAAATGGTCAATTTCTCAGATGAAGCTACTTTCTGGGCGTGGGTTTGGGTAAAACGTACTTGATTAAGAAGTTGTTCCGAAATGTCTGGGGATGCTTCTGCATGCATGGATTTGAATATTTGGAGCTCTTCACACAAAATCTGGATTCGGTCAAAATTTTATAAATGTGGCTTTTTGAAGTCGGCCAAGAAGATGATTGGATCCGATAATAAACATTGGATTTCTCAAGAGAACAATCAACAAAACATCAAACCTGTCTCTATCGTGCCTGGAAGGAGGAAAATTATATTATCACCATGCATTAGCGCTTGCAATCTTCATTGAGGTATATATACAACTTGATACAACTGGAGTGACTATGTCGGCGGGAAGGGGCAATATAGAGCGGCTATCTTGGTGGGGCCGGAGGTATACAACCCACTCTCCCTTCTCTAATACATTTTGCATAAACATTCAGGCGAAAAAACTATAATTTAGATTTGCAAGAGTGAATGCATAATAGAATAGCAAATAACTCAACCCAATTTGTGTCTGTGGTGACCTTGGTATTTACGTTGCAACATAACCCCACACAATATTTATTCATATAGGTATAAAACCGCATTTTACTTAAATGTCTAAGATCTACCATATACATAGGTATTACCATATCATATGCATATTACCAAGGCGCGACTTTCAAATTTCCCGCAAAAAGCCCCACAGAGATGGCAGTTTTTCTTCACATTTTCGCCGTAATGGGAACTTAAACATACCCTCTCCAGTTGTATATGTATCAGCGGCGGCTGCTGCGTGGATATAATTAAAGCTGTACGTCAATCTGTGTAATATGTCACCCAGATGTCACCTAAACTCGTTTTAAAATTGGCGCCTGAAATGTTGTTTACATACTACACCTGCAGTAGTGCTGTTATGGTTAGGTATGCAGTATATTAGATTCCCATCTAAATAAATTCTCTAATTCATTATGGCAACCTTACGACGCAAACCCCATCAAAAACGTACGGGTCATTATGAGGCGCCAGCTTGCAGGCAAGCCTGTTCACAATTTGAAATAGCTTTCAATAAGGGTGATTCGAAAAATTTGTCGTGCTCTTCCCACAAGATACGCTAAAATCTCGTCCAAAGTATCGCCTGAAGGAGCGAGGGGGTCATTTTTCTTGCCTTTTTAGCACAATCAAAATATTTCTGAAAATTGCCAAATTACAAGAACATTTTTTTTTCAGTTTTAAGAATTACAACTGTCAAAATACATCTCAGTAGATCTAAAATCAATTGTTTAACTTTGATAGTTGTAACTGTCGTTATACTTATAACAGTTATCAAATTGTTAATTGTTCAAAAGAACTCACTTTCTTATTCATAAATTTGTAACTAATTCTTTTTTTTTTAATTTGATAAGCTGAAAGCTGCCAAATTATAAAAGTACAGATTTTTTACTTTTTTTGGCGGCTGCAGTAATTGAAGTACTTCTAATAGCTGTCAAACTGTAATAGTTATTTACATACCAAGTGTGGGAAGACGATATCTCCAGGACGAGCGCAAATGCTGGAAATGGACTTCACGCACGTTTTGTACAATATTACATTGCCAACATGTATGCATGCATACAATATGTTTAATTAATTGGCGGTTGGTAAAATGCATTATATATACATGTACTTACGCCAAGAAAAATAAATATTTCGGTATTAAAATTCCCAACATTAATATATGAGGACTTTTGGGAGTGAGTATATACATAAACAAGTTCATACAGTTGCCTATCTTACGGTGCAATTTTATTAAAATGTCCATCTTCGCATGAGTAACAACTTAAAAACGAGAAAAAGACGAGCCTACTTAAGTATATTACATAAATATCTTATTTTTATAATTTTATACATTATATGTTTATATACATTTATAGTTCTTCGTGTAGAGAAAAACATTCGTCAAGCCAGGAATGTTTAAAAAAATTATACTTAAAATGTACAACAATCTTTGAACAGACAGCGAAAGCAAAACCTCCGCATTTATTAATCAATTTAAAAAAAGTATCTCCACCTTTCGACATCTGTTTAAAGATTAAATTTCGCGGGTAACTGTACATTTACATTTTTTTTGTTTTTATAAATATTATTAACAATAATATCTCTATTAAAGTCAATTTTCGGAACAAATAGGACCTGCCTATTTATCTCGAAACCCTATCAACAATAAATAAATTATTATTACAAAAAAAGTTTTATTGTACTTCAATTTGATTTTCCCCCAATCCTTAGGGGGGGTAATAAAATATCAGGAAAAAATTAGATTGGACTAAAGTAGCGACACGATTACATAGAGGAATGGTAAACAAAAAAAAAACATGACTAAACAAACAATATCTGTGTGGAGGAGGAGGATGAATTAGGGAGGTATTTTATAAACTTAAATACTAATACTTGTCAGGGCAACGTAGGTTAACGAGCAATTTCACTAGAACGCAATTCAATTGCTAGAATTCTTGACATTTCTGACCGTTCGTCAGATTCGGAATTTGGTCCAAACTCTTCATGGCCTTATGCGAGATATCATCCATCGATTTCTTCGCCGATGTCGTAATATCATCCAAAGATTTCTTTGTCTGATGTAATAATTCATCCGTACTTTTCACAGCGGAACTAGCAAAGTCTTTCACGTCCGTGTCCAATTTGCCTATTACCCATTCCATCGCTTGCCTACCTTTCCCGGCGTTCAATGAGATCTTATTCGTGAGCAGATCCTCCATGTAAGTGTTTAACGGTACCCCTTTTACTGTTACTGTAGCCTCTTGTTTCAGAAGCGTTTTCGTGGAGTCTGAAGGATGCGGAACGTATTTTAATGTCTCGTTGACGGCTATATGCCGGCAGAATGTTAAATTTATTGTTTTCAGGATCATTTCCCGTCCTATTGGGTCAACTTTTGATTTTTCGCTTGCGTAACATACTTTGGCTGAACCGATTAACTGAAAATAAAAGAGATATGCGTTAGAACATCAATGTTAAGTTAGAAACTAACTGATAACAAGTGAAGATATATTTTGCTTTGAGAGACTTCATGGCTTTATTACAACATTATCTCGCCGTAAATAATGTTGCACTGTTAATTATGTCCCAACAGCGAATTATATCTTAACCGGAATACCGATCTAGCAAAACGTGTCACAAGCATTACCGACAAGATTAGAGACGGATAATCATTGTAACTTCAATAAATTGTAATGGAACATCAACCTCATTAAACAATTTTCAAGAATCCTGACGTATGATCAGTAATTTACTCGTTGTATAAAAAGTCGAAAGACTTGCACTCTCTCACTGTATTGTGAATCATCCATGTGCCAAAAACTGTCGAGAAGTGTAGCAGGTCATCACTGGTTATTTATAAATTTAGTTGCGGTTTCTATTATATACGTTATATTTTGGTAAGTAACGCATATTTCAAACATTACGCTCAATTTACGGCAATTGTACAGGTTAGAGGACCAGAAGGTAAACAAAGTTCGCTCTTGAAATAAAAAAATTAATTAATAGTAACATGTAACACTTTAAAATTGTTTCAATAATAAATTAATATAATAATAATATGTATTTAATAATAATTATTATTAAGCTGTACCAATTTTTGCGAAATATTTTATATGGTACTGATAAATCTTTTTTTCACTGTACCCGGATCCAATTGGATAGTGCTCCACCTCTTTTTTGATTAACAATAGTAATAAGTAATAATATGACTATAGTTATACATCAATTGTCCTTGTCAGATCGCCAGAACTGAGATGGTTAAACTTTTATTTATAAAGCATGTCAAAAAATAAAGGTTACTCGACACCTTTCAATACAAGAGAACAGTTAATTTTAAGAATCGAAGAAGCTTGCATTTTTTCTAATAAAAAATACGACACTAGCAATTGATGTACCTTTTTATTACAAAAACCGTCATTAAATTGTAGTTCGAAAAAGTAGCTGTTTTTTTTTTCAGCAATTTGGTTGGTAGAATACACTGTTTAAGTGTCCACCCTCCTAAAAAGAAAAACCTAATCACCCTGCAGTAACTGCTCTGCTATAAAAGAAACGCATAATAAAACAAAATCTCTTCCAAAAAAATTTACAGAAGTTGCCGGGGAAAAAACCAGTTTTAATTAAGCCCAAATCTAAGCAAGACAAAACTAACTAGTTACAATATAGAAAAGGAATTAAATCCAACTGAAATAGAACTTGGCATTGCGAACTACTGAAACTTCTAAAAAGAAGACGAACACACAATGAAAATGAACATCTATTTTTATTGCTCTTGCTAGTAGAGTGATTCCTGCAATTGTACGTTTTGAGTTGGTAGGATCACTTACACCTTACTGCTAACTACCGAGGTACATGGCTATCTATTGTTACCGACTTGTCTTGGTAATGACTGGTGGTTTCACTTCTGACCCAATAGAGGGAACGAGTTTAGAATTAGTTTATTATCCGAGCCATTGTACAATACAGATTAGCGTATCGAGAAGTGATAAAAGTAGGTTTAACATTTAGAAGGATGCTGATAAAGCTGAATGAGCATTTCTTGGTTTAGACGAGGAAAAATTGAAAACAAGTTTTGACAAACAAAATATTTCGGTGACGTACAAAAATACAGAAACACAAGTGAATACCATAAAGAAAATGATTATGGCTATTGTTGAGTGTGATGCCTCGAGAAGAAAATGGAAGAAGGAAAATTGTCTATTGGCTAGTCTGTGCGTCGAGTTTTTGAACATATTAAATATGTTTCGTTGTTATAATTTGTGGAGGATTCAATCACACAGCTGCGAATCTCCTTTGAAGAATGATTTCTTTCTTCAATATTAATTAAGTATTCAGTTTATATTTTAGTTAAATCATGCCAAGACGTTACGTTCTTTTTTATTTATTTTTTTTCCTGCATAATTTAGTTCTTGACCTATTTTTTTTTTATTGTGTGGAGATGCTAAGTAATATTTTGAGTCAGGCAAATGTGTTTCAGAACACCAGATTTTTGGCAAAATTATGGGTTCTATTAAAAAATAACCGGAATGAAAGTTTTTGTAGTATTTTCATTCTACTCTATCGCATACTTCGATTTTTTACAACTTGCACTTGTTTCGAGATATGACGTCATCGGTAGTTGTTGTAAATAGATCACCCTGTATATTTTAATTTATTAATTTATATTAATTATATCTTGTAATTTGGAAAAGGCTAGCAACAAGAAAATATTGAAAACAAGACAATTTATAATAGTTATTTACGAACCAAGTGCGTGAAATCATATTTCGCGAATGAGTGACCAGTTTCACGACACGAATTCGCGAAATGTTTCACGCACGAAGTTTGTACAATACTTTTTGTACGAGAACTATAATAATAATACATACAAATGGTTAAATACGTTATCTTTTATGACCATATTATTAAGGTTAGGGATTTATGATTTAAAAATGTCACTAAATTAATCAAGTTCCAGGAAGTACCAACTTTACTTTTACGCACTCGTGTTTAAAGTGACTTTTTACGCACGCAAATCGAATCATGAAATGACAGGTTTTGATAAGCGAGTACAAAATAAATATTCAAACTAAATGTTAAAATATACAGGGTGATCTATTTAAAAAACTACCGACGACGTCATATCTGGAAACAAGTGAAAGCTGCAGAAAATCAAAGTACGCGATAGAGTAGAATGAAAATACTACAAAATCTTTCATTAAGGTTATTTTTTAATAGAACCCATAATTTTCACAGAAATCTGGTGTTCCCACTAGTGCTGCGAATCGTAATCGGTTTTATACCAAACCGGTTTTGTGTTAAGCGATTAACCGCCATCAAACGGAAATCGTAATCGAAAAATCGGTTTTGAAATCGATTTTAAAATCGGTTCCAAATCGATGATTTTTTTTTGAATCCGCTCTGTATGGCTTTGCAATTGTTTTATTAATATTTATAATACATTCACGATGATGTCTAGATAGAGAATGTAGTGCGTTTTGTAAAAAAATACTGAAAATATAATGCTTTCATTCATTTGTGCTTGTTATGCAAAATATATTCGTTGAGATACTAAACAGCGACACCTGTTATTTATCTATACCTCATAAAGCATGTTGTGGTTAACGTGGATGAAAAAAATAGCGGTAATATGAATTAATGAAATTTAATAAAACAAGTAACAATCAGTATCCTAATGTATATACCATAAAAAGACAATGTAGCTGCAACTTCTTTCCGCTCGAAAAAAAAAATTATATTGCGGAATCAATGTTATTGCTAAACTGGATTTATGTTTGACGATTTGTCGCCATCAAAACAGAAATTCTAATCGAAAAACTTAGCCCAGAAGGAGTACCGGAGTAAACGTAACTAATACTATTGGATCGCGCTTATGACTCCAATAAACTGAGGTTGGAAATAAGTTGGAAATTTCCGAAAATGTAATTCATTTATTAAAGGCCAAATTTTCGCCGAGAATTGTCGGCTTCTTCAGGGCACTACATAGAACAACTTAATTGTAAAATTTAATAATAAACACCAGTAAAATTACTTACATAATGTGAATTAATGGAACCTCATTGATGTTGAAAATTTACAATCAAAGAGCATGCTGATAAGTTAACATGAATACTTGCAAACAGATACGTTATATTTAAATCGTAAATTCAATTTTATTACAAAACCATTAAGAAAGAGGCGTAAAATATTTATAAAGAAAACAGGGAAAAACACAAAAAACATTTTTAAAATAAACTGCAATGAACATACAAGGTACATCCAAAAAGTTAATCACAGATCAAAGTAAATTACCTATTGATTAAGTTAATATATATATTACTGAGATCTTCAACATCCCTTCGATAATTAATTGACTTTGGAAATTTTTTGATATAACACATTTCTAGGAAATTCCTCTTAAAGGGGTTGGTATCAATGTTCAAAACCTTAACGTTGTCAAAATTGAAATTGCGACCCGTCTCATTACAATGGCAGCTGAGGGCAGTATTATTGGTATGATTTCTCACATTACTTTTGTGAGCACAGATACGGTTTTTTAATTTTTGTGAAGTCTGTCCAATGTAACACCCATCGCAGTCATCACACTGGACATGATAAACAACACTAGAAAGGTCCAGATGGTTGGTCTTGTCTTTTATTTTTGAATAAAAAGCCGCCAATTTATTGATGGGATAAGGTACTATCTTTATATCAAACTGTTTAAACAAATAAATAATAAAAACTTAGTGTACCCATTTAAAAAACACATTTTAAAGCCAATTTCAAAATCGATTTTAAAGACCAGTTTCGACTCAACACGATTAATCGATTTTAATGAAACCGGTTTGAGGAAAAGTCGGTTAATCGATTTGTAATATTTGGCGATTTCCGCAGCACTAGTTCCCACACATTTGCCTAACCCTGTATAACGTACTATACGGTGCCAGCCAGAAACGTCAGACCAAATAACTTAAATTTTTATTTTTGAGTTTTCAATTTTTGTTTTACTTAAGTTCAGAAGCTCAATGTGAATAATAAACTCAAGAAGTTTGATGCTGGTGTAATGATCTATGAGCTAGATACGTATTCAAAATTAAAACCAAGTTTCTATGCAACCTTCCTCGCATTGAATACATAGAATGGCTGGTGATTCCTAGTGATATTTCTTCCATGTGTCTCATAGCACCAAGTCAGGAGATCTTAGTGACCAGAGGTTTTCAGAGAACCTTCCAAATCATTTTCCATGAAGTATTTCACTCATCGGAAAGTCTTAAACAAATCTTTAAATCCCCCGTCTTGTTGGAAAAACAATATTTCTCTTGTTTCTAATGGTAAATTTTCTAATTTATCAAAAAAGCAAATACCTACCTTTCGAAAAAAGTGAGACAATTTTGGCAACTGACTGTATTGTTAGACGTGAGAAAGCATCCTCGCAGTGATCGGTCTCTTTCTTGCAGAGTGTAGACAAATTTCAGTTTATACTGCCTGAATTTATTTTTTTTTTAATTCTCCTCACAGATGTGACAGACATATTACCATTTAGAATTTATTAAGCAATGGATCTTGGATTTTCGAGAACACTCTCCATGGCTTCCAACATTGTTAGTTATCTCTGCCAATTGAAATTATTATTTTTTCTTCTGTGTTACGAAATTGAGCTATATTCCTGAGTATACTAGAATATCATGGCAAACAGAAAATTTCGCTCTTGATGATTTACTCTGCTTGTTTTCAAATCCCCAAAACACACATTACTTTTTATTTAACTCGAACCGTTCTCGAGATAATATCATTTTCTTGCTAGAAAATATACAAATTGAACTCAAGTTTTATTTAATAAACTTAACAAATAATGGCAAAATAAAATAAAATTCTCAAAAAACTAAACTATTCATTTTCTATTCAAATAATGTTCCTCCATTTTCTGCACAGATTTCAATGCAAGCTCTAAATTCATTGAAACTGCGTCTTATTTCTAGGATTGATAAGAACTAGACTGCATTTTGTATCCTATTTTTTAATCGGTCTTCATCATTGTCTAATGGCTCACTGTACACAATTTGTTTTAAACGACCCCATAGATAAAAGTCCATTATTGTTCTCGGTGGCCATAAAATGGGTCCATCTCTTCCTATACAGTTATCATGAAACTTTCCATTCTGTAGTTTAACGGCAATTAATCCAGTTCATTAGTTAAAAAATTGTGCAACATTTCCAAATATGAATTACAATTTAAATTCTGATCAAAAAAATATGAGCCAATAATACCATGGTACGAAACCGCACACATTAACATTTTTTAAATATTACCTGCGACAAGTAATTCTAAAGATTAGATTCGTTTCACTTCAGTACCAGCAATGTTGAGACAAAACTCTGTAGCTCATTTCTAAACAAAAATCCATACGTTTGGCTTCCTCGCCATTTTCCAAAGCTTGCCTAAATTGCGGATTAAATGGTAAAATTTTGTTCTCCTTAAATATTCGTTGTAAATGAGATTTACTTATCCCTGTTATTATTGCCCTCCTTCTTAAAGACAACCTTGGAGCTTCTCTTGCGGAATGAACGGCGAGAACTGAAGCAGCATCGTCTCCATCGAACAATTTTTTTGACTAATTAATGTTTAAAACCGATCCTGTTTTAAGGAATTTGGTCAACAAGTTTTTTGCTCCGGAATTTGAAATGGTAACTTCCGGGTATTTTTGGTTGAATTTTCTAATAACAACTCGGTAGCACTCTTCTCCAGTTCCGTAACATTGAATTCTTTGTTGTAAAGTCAACATTATAGCACTTCTTAGACTTATTAGATTTGTACGTCATCTGCTGTCAATTGTATTTTTCAATGAAATCCGCCTACTATATAGAGTTACTTCTAAAAATTACGAAAAACTACTTTTAAGGCCAAATTTTGAAGAAAAATGATATTATCTAGAGAATCGTTCGATCTGGGGAAATAGTGTATTTTGGGAATGCAAACGTAGGGCCGGTTAAACACGGTGTACCTCAAGGTTCTGTCTTAGGACCACTGCTTTTTATTAGTTTTGTCAATGATTTGCTGTGTTGCATACTAAGGGAAACAATATTGTCCTTAATTCAGAGTTAAAAGTTACGCACAACACTAAACACTTCAACTCACAAAACACAAAAAAAAATACGAAAAAACTATCAAGGCGATAAAATTTTTAACTTTAAATGTTGGTTTTTTAGTAAAAAGTGTTTTGGTGTTTTGTGGGTTGAAGTGTTCAGTGCTCTACTTCTGCACCAAGAGATCCAGTGAAGAACTCTAAAAATTACGATCTAACTTTTGTGACTTGCGAGGTCAAACATTGTTAATGGTAATTTGAACTGTCTAGAATTGCATCAATTGAAATGTTTATACTACAACATAGTAAAAAGTTGCCAAATGCCAAAAAATAAAAAGTTCCCATTTTTTATTTTTTATCTATCATGGCTACAGCTGACCCGAACTTTTTGACGGTCACTCTATATTACTACGTAGTAACAGACTAACACACATTAATCTGTAGATTATGCGTATCGCGAGTCGTGTCGATAAGAGGTTCAAATCTTTTTGCTAACTTAATACGTTGAGCGTCGTTATCATCATGCTGATCACACCTGACTTGTCTGATACGTACGTAACTCACAACGCTTGTGTTTTGGCCTGCTTTCAGATTAAACGACCTTTGCATTTTGAACGCCTTTTTTGAGTTAGTTTATGGAAAAAATTTCCACAAAAGTTATTTTTAATAATATATTTCCCACGAAGTAACAACCAACGTATTAATTTTTTACATTTAAATATAGGATTACGAACGATATGATGTTTTCTCACATCAATAATGCACAGCTTACCCCAGATCGTCTTCGATACAAACAAAATTACTGGAATAAAAATATCAATCGATAAACCAGGTGTTATTACACGTCGAAGAAATATTTTTACGTGTTCATTTGTAATGTTATTTTATGTTAGAATTGCTATTTAATGCAATTATACGACTTCCACAGTTGTTACGTTTTTAATCCAGTTTTATTTTTGATGCGATCTTGCTACCAATTTAGTCGTACACGTCAATTCTACCTACAATAGCTTCTATACATACGCATTATATCTAATTAAATAGTTAAGGACCATCTATTTATTTTCGTTGATTTTTTTAAGTTTAAGAGCATTTTCTTTTAAAACGGTTTGGAGTTATGCCAAGCAGTACGGGACTAAAAACTAAATTCACGTGTGCTAAGGTCATGGGCGTTCTTATTACGTAAATATTAAATGGATCGAATGGAATTACATTTCTGACCTGTTGATCGCTTTATATACATATGTGAATTATCCAAATCGGTCAATCGAATAATCCAACATTGAAAATAAAAATGAAACTACACCTATGTATGTTGCAGCCATAACGACTTTTTAATTAATTTTTGTGAGACAGGTCATGTATACCGCATTAATATTATCTCAAGTCAATTGTTTTACGTATCGTAAAGATAACATGACAACAATTAACGTGCATACTTACAATTATGAAATTAAAAAATTATGCGCACGCGAGAATTAATTCAGCGTGGATTATTAAATTAGTTCCTCATTTATCATTCAATTTTAATCTGTAATAAGAATGCATGCATCAAAGGTCAATTGTACCTGACATTGTGCACATAATTTTATTTCTCTCTAAATTTTATACTATTAGTTGAATGTGTGTTTCATGATGATTATGACAAAGTAGCTTCTAAAATGGAGAATTTTTTGGGATGCCATATTCTAAAAACAGTATTCTTTTCAAATTTAACCAATGTAACTGTCAAATTACATCTAATAACTGTCAAATTCATTTTTCTATAAGTTCTGAAAGTATAAAAAAGCTGCTAAACTATAAAAACAATCATTTCTTATACTTTTATTGGAGACGCTGTCAAAATAATTTTGACATCGGCCAGATTGTAAATATACTTATTGTTTCTAACTTGACACTTGTAACTATCCAAACATGACTGACAGCTGTCAAATTATAAACACACTTATTGTTTTTGATAATTTCCAGATTATATAAATTATAATTGACAATTACAGCAAAAACATAAACATATCAGACTCTAAAATTAAAAAAATTAAATTAATTTTTACAATTTCGATACTCGCAACCGTTATGACTTTCTTAGAAATTAGAAATTACAAAACCAGATATTTCGTTATTGTACTAGTGAGTTTACTTAGTTAAGATACTTTTAACAGCTGTCAGACTATAAAACCGTTATTTCTTACGGTTTTAACAAGTGTACCTAACTGTCATAATTTTGTTCAGATTTAACAATTATAGATGTCAAAATACAACTGACAACTGATATGTTACAATTTCAAGTGTCACAATCATCAACATATTTCTGACAGTTGTCAAATTGTAACAATCGTTCCTTTTTCATATGTCGACATTTATAACTATCAAACTGTTTTTGACGGCTAGAGGATGCATTTTTTTGATAGCTGTGAATCTACTAAAACCGTTCTTTATTTCTTATTTTCTTACACTTGTAACTATTAAAATATTGGAAACTGTCAAATTGTTAACACAATTATTTGTTCACAATTTCAACAGTTACAGGAGGTATACTTTTCTTTTGAAAGGTGTGAAACTATAACAACAGTTCCTTCTTTCTCTTTATAGCCGATGCAACGGTTAAAATACTTCCAACAGCAGAAACTATAAACTGATATAAAAAATATGTTGAAGCTGACAAATTGACACCTCTAAAATTAGAAATATAATTTTGAGCAATTTCGAACAACTGTCACATTATAAGAACAATTATTTTGACAGTTACAAGTATAACTATCGTATCGAAATACTTCTGACAGCTGTCAAACTATAACAACAAATTGTGAAAACAATTATTAATATGTATATCTTAGTAGTAGTATATCTAACCTAAATTCCAAAGATTTGACGTTTATATCATTGCTATTACATTATGGTATAGCTAACTCTGAACCACAATGAAGTATTACCCAAGAAGTCACTGATATACATACTTCGTTAAAAAAAAATTCAAACTTGAGAACCGTGCCTTTTTTTAATGGGTCATCAAACATATTGATTTTTTTTTAATGGACTATTTTTCAACCTTAAATATCTCAATAGGAACACACTTGAAAAGTTCCAAATTTTTACAAAATACTCATTGTTTAATCACAAGTGGTTAAAATTTAATCACTGAGACATTACTTTTATTATTTATTAATACTCGTAGTTATATTTTTTATCGAGAAAGCGATGTGTTGGAGTTACTTGTGGATATTAGTATTATTAGGAAGGTATTTTACAATTTTAAGATGGAGTATTCTTTAGAATTAAGCAAATTATATTATAAACATGATTGTCGGCCTTTTCTGACATAGTCTGAAGAAATTCTTGTTGAGGATTTACAAGGAAATCAAAATGCTTCTGTTCAGCTAGTACCTGGTAAATGCTTTTGTCCTACATGCAATAAACTTGACATGGGTTTTCAACCAGAAACTAATGTCTAAAAGTTTATTATTGAAAAGGATAGTACGAGGGCATACTTTTATGTTTTTTATGTGTTTAGTATGTGCTGTTTACAGAGATTTGAGACGATCTACTTCTCGATAAAATGAGTCAAACTAAGGTTGAACATCGCAGCGTAATAAAGTACCTGACAAAAGAAGACAATGGTCCAAAAGCAATTCATGAAAGAATAGTTGCTGTGTATGGGGAAGAGACACCATCTTATTTTCAAGTAAAATATTGGTTTAAACTCTTTCGATGGAGCCGAGAGTCAATCAATGATGACCCAAAGTCTGGACGACCTGTTGAAGCTCGAACTGAAGACATTGTGCGAACAGTCCAAAATTTGGTGCTGAAAGATCGCCGTGTAAAGATCTCTATCATTGCCAATGAAGTTTGTATATCCGCATCAAGTGTCCTCAAAATTTTGCATGACGATTTGGGTATGAAGGTGTCAGATTGCTTACACCTGAACAAAAACTGTCAGAAAAGAAGGTTCTCAAGAAAATTTGGGCGAGTTGGAGAGGGACAAAATATTTTCTTCTCGAATCATCACCGAGGATGAGATTTGGCTACATCATTGGGACTCTCCTACTAAACAAGAATCCATGCAGTAAGTTTATAAGGACTCTCTTTTCTGAAAAACAAACTGATGGCAACTGTTTTCTGGGATGTTGAAGGAATCTTGCTTATTGAATATATGACAAGAGGGTCTACCATAAATGGAGAGGCGTACAAAAACACAATTAAAAATTTAAAAACTGCTCTAGAGGAAAAACACTCTTAGTCTTATCCACAAAAAAACTTGTTGCTGCACGACAATTGCCGGGTTCATAAGGCAAACAAAATTCAGCAGATAATCAATGATTGTGGGTTTATAGAGTTAAGGCATCCGCCTTATAGCCCCCAACTAGCTCTGTCAGACTTCTTCTTTTTCAAAAACTTAAAAAAGCATCTCAGGGAAAAGCGTTTTGCGTCTGATAAACAACTCAAAGAAGTTGTAGAAAATTTTGAGGGGTTACCGAAGCCATTTTTTTCTAAGAGTATGGCGCAATTGGAAAAAAGATGGAATAAGTGTATTAGTGTTGAAGGAAGTTATGTAAAAAAAACATTTTTTTTTTCATGTGTAGGTAGATGACATAAAGATACGCCCCTCATTATATTAACCAGCCCATCTCCTAAATGAAAAAAAGTTCTACTATCAAAAGAAGTTTAGCTACTTCTTTTAATGAAACATTTACAGAAGATGAGACAAATTCTGGAAAGAATAAAAATTATGGGATGAGTAAGAGAAACTAATTGCACAATTGAAATAAAAATGTTAAAGTGTCCAAAATCAAAGAATATTTGGTGAATACACAAAAACCAATTAAATATCTGTGATTAAATTTTCACCAATTTTTACTACACTTCTTTTAATTAAAAAAATGCGATGTTTGAAGGCCCATTCAAAATAAAAGGATATGGTTCTTATATCTATTTTTTTTTAAGAAGTACAGTACAATCGCGCTGGCGTGAAAATTTATTGTCGATACGGTAATTCGCCCACTAAAATTGAAAAATGCATCTTGAAAAAGTCAGCATTTCCATCTTTAGAAGAGAAATTGCACAAATAGTTTCAACAAAGAGACAAGAATTTACCAATTTCGGGGATTATGCTGAAGCAGAAGGCATTGTCATTATCAAAACAATTGAATAATCATATTTACACAGCCAGTTATGGTTGGCTACAAAGATTTAAACACCGTCGTGGCATTGATTGGGATGGTTTTTGTAAATCACAGAGGAAAAATTATCAGCCAACCCAGATGTAATAGACCCTTTTAAAAAGGATCTAAAACGTATTATTCAAGAGCATGACCTATACAATAAAGCAGCATCAGATTTATAATGCTGATGAGACAGAATTATGTCTCATTAGCTGAAAAAAACTGCTCCTGGATTAAAAATTTCTAAGCAACGACTGACGTTTATGGGTTGTCTAAATCCAAGGTGTTTTAGAAATTTTAACAACCCATTGCTGTATATAAAAAGATTAAGAACGCGTGGATGATCGAGGCACTCTTTAAGAAATGGTTTTTTCAACATTTTGTACCTACGGTAAGAGTTAAAATTATCTACCATTTTTTTGGTTGATCTGATTTGAATTGACCCAAACATGTTTGTTGTATATTTGACGTTATTGCCTCATTGGAACAGTTGTACATTTACCGCTGTTTGGAACATTCTGAGTGAGTTTTCAGAATAAGAAGTTCGAGATAACTGGACCTGGCGCCGGCAATTAAACAACATTTGTGTTTAATTATCTTTCCACCCTTCCAAATCTACTATAAGCTAGTTTGTAGTTATGTATTCAATAAGCGTATTTACTATTATAAATGGAATGAGTTCTCTCATTCAATAATAGAATAAAAAATAAGCGACCTTTACTCTCTTAACGAAAGCGATTCTACGTAATAAAATCAGGGAAATCTGAGAAGGTGACTAAACATATCGCAGCCGTACTCGGAATACGTCTGTCGGAACTAATAAGTAACCTAGAAATTCAATGCCGAATAGGAGAAAAAGAACCTCAATTATAAAGAGAATAATCACATAGAACAGATCCATTCACTTTCATTTTATATAAAGAAAAAAAGGATTTATCGAATCATATTACATCGTTCTCTAATCTAAATAAAAGATTAAAGCTAATGTATTGAGCGATTTATCTAATTACATGATTAAAATATTCCACGGACTTTAGAGACACGGTGCAAAGTACAGATTTTAAACGATCCTAAAATATCAATTTACATTAAGATCAAAAAGGCGTCGTGTCATTAAACTCATTACTAACACAATTGTTTCAGACTTGCTGATTATTTCCGCAACATTTTATCTGCGTTAGAAGTGTTAGAATGGAATTTTCATTCTATAGATATTGCATCATAAATCATAATATTACGTCTGTGTAATTGAAACGTCATCGCATTACGGTTCGTTAAAAACCCGTCGGGAGATAACGGAAAAGTTTGTCGCGGGTAGCAACATAATTACGATAAAAAGTTATGCATAAATGTTTTTCTTATTGGTGGCATTGGGTGGCATACAATTGTCCGCTAAATATTTTCAATGCTATCGCTATAGCGTTTCACTTTACCGAAAGACGCTTCTAGAATATTCTGAACTTTAATACGATGCGATGCGAGGGTATCGAAATGGAATTTAAAAAGAGAAATAATCGAATGCAATTAGTTTTTGCGTGACTTATGACGTATCTGCGACTCTTGGCACACATTTAATCTATTCTATCTCGCGTAAAATCTACTGTATAACGCATTCACGTGCTTTTCGTCTAAATTTAAACGAGAAGAATTCCCGCTTTTCGACGGCATTAAAAATGTGATGTAAGGTGATGATTGTTACATGATCATCGCGAATACTGAATGAAAATGCACGTGCTAATCTATTCGAGTTGATCATTTTTTAATTAGGGAATATTTCATTGAGATAATTGAAACTTACAGCTTGTGCCCATCTTGGAAAATACCATTTCGAACTGACTAATCTATGTGTATGTAAAACGCCGTTGACTACCCTTCTTTCGACGACATCGGTCCCGATTACCGCGGGGTTGTGAGGGTTAGGATATTTCCTCCAAGCTGCTGTCGCTACTGTCTCCCATGGGTGACTGTATAAAATAGAAAAACATGCAAAGTTATGGGATGTTCATTTTCAAAATAATATTTTATCTTTATAACTTACTTGAATGTATGTTCACTTGTCCAAATTTTCATAATTAATACGAAACTAAACTAAATTAATTCGCCGATTGGGAATTCTATACATACAGAAAAAAAACTACTACGGACCACAACCTAACTACCTCACCGACCGATTCGACTAATTCAGTTTTTGACAGTTGCGCTTGTATAAAGCGATAATAAATCCCCTATATAGGAATATTTACGATTTAAGTCAATAGTGTAAAGATGGTACCTACTGAGTGCAACACCAATCTTCTTATCAGTTATTAAAATTGTGCCAAAAATTAATTTAATTTAATTAAATAATCATTCATTTTACATTTGCTTTCAAAATTATTATAATAATAGTAAATATTGCTGTTTTACCAAAATATCACTAAAACATAAACCGATAAAATTTTAAAGTTGGCGGCCATGTTTGAATTTTGACGGAAATTTGACACATTCGCTGATTAATCTGAATTATTTGCGGGCGTGTTTTGATTAGGGCAATTTATATTATGGCAAAAAATACTTCAAGTTCTGCATTTAGAAAAATAGACGTCGATCAATATAATGAAGACAATTTCAAAGAAGAAGATGCCGATCAAGGCGGACCGACAGGACCAGATGAAAATGAAATATTAGGCCTTCTAAACAAATATCCTTTTTTTTATATAGAACCGCAGCGATAAAAATTTCCGGTTAGATAAAATATTTTTTTCCTTAATATTACATACAGGCAAACATATAGATGCTTTAAAAACCGTTTTAAATAGTGCACCGCTAGGTTCGAAAAATCAGCAAGTAAAGGTAAAATAAAATCATGTATTAAAACGAATAATAATTATAAAATTTGCATTTGTAGGATAACGCATTAACTTTAACCCTTCGCGTTTTACTTGCTATAAAACCATCGCAAATCGAAGAAGCTGTGCAATCACTTGAGATAGAGTTAATCGATGTTCTTATGAAATATGTTTATAAAGGTTTCGAAAGTCCATCGGAAGGAAGTAGTGGACATTTATTAGTGTGGCATGAGAAAGCGTATAATATAGGAGGAGTTGGTAGTATTGTTAGGGTTCTTGCCGATACAAAAAGAGCATGAGTTCAATTTTATTTTTTTTACTATTTTAATATTTATACATTTTACAATTTTTATTTACTTCTTTTCCAAAAAAAATATTTGTACCTTATATATAGTATTACTTTTACTTTTGTTGTATTATACATAGGTAGGATAAGATGAGTAAAAAGTTTTACGTACATTGTATAATGAAATAAAAGTGATCAATTTACAGTTTCCATATTGTATATATACAATTTAATATTTATTTTATGACACATTCACTTTTAAATGCAAAAAATACATACATATAACAACACTATGAAGTACCACGAAGCCAACTCAGATATAAAGAATCAAAAAGTATCACAGTTGGCTTTTAAATGTTGCAATAACTCAAAGTCGTATACAGCCTGTTTCGTAAAAAAGGGATGCTTAATTTTTCTTTTGTACGAAGTAAATGCCGCTAAAAACTAAAATAATGTAGATAGGCGAAATAGGGAAGCATTGAGCCAGTCTAGTAATAAATTCACTTCTGCACTTAATAAACAAACGAAGTGGTGCATCTAGTGGTCCTATATAACATACCACTTACTGTAACATGACAAACTTTTCCTGACAGCAAAAATCATACACAGTACAGCTAAAATCATATTTAAAAAACCTGAATGTTTAACTAAACATCAAATACCTTAAGAAAATTGTAGGATTTTCCGTTGATAACTCCGATATAAATACACAGCAACCTCGTTTATGTCTGCGCTCACTTATATCCTCAGTGTAGCACTCATTTATATCAGCTCGTTATCCACCGCCCGATAGTGCACGTATTCACATGAGCCAATCAGGGCGTAGTACGGCCTTTCCGCTTACGGGATAAGGATGGGGACTCCTCTTGAGAGGATATAAGTAAATATTTGCGTTTCCCAATCGCGGATATAAACGAGGTTCCAGTGTATTGGCAAATCAAAATCACAGCCTTAGATAACAATGAACACGTGATTTACATGGGCTGCTCTTGTCACATTGGCCATAGCATAGCTTCCAAAGCCATGTCACAGTTTGGATCTCTTTGTGATTTTTACATTGAAGATTTTTCTGTTAACTGGTTTGAAACAAGCACAAAAAAGACAGCTTTTCTGGAAAAGTTTTGTAGATATTTTGGTGTTGAATACGGAAATATAGTGAAATACACAGTTGTTTGTAGACCGTAGTCTTATTGGAAGTATAGAACGAAATTTGAAGCAATATATGGAGCCAATGAACCCGAAATCAGGTTTGAAAGTTTGAAAAACGTTTTTTTCGGATCATATATATAACTGAAATTTATGTCTTGTTTATTCAAGCAATACTATCTCTACTCACTACATTCAACAAGTTCTTGCAATTATAAAAATCCTGCATTTACCTTCTTAATGAAGTCTCATGTACTCTTTTTTAAAGAAATTTGCTTGTAACTTTATAAATTTAAATGTTAAGAAATACATCAAAGAACATGACTTTGGGAAGGTAAATGACGCTGAAAATGAACTAACTTGACGCGGTTTTATTTGTTAGTTTCACCAGATGGAAATTTAATCTCCATTACGGAATGAAGAAATTTCAGAACAAGATGTTGCAAAGTTTTATAAATCAATAAACGAAAACTTTCTTAAGATTGTTTCGTATGGTTTAATAAATCTACTTCTAAATGATAAAGTAATTACAACTTATAGTATGTAGCAACTTTGATTGAAAAACTAATGTTGATAACTATGTATTGTCCTTTGAAAAAATTTTTAAAAATTATTCTTTGGCGGGGGAGGAGGGGGTCAAAAGAATACGATGTATGTGTAGTTTGTTTGCCGTCAACCTTGAATAATTCTTGGAATAATTAAACAAATACACGCGGGGACCATTATATTCCAGACTGCTTTCTCTCGGAAACTATTATAGCTAGCGAAATAATACCGTAATAACAATTTGGAGTAACTCCATACGAACGGTAGCCGAACGTTTAGGGGTGAATAAAAATACCGTTTTCAGAATTAAAAAGAAATGGAGAGAAGAAGAAAGTTTAAGTAGAAAACAAGGTTCAGGAAGGCGACCAATCACTATATACAAGTCAAGAGAATGAAATATTATTAAATTATTTACGCAATAACCCATTCAAAACACCATTAGATGCTGTTGAACAAGTTGCCTTTCCTGTCTGTAACAACAGCTTTTCAACGAATACAAAACAGCGAACTAAAAAAAAGTGCTGCAGCTAAACAGACCTATTTGTGCGAGGAGAATAAAAATTATAGAATGCAGTTTGCTCTTCAGTACGCAAATATGGAAAAAAGTTATATTTTCTGATGAAAAAATCTTTCAAAGTTGTTACGACGGTCCTGTTCGTGTATATAGACCAGCAAACACTAGATACAATGAAGAATTTAGTAATCCAGTAAAGAGAAGTGGTCGTTTCTCCGTTCGTATGTGGGCTTGGATTAGTTACAGAGGTGCTGGCGTTTGTTATGAAATTGGAAAACGATTAACTGGCCCTGTTTACGCTAATATTTTAGAAAATATCATGCTTCCTTCAGTACGCATTCTTTATCCAGAGCCGGAAGAATTTATTTTCCAGCACAACTCTCCCATATTCACACATCACGTACAGCTCGTGAAACAAACAACATAAATACTTTGAAATGGCCGTCCAACAGTCCAGATTTAAACCCAATTGAAAATTTATGGGGAATATTAAATAAAGCAAATACAAAAGAAACTTTAGGCCGTGAAATAGTGTAGAATTATTATACGTCATAGAAGAAACATGGGAACAAATTGATGCTAGTTATGTCGAAATTTTAGTCAATTCAATGCCATGGCGTTTGGCTAATGTTAGTGAGAATTATGGAGCGATAACCAAATATTGATATTGATTTGTATATTTATTAAATTTTTATGCAGTTTTTCATTGTTATGTTATATATTCTCATTTTAGTTCATTAGACTGTTCTTATATTGCAAATCATATCATAAAATACATCGTTTAATTTAATTGACATTAATGACAGATAAAGATAAAAAATTGAATTCGACAGATATAGTAAAGTCCGTGGTCTTGCTTTGTGGCAAGCAAGTGTACATACTCAGTGTGAAGTATATAATATAGAGCATTCCGATGAAAACGATCTACCTTAAGTAAGTCGAAAACGTCGAGACAAGTCGATTTTTGTTTGCAGGGGGAAACTGACCAATAAGGCGATCAAGTTTTAAGTCGAAAAGGTCTCTATTACATTCTATTTTTTCTCTCTTAAATTATATCAGTAAACTAACAATGAAGATATTACCAGTAAATTAACAGCCCTTTGAACAACTGGAACTGCTAAAGGGACTTCTAAAGCCGCCTTGCATTTTGAAAGCGAAACCTTTCCACTTCCTTAATCCTCACTACCAACAGACGCAATGTGGGTGTCCTAAGTAGCGCAGAACGGGGACATAATTATACTATTTTTTGTGCGATGAACCGATTGGCATCGGATATTCCACCAGGTTTTATTTTTCTGAGGAAATATATGGAACATGACCTAGCGGATCGTGCCCCTACTGAATCGATGGGGTTTCCATCGTATAAGAAATGGATAGACAGCAATATTAACGATGGAAAAATGTTGCTACCTCTTGATGGACATAACTGTCATAAAAGCTGCGCGAAAAAGAAGGGTACAACCCATTGACGTTAGTTTGTTGAGCGCCTATTACAACCAGGAATTGAAGTAATGGCTTCATAACCACCTTGGACTAACTGTCATACATTTCCAAGTTGCTGAAGTGTTTACTAAAGTTTATAGCAAGATTGCTACTTACAAAAATGCTAAAAATTGATTTAACTTAACTAAGATTGAGCAAACCTAGTAAATTTCTAGACTGGACGTTTGCTATTGCAGTAACTAGCAGGCCTATTATTACACCCCAGCATGGAAACCAAACCAACATTACAAGACATTGTGGACATGTTTCCACCCTCTGATTTCAAGTTCATACCATCTCAAGACAGATTGACCCCACTAATAAAATATAAAATTTGATTAAATTAACAATTGCGTATTTACGCCATAAAATTTTAGCTTACGGTTACATTTTCATGAAACAGACTGTATACAATACTGATAAATCAACCTCGACTAAAAAACAATTACAACTTGGACTTCCCAATTTTAACCAGCACGTTATGCATATCTAACAAACTCTTCTCGAGCGCTTCTCTAAATTTCGGCGCACTCGTGGTAGGATCCTCTACAAACGCCGATACGGCGAAATTCATATCGTTGGATCTCGGGTTATAACAACAAGCGTACCCATCAGGAACTAAAGGACCGTAGCACATGAAACCGTCGCATTTCGTCGCAACTTGACTTGTGGATATTCTCATATGGGCACTTCTTACGTATCCAGGATCCGAATAGAGGGGATGTATCTCTTCTCCCCGTTCTAAAGCCATAAGTTTTAAACCTAGTAAATGCCTATCAACGCCGTAACCGTTTAGAGCTTCAACGGTGTATTTTTTGTGGCTGTTAATTGCTGCTTTTAAAGCGTTCACTTTATCGGAATCCGATTTGGAGGAATCTAACATGATTTTTGCGAAATTAATCGATTCAATCGAGCATGATCGGATAGTTTCGGTGCGACCATGGATATATTTTCTTGTAGCTGCCGATTCGTAATGCGCACCAGGTGTTTGATGTATTCTATAAAGGCAAAAACGTAATTTATTAGTTTGTAATTAATATTATAAACGAAAGGTGAAAGTAATACCTGTAAAAAGCATATTGCATCGCAATTTGGATGAAACTATCCGGACTTAATTTATGTGTTTTAATAAATTCTTTTCCGAATGATTTAAAGGTAAAACAATCCATTTCTAAATCATCAGCTAATCTGAGAAAAATAAAAAAGAAATTATTCTGCTCTTAATTTGCTTAAAATATAGTATCTTACTTATCGACATTAACGCTTGATGAATCAATTTCTTTTAATAAGTCGTCGTTTACGTTAAAATCCAATCTTTGTACAGATTTATCAAATTGAGCGTCTGGAATTTTCTGACTAGTATTATTCTTACTAAAAATAACGTAAATTCAATACTGGACCAATTTTTCCACTTTTTTTATTGGGCGCCAAATTATGTAACATCATAAAATTTGGCGCCCAACGTGGGGTAAATGTTAAACCTACATATAATCAACTAAATAATCAGTCATAACAGCTATAGGTTGCCCTTCACTCGGAGAATGTTCGTAAGTCAATCCTACAATACCATCTTGTCCTATTACAAACTGAAAATATAATTTATCCGTCAAATTTGCAACACTACTAGATTCTTGTGAATTACTTGAATTGTTTTGTCGTACCAACGGTTCCCTGCATTACCAGCACTGCCGCCCGCGTGAATAAGTTGTCGACTTGCTGTTGTCTGTCGATTTTCTTCGTCATAAATTGGCATAGGTCCATCCAGGGACACCAAAAATAGGGATTTTTGAATTTCCTCCACAGATTTCTTATTGGATGGGTCTTTAAATTATAATTATTTGAAAATTAAGATTTAAATACGCGTTTATACATACCTTTAATCAATAACTGATAAGCTTTCCCCCAATTATCCCTATGATCCGTAGTCAAAATACCAATTGGTGCGGCGGGAGTTACTGACTGTTCTAATATAGTTTGCAACTGATTAAATAATTGCTTTTCACTTATGACTTCACCATTATTTCCGAACAATTCGACTTTAAAGAACTGTTAATTCATTTAAAGCGTTAAAAAGTAGTACAAAATCTAATTTGCAATTTCTACACTTACGTGATTATTGTTCACGACTGCAATATGGGTTGAAGTAGGATGGTATTCTAAGCTGTCTCTCTTCAGTCCTGGAATGCGACATGTACCAAAAACCTTTTTATATTGATTCATATCTAATGGATCTTTGCCCATCATATCAATTGGGATTTTATCACTTTAAATAGAATCAGAAATAATAATAAAATAAAAAATAAAAATTCTATAAATAATATTTATTGAATACTTTGTATCAAATTTTATAACTATTAATGTTATAATTACTATTTGTCCTAGAAAAATAAATGGAACCCTACTATTGCATTAATGGGTTCTTAAGCAGCAGTAAATTACTTATTTAACTGAAAGCAGTATCTCGATATATCTCTTATATCACGCAAAGTTAATTTTGTCTGGTCATGAAAGCCTTTGTAGTAAAAGAGCTACAAAAGAGGATATACCCAGGTAATTATCATAGTATGCACGTCCATTAACCCCACAGTTACGTCAGATGTGCCCCCTCAATAAGGCAAATTGAATAAATAAGTATGTTTAAAAAATTAAATTATAAAAATATATTTCCCCCACCCCTACAAACTTTTTTCCATTAAAAATTTGATTCTATCCATCTATACAGATATGGACACATACACACGTCACGACAATACCAATGTCATCATTACATTATTTACTATATAATTCTTGACAAAACCGTTAACATAACTGTTCGACAAGTGTCAAAGATGTTTCCACGAATCTAGATTTTGACAGCCGCCAAAAATAGTGTACTAAATAGTAACTGTCAAATTCTAATTTAAAAGGAACGTTTACAATTTAGTAACTATCAAAAATATGTTGTCAGTTGCAATTGTCAAAGTAATAAGAAAGTAAGTACCTTCATAACTGAACACTTAAAAAAAATAACATGACAAATTTGAGTATTGAAACTGTGGAAAACAACTGAGTTTGTACTTTTATATCAGTCATCAGTGAGTATTTTGACGATTAGAGTTGTGTGCAGCTGTCAAAAACACATGAAATAAATTTAACGTCAAGTGGTTTCTGATTATAAAATCGAAATTCTTAGTTTGTATTTGCATATCATTTAGTTGTCAAAATATATTAGTAGTTAAAAATTGAGTGTTCTGGCTCACACCACCACCACAATCCATCGGAATTTCAGCGAGAAGGAACTGCAAAAGTGGAGGGGGTCTCCACTTTTGCAGTTCCAAACCACTGAGTGCTGTGACTGGAAAAATGTTTACCTATACAAGTCCCTCTATACATTTCGTTTCGATGCTTACGTCACGTTTCAACTACCTGTATATACAGGGTCAGGCAAATGTGTGGGAACACCAGATTTCTGGCAAAATTATGGGTTCTATTAAAAAATAACCTAACCAAAGTCTTTGTAGTATTTTCATTCTACTCTATAGCATACTTATATACAGAGGGTCATCTATTAAAAAAAAACTACCGATGACGTCACATCTCGAAACAAGTGCAAGTTGTATAATATCAGAGTATGCGATAGAGTAGAATGAAAATACTACAACTTTCATTAAGGTTATTTTTTAATAGAACTCATAATTTTGACAGAAATCTGGTGTTTCCACACATTTGCCTGACCCTGTATATACAGGTAGTTGAAACGTGACGTAAGCATCGAAACGAAAGAGGGGCGTCGGTGGCAGTGTGACGTAAACAAATTTATGCAGACACTGCCGGGTCATTTCCGGTTGAGAAACGTTAAAGCCAGCCGACTTCCGGTCGACCCGGAAATTGATGGTTTCCGGTCGGACTGCAAGTGGGTAACTTCCGATCCAGATTCGTTGGAATCCGTCGAGTTCCGGTCGTGATATTATTGCATTATTGACGATCCGAAATGTCAAGCAAAGATAATTTTTTTAATAGTGTCGACGATGCCTTTCTCGCAAGTTATTTTGGGTAAGACGCTCTTAACTGAGGCAGAGACTAGCCCTTTAACCCTTTCTGAAAGTTGAGACGTAAACAACAAGAAAAATTCTGAATGGAATCCTATCTGCGGGTGCAACTCCGTCGAGTAGCTTACCAGACGAATCCGTGCCTTTACACGAACATCCTTCAACAGGTGATTTAAGAAATGCTCGTTCCAATTATACATGACAGCCCTTTTTTGCGTATAAATAGATATTTCTGTAATTTTCCGGTCATAAAACAATTAATTATAATGAAAAACAATCAATACCAACTTCTATTATATTTTATATTTTTGAACGGAAGTGTATATTAAAAAATTATCAAAACAATATCACGGTGTATATTTAAAAAAAATTTATTAAATTAAAATGAAAATTTTCGTGATTTCACATTAACTAAGATAAACTTCCATTAACACTACAAACAAGATCCAACAGATAAGAAATATAGATAACAAGTTAAAACAAAATATCACAAAAATATACCTAATTATCTTGCAATTATGTAAAATTTCACTCACCGATCTATCTGGAGTTTGTAGTCGATCGCAGCTAAAATTAATTTTGTCGCATACGACAACCTATCGTCCTCTTCTTCGAAGTTTTCGAATGGAAATACAAGACCAGGACTTGAATATACCACCACAGGATATCGAAAATCTAAATAAGCAGCATGTAACCACCAGTCAGCGAGCCAATTTTCTGAATCCTTAGCTTTGTCCACCAGGAATTTTTGTAATTTTGCTCCAATTCCATTATCCGCACAAAATTTTTTTACTAATTCTGAAGTTGCGGCAAATTCTTTATCATTAACGTGTGGCCTTACAGTCTGTAAATATTTCTCAAGAGTTTGCTTCAGAGCTGGTACTGGCAGACGAGGTAGATTTTGAGAAATATTTCTGGCATTAACTGGAGAAAATATTACATTGTTGTTGTCTTTGTGTAAGAAATTAAAAAGGCCTGTGTAAACTCTTTGTTGAAATATCTACAATAAATTATTTAAGTAACATATGTTTTTATTCTTTCAAATGAATCTAGAATTATTTACCTTATTACTAGCTGATATTGAAAACCTTCTGTACATATTGTCACCGATATGTGATCTACAATTAAAATAAGTTTGAATAACAGACAAATTCAGTTTAAATTTAATTAATTTACTTTTCAATGCATGAAGTCATGTCTAAAACACAACTAGAACTAGGAAAAGTATGTTGATAAGGTGCGTTCTTACAAGGTAATTTAAAATATGCAAGATTAAAAGTGAAAGGACAATTTCTCCCACTAATGCATTACAATCAGATTACAATGTTTAGATACGTATTATATGCTGGTAATAATAGTTAATTTAAATTGAAGAAACACATCTAATAAAGTTATTTTTCTACAAATTTGGCAAACGCCACATATAAAATTGCAATTAAATTAGTTTATCTAATAGTTTGATCAAAGGTTATCGCATAACAACAAGTTTCTAACCTAATTTTATTTGGAATAATTAAAGATGTATGAAAAAGCTGTATAATAAAGGTTACCTGTTTTAATTGTGTTCAAGGGTTATATTGAAATATATCATTGCATATTTATAGCGATGGATATTTTTAAAAACTTGTTTGGACGGCAAATATTTGTGAAAATTCTATACCTGAGTTTTGAGGTTGACAACAAATTTATCACATTGACAGCTTGAAATTCAAGTTTTTAGTTTGTAGAATTTTACGAAATATAATTTATATCGCTTGAAGATTCTACTTTAGATAAAGTTTTACGGGATTAAAGAGGAATAAATAAAATAATAATCCAATTAAATTCAATTATAGGAACAAATATTCATATCTACAGTGTTGCACATAAGTATTGGAACAGGGTTCTTTTATTCGTAGTATCACGTAGTATATTTTATCTATTTCGTTTGCTTTCAATTACGTTTCAGTTCAAGATCTAGAAGATCCCGCTTAGCAACATTTTTCACAGTTTACTCGTCTATTCTGACCTGCACTACTTGATTCTGCTGTAGTTGAACTTAAAATGAGTGGATATGATCCCTCATGCTTACATTCTGTGCATGCTCCTCCTGGTTTCTTCTAATGTTTCGACTCTCCTCGTCGGCGATTTGAACGCCAAATACCCTTTTTGGGGATGCCAAATTAGCAACGCCTTCAAGCGTATTGCTCTATGACATATATCACTTAAAAACTCATTTGTACTCGACGTCAACATCTCAAATCTTTCTTTCGTCCTGGCAGGAAGTCAGACATTCTTCTTCTTCTCTCTCTCAAAACACATTTCTTCGCCGTAATGTACATGTTTGCAACGCAAATGAAAGTGTTTGTGAGTCATCCGACCACAATAACTTGTGGCGACCGCCAACGAAATTCCAAGATCGTTTGTCGGTATTATTTCATTAAAAATTGTAGCGCAGCGCTTCTAAAACGTCGTCTTCGATTACTAGCGATACAGCTTTCTAAAAACCATCTATATAACAAGAACAAATGAGTTCCAATGCATATCAAGTGTTTATCAAAACAAAAACGCAATCTGACTAAGACCACGCCAAATCGACAGCAAGCTGCCTCGTCAACAATTTCACCACGTCCCACTCTTCGCTTTTCCTTAGAGCGCCCGTTCGCTTTATAGAAAGAAGAAGAGTAGGGTGTGGTAAACATGTCGAGACGGCTTGTTATCTCATTTCGAGCAAATTTATGAAGGAAACGACCATCCCGATTTTGAAGGAGACCTTAACTTAAACCCACTGAACAATTTTTCAAAATTACGGACATTTTAAAGTGATACTGATCTGTAAAAAAAGTAGCAAAATACTGTGCTGTTTCACTACGAGTTGCACTGAAATAGCATAGAATTTAGTTACTATTGGTTAGAATACCTGTGAATTTCAAAATTTGTTTAATGGAAAGATATCACCGTCTAAGCATAACACTAGACAGATGACCATTGGGTATATCTTTCAAATAATTCACAGAAAGACAGTATTAGACCAAAAACTACAATCTTTGTTTGCTTAAATATAAAACTGAGTTTCGATTATTGTACCAATAGTTTTGTAGCGTATCGTATACCATAGCTATATGCACCGTGATTTATTAGAACTGTCATGGGTTGGTAGTAAAATATTCCTAAATATAGGTTATTATTTCATTAATTGTATTGTCATTGTTTATATATCTTTGCCTGTTGTTGGTTTGTGTTATATTGTTGTTTCTTTTGAAGTTTTATAGAGAATGTTATTATAGGTAATTATCTAAATTATCAGTCCCAGGTTTTATTAAATAAAATACATTTAAACAAAGAGCAATCCATTTTATATTTAATTTTGTAATAACAAACGTAAATATAACTTATATAAACATCTAATCATGATTTAATCACATATTGCTAACTTCGGACAGTTGTCATGGATCATCCTGTAGTTTTAATAGTAAAGTAAAAATAACCGTAGGTAACCCAAAATATATATATATATTAAATACACTCTCAATTCAATGTACTGAAATAATAAAATGAATTAATTTTATTGCACAATCTTAATCTTTTTTTTCACTTTTCGATTTTTAACTGTCAAATGTGACAGTAGATATGTCACTCACAGATGTCATAACCTCAAAACACTGTAATACAAACATTCTATTTTTTTAAGGATTTATTTAACTATAAAAAATCTGAGAAGTTTGAAAAAATATATTTCTTATATTTTGAGATTCTGCATAAAGATAACTAAAAATAAAGACACTTCATACAAACATATATTAAAACGATGATACAATTTTACAAAAATAAAAAAAGGGATTTCTATGAGATATTATAAACAACACAATAAATAATACAAACATTCTAAATATCCTATATACAATATTAACATCTACAACGGAAAATCTTTATGCTTCATTTACGGCAGCCAATAATGTATTATAAAATCCTTGCCACATATTACGCAAATTTATCAAGGTTCGCAGATACTTTAATTGATATATTCGGAAATTTTGCTTCCGCAAAATTTCTTTCGAACCTCTGTAAAACTTATTGGTGTCTGTGGTTCCATCTCCATACTTTGCACGACACCATCTTAACCGTTTACGCGTCTTCTCACGATTTAAAATCCGCTTTCGTAATACAAGATCTTTCGCACAGATGTTCGACCAATAATTACAGACATGAGAAGCATTTACCAGAGATCGAGGATCTAACTGTCTAAAAATGTTATTTCGTAGTAAAGAATTAGAAGATAACCTTATACAAACCGTAATATGATGGAAATTATTTCATTTGGTAAGTGGAATATATGCAACTTTCCACTTTTACTTTTGTTGGACAAATTGTTGTTTACTAACTTCATTTTTCCATTTAAATATAACCATTATACTTCTATGTTGGAAATTAATAATTAATTATTCGTATATAACAGTTTAAAATACTCATTTTATAATTTCCATTTCAATAATAAATGTTCTGTGTTTAATTTATTAATTTACTCCAACTTACGACGTAAATAAAGTGTTTTTAAGGGTTTGAAGTTTGTCGTTTTCATCACATGTAGAAGTGAACTTAGCAACTATACAATCATGAACATTTCAGCGGGAAAAATTAATTATCTTAAAAACATTGCAATAACATAATTATTCATAATTTAATTGCTTCACTTTAACTTGAATAATATTTTATTCATAACTATATTTATCAAACCGCCTTTTTTTCACTCTGTAACAGATAAAATTGAAAAATAGTCATCGGGTTAAGGATAGAGTTGAGTAAACTAATTTACCTAGTTTTAATTAAAGTTCCTTCCGTATATTTTCAGTAAATTAGTTGCTGGTCGTAGCCATTACAAATAAAAAGCTAAAAGAGTAAAAAAGACAGATATATAATATATAAATGTTCCTAAATTAAAAAAGAATAGATGAGTCGGTACATTTCTCAATTCTTTCTATCCGACGGTTTAAAGTTAGTTCATAGCTAGCCGTTCGTATGTTTGCGTTGAGCCGTTTATGGTTTAACCATCGGGTTTAACGAATAAACACCTCTAGCAGTTCATAGCTTTGCGTCTTTAAGTACGTTGACGTACCAATTTTGAAGAGTTAAACCTCACTTATTTAGAACAAAATAATTTGGAAACTTGTAAAAAATGCTGTTAACAAGGCATTATTTAGGACGCAAAACAATAATAGTGTTGTTGGCAATCAATATCAATTTCACTACTGTCAATTTCACATTGTGATATATTGAAAATATAATTATAAGGTATGATATTTTGTTATGATAAACCTAACCTCACTTTTTTCGTAAACGGACGAACGGAAACGGACAAGTTCAACTTCAACCAACTTTATCAGTCAGCATATAGACTGTGAAGCGCACACAAATAACGCGCAGTGATTGATCAACGCAAACGTACGAGCGGAAAGCTATGAACTAGCCATTATACGGGCACCTGGCAAAACAATGTACATCTAATTGACAACACTATCCATTCGGAAGAAAGGTATACGTTTATGTATAATGAATTTACATAGGAATTTAATCAAATGGGTGTTAAGTAAAGATAGTATTTAATTACAACTTGCTACGTTATAGCGGCAACACTGTGCGATTGATGGCCTATTGCCTATAAAGGTCGTTTCATATGTAAGCGTTTTAGTCGACTGTAGAGATCGAACAACCAATACGATACGCACTTAGATTTTCAAAACTTGTTTGAAAATCTAGCATCCTCTTAGTTGTTTAAATATCCACGCTTGCATGTGAAACGACCTTAAAATTACATTTTTGATAGTTATTTGAAAGGTATTTTGACATTTGATTTGATTTTGCCATGCCTAATGCATATCTTCTCTTATATTAATTTTTTTTATTTATGCAGTCATTTTCCGATTTAATTAACTACCTTCGGCATCTCCTATATACAAAAATTCATTTTAAATCGAGATAGGACAAATATTTTGACCGTAAGTTTCCCCACACATGCCTGTGCCTATAACTGCTCCTAATGTAGAATTCGCCGTCGTTATTAGTTTTAGCAATTAATTTCGTGATATTTTTACAAAATCCGTAGTTTTAATTGAAAATTTTTCACAATGTGTGTTAAAGAGCCAAATTTTGAAATGCTTTTTAAACAATAAATTTGATTCAGGGTAAAAATCACGCAGTGTTGCCAAGGCCATATCAGCTGGTACCTAACAGTACGTTCTTTAAATATTTCGCTTATCTCCTTTAATTATACTTCTTCCATTGCACCCTCAACAATATAATTAATTTTCAGCAATATGGGCGTTGTAAGAATGTGTTATAAACGATTTTTTACTATTTCATTATCTACAATTACCCTTGTTTTAATAATTTATTTAAATTACCTGTGGAAAAGTAATAACGATCAAAATGCACGTTTGTAAGTAAATATAAAATACTTCTAAATATGATCCTATAATGATCAAAATTATAGTTTAGAAATTAAGGAGACAATCAGGAAATACTCTAATCCAACAGCATGCAAACAACCGAACCTGCCTTTGAATTCACCAGAAATTATGGAGTTCCTACACGATGTACCACCAATTAATTGCAAATCAGGGACAGATTGGGTTCAATGCAAGGTAATGAATATTCTAACGAATTTAAATCATAACTTTTTGAAATTCGCAGGGCTCCGAATGCTCTATAAAGGAACAGATTGAAACTCAGAAAGGAAAAATTAAATGTTCGTTTACCAATATTATTCGTACGGATGATTTTCAAGTTGCCGATGCTGATACTGTCAATACAGATTCCTATTATAAATTGGAAGAAAGCGATGTCGTAAGGTTTACTCGTTTTGTTTCTGTCGTTTTTTAACTATGTTTAGGTAATTCTCGTTAAAGGTTAATGTTAGCTGCGTTGCAAGTGATAGCACAACCTGGAAGTCGATATTGACAGGAATTCGATTGAATAAAGAGATATGGGACCGTTCCGGATGGCAATATGTCCCCCAAGATGGTTTGAAGTTGAACGTTTTAATGTTCGGATTTGATTCGATTTCCCGAAATACGTTTATTAGGAAATTGCCTAAAAGTTACGATTATTTAGTTAACCATTTAGGAGGATTAGTCTTGAAAGGGTAAGTTGTGGTTATACAATAGACTCTTTTTATAACGATTCTCCTTAAAACAATAATTTCTCTGTAGCAATGGATTTGTAAAAGTTTGTTTACTTTGCTATAAGGCCAATGTATTTCTTCTCTCTAAATAACGATATTGCTCACTCTCTATAACGATATTTTCAGTTAAAGATTTGACTATTTTCTTGAAATCGCAGTCCGATACAGGCACATCACAAGAGCATTTTGTTGTATTCTATTGTGATGTGACGTCTGACGCCTACTCAGTGTCGCAACTAGAATGGTGGGAGAGCGGAGAGTTTAGTTCGCCACATGCTGTCTAGTTGTTCACACCGGATCTCGACTGCCAGTTGTTCTTAGTGCATTTAGTGGCTACATTCGTGTGTATGTGAAAACATGCTTTCAAAAAAACGTAAAGTGCATAGTGTTGAAGAAAAAGTAGTTTTTTGATTAGAGCAATAGAAAAAGGTGAGAAGCAGACTGATGTTGTTTGACGCACAGGGCTTTCCCAATCCACTGTGGCTACGATTTGAAAGGATAAGAAAAGGTGCTTGACGCGGAGGTTCAAGAAGGGAACAAGAAAAAACTGCGTAAACCACAGTACGAAGTTGTAGATCGAGCTGTTCTACAGTGGTTTCAACAGCAATGTATGAACCACATCCCAGTTTCTGGGCCACTGATCAAAGAAAAAGCAAAGTTTTATGCAATGGAGGTGGGTATTGCTGACTTCAAAGCTACTGAGGGTTGGTTAACCAAGTGGAAGCAGCGTCATAACATAAATTACGGGCAGATCAGTGGGGAGGCTCGTGATGTTGATAGAAACATTACAGATGGCTGTGGCCTGATGTGAAGGCTCGATATTCAGCAGAAGAAATTTTCAATGCTGACGAAACTGGGTTGTTTTACAAATTGACACCAAACAAAACTTTGAAATTCAAGTCAGAAAAGTGTATTGGAGGGCAATTGTCAAAGGAAAGAATCACTGTTTTAGTGGCAGCTAACATGATTGGTACAGCAAAAAGAAAACTTTTCTAAAAATCCACGTTATTTCAAAAACATTCAGCATCTGCTTGTGACTTAACAAAGCCAACAAGAATGCGTGGATGACTTCTCTAATTTTTGAAGAAGAAATAAGAAAATGGGATTTTGAGCTCTAGGGGAAAAAAGTTTTGTTTCTGGTGGATAACTGCCTTGCATATCCTGCAATAGCCGATCTTCAAAACATAGAAATTTGTTTCTTACCAGCCAACAGCACAAGTGTCCTTCAACCAATGGACCAAAGTGTCATAAAAGTCCTTAAAAGTCACTACCGAAGAAGGCTTTTAATGGAATTGGTAGAAAAAGATGGAAATTTTAAGGCCACCATCTTCGACGCAGTGCAAATAATCAGCAGAGCATGGGAAGAGATGACAGAGAAGAGGATAAGGCATTCGTTTAAGCATGCAGAATGGATGGAGGAGCAAGCAGCAAGAGAAGATGAGGATGATGACTTGCATTTAGGGGTTTGCGCTCGACAGTTAGAGCTCCCTCCTGTTAATGAACCAGAAGAGTTGCAGAATTATGGAACCGTCGATGAAGCAGTTGCTACAACAGCTGCAGATTCAGATTAAGACATCCTCAATGCAGTCTGAATAAATGAAGATGAAGATAGTGACCAAGAGCATTTTGCTCCAGAGTCAGAACCAGTCCCAGCACCTCAACAGGCCTTAGAGGCAGCTAAAATTCTTCACCCACCACGAAGATGATCCAGTGGCTACAGAGGATGTTTCACGTTTGCAAGATAAAGTAAGGTCATTGCTATGGAAGACGAAAAAAGGGCCAACTATGTTGAATGACTTCTGTTATTAATTAGTTAAGTAATAATTACTGTATTTGAAAATATATACTGTATGTTATTATTCTACAGTGTCTTATTAATAAACCTGCATTACTGAGCTGTACACCTTTTTTTAAATCAGTTTCGTTAATACTCTCACTTTATAACTATCTTTAATTTTGTTTTATTACCGCTTTCTTTTAGATATAATATTGTCGGAGACGGTACCCCACAAGCTTTAACACCAATTTTAACTGGAAAAACCGAATTGGAATTGCCGGATGTTAGAAAGAGATTCTTACACACTCAAAATGTTGATGTGTACCCCTTTATATGGAAAGATTTTCAAGAGAATGGTTACGTAACGGCTTTTCTAGAAGATCTACCTTCAACTGGAATTTATCAGTATCGATTAAATGGATTTTTGGTAAGATTGATCGAGATATTTTGTGATTTGTAAATCAATGTTTTTACTTTTGCAATACAGAAACAACCAACCGATCATTATATGCGGCCGTATTACATCACAATTGCTAAAGAAATATATAAATGGCCTCGATTTTGTGTCGGGGAAACCCCCAGACATAAAGTAATGTTAAATTACATTGAACAGGTACATTTGCACTGAAATCGTTTTCATGATAATCCCACCTAAATTGTTATTTAGTTTTTTTCAGTCTACAAAAGTAAACCGAAATTCCTCTTCGGTTTCCATGGGGAACTATCCCACGATAACTATAATTTAATTGGTGCTGTTGACGATGATGTATTGCAGTTTTTAAAAAATTTAAATAGTTCCGGCGCCTTAAATGATACGGTTTTAATCCTGATGGCAGATCATGGACATAGGTAAGGGAATTTTATCTGAAAGCTTGAGGATCGCCCACAATGGTTTTACAATCGTAGGTTCGGTAAAATCAGGAATACAATCCAAGGTAAACAGGAGGAAAGACTCCCATTTTTCTCATTTCGATTCCCTGATTGGTTCACACGTAAACATGAGGAAATTTACAAGAATTTCCAGTTGAATCTCAATACTTTAACAACTCCGTTTGATATCCATTCTACACTTAAAGATATATTGGAATTCCGAAGTCCAACCGATGGAGATTTGAAAAATAGAGCGATCTCATTGTTTAGTAAGGTAAAATTAAAATTATTATATTAGGCTTCAATATGGTTACTTCACTTTCAAGAAGTGGTATTATCCCCTTAAAGGATGTAATGAAATTGATACTGTGCGAATCATAATACTTATAAACCTAGCTTAGAAATATTTTTATTAAACAGGGTGTTCAAGTTATTATCATATCATGAGAAAAATTTTAAATTTATTTGCACGTAGTTCTTCCAAAATTTGAGAATTATTATGGAGGAGAGCTCGGTAGACCTTTCTCATTAGAAGAACAATATTGTAGCTGAAAGATTTATCAAATACAGTCGATTCTGCTTAACTGGGACACAAATGCGAACAGCATTTCCTACCAATAATCCGGAGATCATGAATAAAGCCAAAGAAAAGCATCTCTATGTGCATTGACTGGTTTGCTTACAAACATACAGGGTGTCTCAGCGAGAGCGTTCATTAGAAGTTTATGGCGTTCTGGTCAAAATATAAATTTGAAAATTTATAATTATATATAGTCGATTATGTTCTCTTAAATGAAAATGCTTCTGGCAAAGACTCGATTTCTCCTTCGCTGTCAGAATCAAAATTTTCGGCTTCTCGTAAATCAAGATTTTTCTTTTCGTCGCAGCAACTTTAATCTTTGTCTAAATCGACTCGATTTCTCCTTCGCTGTCAGAATCAACATTTTCGGCTTCTCGTAGGCGTTCTTTCATTTCATCAAGATTTTCCTTTTCATCGCAGCAATTTAAATCTTTGTCTAAATCGATGAATTCCTCTTGATTTTGTATTCCCGTCTTTTTCATCAGAATGTCATCGTTGATATTTTCATCATCAAGCTTTGCGAGTTCACTTTAACAGTGTAATAAGGAAAACAATTAATACTTCAGTCTCTACGGGGCATTTTGAACAAACGAGTCCACACACAATTTGCATTACGTACTTGGAAGAGCGCATATTAAGAAATGAGTCGACCTTTGTCCCCTCGGTTTATATCTAATTGAATGTCAATATTTTAGGGGACGATTTTTTTGTCCATTTTAAAAAGAAAACTCCATATGAACGTATGACCTAAACGTCTTAACTTTTGAGATACAGGGTGGTAAAGTTTTCAAAAATAAATACTTTTTCATTAATTCCTGTAATCTACTATGTATCAAGAGGCATTATTGAGTGCACCACATTTTTTTTTAATTCCACCAGTGGCGTTCGTACGGAATTTCAGCTACCTATTTTGACAGACGTTTAGGTCATACGTTCATATGAAGTTTTCTTTTCAAAATGGACCAAAAAATCGTCCCCTAAAATATTGACATTCAATTAGGAAATACCCTGTATTTCGCTTCACGGAGAATTATGTTTTATGCCGATAAGACGATTTTTTGTTCCGGTAAAACGGTAAAGTTTTACTTAAAATATAGAATAAAAATAATCCTCTATTTCCTTACATTTTTTTTTTTTCATTTACTCCAGATACATGTTTCGGCAATTAGCCATCATCAGTCTAGAATCTACAAAGTACATTTATAATATAAGTTAGACTAAATAATCATGATTAAAGTACTTACAGTCAGTTAAGAATCCATATGTAGAACATGTTTTTAAATGTCTAGAAGACGTTTTTAGAGAATATAAAATCACAAATTTGAACAGAAATATAATTAAAAATTAAATATTTTAAATGTTGTAAGGACGTGGTTGATTTTTATAATACGATATTTAGAGACGAGAAAAACAATTAATATTTAAAGGATTAAGGCAGATTAAAGTTGGAGTTTAAATTAATGTAGAATGAATGAATTAATGTAGAAAAATAATCTGCCTTAAACTAACTCCAACTTTAATCTGCCTTAATCCTTTAAATATTAATTGTTTTTCTCTTCTCTAAATATCATATAAAAATCAACCACGTCCTTACGACATGCTACATGCATTAGTCTATCACATTATCCACAACTTACTCTTAATGACACTGTTCTTTTGAACACTCAACAATTTGAAATCCTCACGAGTGTTACCATAGAATAAGAACGTATCTCTGAATGATATAGGTCTTCTTTAGCATTTTCTTTTAAAAAAGATATGTTTCGTCACAATTGAGACTTGTTGAGGGAAGACATACTTCTTGAGATGGACTAGAACACCATACAATATATGTGGAGATTGATTGAGACCGGTCATTAGAAAGATTGGATCTCATAATAATAATTAATTTCGATAAAGTTGCATATGAGCATAAAATAATACAGGGCGAGCAAGTAGAAGCGACCGCCACGTGACCTGAATTTTAAGGTGACGACATCTTAACCAGAGCTTAACTAGCCACGTTTGAAAGCTAAACAAAAACATGCTTATAGTTCATCAACTGTCAAAAATATAAAGGTTATAACTGTCAACATGTAACGATAAGGGTAGAATAAAAAAAAAAGATAAAGCCAAAAATCTATCTTCCATCTTTTTTAATTCCTGTTTCTCGTGCAGATACCATCGCAGCGTAGTTGCGTTCATGCGAACATCGAACCGCATTGGTGCGCTTGTATGGATTGGGAGAACGTGGATCTAACTTTAAATATAGCAACACGTCTAGCGGATACCTTCATCGCTACCGTCAACAATTACACTGCTGATCACCGTGAAATTTGTGCAAGTTTACGTGTTTCCAAAATCGAATGGGTTACCAAGATGAAGCCCAACGAGCAATTGGTGAAATTTAGCAAGAATCTCGACGTAGACGGTTTCGTCGCCGACCTCAGCGGTCACACAAACGTACTAACCCATACCTACCAGATCAAACTACAAGCTGTTCCCGGTGACTCCATATTCGAGGCCAGTATCACGCATTATTTAAAAGACGATCGTTTAGATTTAAAAATCAGCGATATAAGTAGAGTAAATAAGTACGGTACGCAAGCTAGATGTATAGAGCATACTTATCCAAATTTACGAAAATATTGCTACTGTTTAGGTGATTAAACATGGGCTTTTGTTTTAAATGTATGTGTACATCTAAGTTTGACGAATTTTCTTGACTGAATGAATAATTCAAATTGAATTCGTTTGAAGCTATCGCTAGTCGAAATAGAAAACGTGAGTAACTAGGTTATCACATTATAAAATAAATCGCAAATCTACCACAATAAGTACAATAATTATATCGAGAGCCTCAAGTCAGACGGCATATATTATTGAAATTTTGCAGAAAACCCATCTTTTACTGATCTGCATCAGAAATTTAATTACACGAATTTTTTGCAGAATTGCTAACATTTTTTAACAAACTAAACATAACGAAACACTGTTTAAATGTTTAAAGCATTTTCTGTTATATTAGCTTTAGCTGTTTATTTTACGACAATTTCATTTTATAATGTGTTTAAATGAAATGGTCTATAATCACAGGTTCATCAGGTATATTTATATATAAATCAAGAAAAAAAGGAAATTAAATTGAATTTAATGTTTTAACAACCCAATATATTGCGGCCGCTTCTTAATCTCTCACATGATATTCTGATAGGTTCGCTTGTATAATTGGTTGTAAAGTTGCCTCAGCACGGCAAATTATAGTTGTTTTACAGTTGTGATTAACCCATTAGTTAGCAAAGTAAAACATTTTCTTGTGTGAGCAGTTTTTTATGTTTTTCCTTCTTAAATGTATATTACAGGTACTAACTAAATAATTTTCGTTGTTGAAAATGTTTAAATTTTGATATTTTTTACGTCCCTTTTAAGGGACGCTGCCCATGTTATCACCATCTGGTGTTTTAACTGAAATAATATAGAGGCTTTTCCAAAGCAAAAATTTTATTTATATGTTTATATTGTATGATACAGTTTAAAAGAGAACTTGGGATGAAGAGCTATCTGACATTTTTCGCAAATGAACTGACTGACTACTACTAGTTCTGGCTGAGGAATGTTTTTTCTCATTTTAGAAGTGGTGTCCGAGCGAAATGTTTGAGTAACTCCATTCTTTTCAAAATTTGTGCCAAGTGTGACAACCTTGGCACAAATCGATTATGGGAAAACTATAGCTAGGAATGATTTGAAATTTTGGCACTATACTAAAGTCGATGGGGGCCACTCGCCTAAAATATTTTCAAAATGGCGGCGCTTCGGGATATACCGGAAGTAAGCACCAACTTCGTTATTTTAAATAGAATACCCTGTATATTGACACGTTTTTAGATTCTACGTGAAATTCCAAATATATTTCATGTATAATGTCATATAATATTTACATAATTTGACGTTTGCAGGTAGATAATCAATTGCACTTTTTCCATATAAGGATTAGTTTATTATTTATTTTGAAGTAAGGTTTCTCAAGTAGATGACCGAATTAAATACTATTTGTATAAAATTGTTACAATTATTCATACAGAGTGTTCGAAATATACGTCTGAAAATGAAATCGGAAAAATTACCGGAAATCATTTTTTTTAAATGGAAAGTGGCAATTTTTGCAATTTTATCTTGGTCGGCATTCAAAATAAGGGTAACTTTGTATAAACATGTCCATTATAAAAATGGATAGTTTTCGAAATATTGGCAAGTTAGTATTTTTATCTTCTACAATACATACTATTTGCATTAGTTTTTTTTTTATTAGCTATGACAGCATTTACAAAATTATAAATTGTCAGTTGTCGAATAAAAATCATTTACCTTATAATATATGTGAATGGATTGTTACTTTTGCAGCATTTATTCAAAATTTGATAAATTGTCAATTGTCAAATAAAAATCATTTACCTTATAATAATTACAATAAGTCATGCCGGAGCGCTTACATTATACAAAAATGTCTCGAGGTTCAAGGGCGCCAGTTTGAGCATTTATTTAAATAATTGTTTTTATTTAGTTATTGCGTGTATTATTGAGTTTTCTACGTAGATGGTTTTATTATTTTCGTTATTAATAATTGATTTATTTCTCTGGATCTCTGCTCTTACGAATACAAAGTTTCTAAAGTTTTCTATAATACGTTTAATGGAATTGTAAAGACGGTTTCCGTTTTTGCGGTTATGGAGTTGCAAATGTATCACATGTTATTGAAATAACTTTATTACATCCCCCATAAATAATAAACGAATTTCAATAATCATTGTATAATTTAAGTCATGCCGGACTTATTGTAATTATTATTATAAGGTAAATGATTTTTATTCGACACTGACAATTTATAATTTTGTAAATGCTGTCATGGCTAACTAATAAAAAAAAGAACTTATACAAATAGTACCTATGTATTGTAGAAGATAAAAATACTAACTTGCCAATATTTCGAAAACTATCCATTTTTATAATGGACATGTTTATACAAAGTTACCCTTATTTTGAATGCCGAACAAGATGAAATTGCAAAAATTGCCACTTTCCATTAAAAAAAATGGACTTCCGGTAATTTTTCCGATTTCATTTTCAGACGTATATTTCGAACACTCTGTATGAATAATTGTAACAAATTTATACAAACAGTATTTAATTAGGTCATCTACTTCAGAAACCTTACTTCAAAATAAATAATAAACTAATTCTTATATGGAAAAAGTGCGATTGATTATCTACCTGGAAACGTCAAATTTAGCATAAGAATGTTAAATAAGTCAAAAAGGTTATGACATTATACATGAAATATATTTAGAATTTCACGTAGAATCTAAAAACGTGTCAATATACAGGGTATTCTATTTAAAATAACGAAGTTGGTGCTTACTTCCGGTATATCCCGAAGCGCCGCCATCTTGAAAATATTTTAGGCGAGTGCCCCCCCCCCATCGACTTTAGTATAGTGCCAAAATTTCAGATCATTCTTAGCTATAGTTTTCCCACAATCGATCGTTGCAGTTCCCGGTGAACCACCCTGTATATTTCAAAATTTGTTCGAACCTTTTTAAGTCTCATACTGTTCTGTACAATTTTTGGTACATCATCTTTGCTGGACCAATACAACCTTCTGTTTGGGTATTTACCATAGACTGATAATAATAGTACACCAAAAAATGCATACATACAGCTCTTTCAATGTCAGGGCAAGTTCTTCATTGTTTTGATGAGCATACTTGTTGTTCTCATCTAATATAAGGTTCATCAATTCTTCATAAAAAAAATCTAATGGGATCTAATGCATTTGCTGCCTCAGCAGAGCACGGCAGTGGGTTGTTATCTGGTAGTTTTTTAGCATTCTTTACCCAGGCAGATTTCTGATAAGTCTTTCTCTGTGCTTTTTTCCTTCCTTTGTAGTTCAGAAAGCGGCATAAAGTCGTCAGGTTCGAATTCATCGTCGTTAGCGGGAACAATTTCACATGGTTGACACAAAATTCCTCTTGGCAAGTGGTTCACATCACCTGAATGCTCATCATCAGACCCATCACTGTCTACTTCTGTCTCATTTCCATTTTCTGGTGGTAAAATATAAACATCTGCTTCTTGAATATCTTCGTCCTCCTCTAAACAGTCCATTAGCTGAGCCAAGGTAAGCCTGAAAAATAAATACAAAAATCTTCAAAATGACGTTCCGGACAGCGTCCCTTAAAGAAACATTACGTTTGTGTTGTTACAGAAATATAACACTAATATAAATTCCTACAACTATTGTGATTCTCAACTACCAAAGGTATGTATTTCAACAATTTAAAAAAATAATTACTTACCCTCCGTTCCTAGTTGAATAAAGAGAAGAATTCATTATCACTATAAACGTTAATACGTTGACTAAATTAAAACAAACAAGCACCGACACGTCTACAAAAACGAAGTTAACGAATTTTTAGGCGTCCCTTAAAAGGGACTCTGTCCACTAATGGGTTAAATATATTTATTACATAAATATTATAATTATGCCATTAGTTTTTTATATTACAATGTGATACATATCTTAATCGTAACCAAATTAATACTGTGATACTACCGCTTACCTCATAATACATTATGTATACTTATTTATTATGTAATAATCATTTGCATTTTTCAATTTTCCATTCTTATCTCTACAGTAAATAGTAGTATAACAATTTTCACCTTTTTCTAAATAATTTATTCGATTTGCGATCCTGCGCATAAATTCTTTTGTCTCGATTTTAAATATTCCAGTGTGTGATCCCTAGATTGCGTTACATGACAGTCGATATTATTCATGATATTTACTCTTCAATTATGGCGTTCCTTCACTTCTTTCTCAATTGCAAGTATATGTTTATACGTATCGTATAAAATACCAAAGAATTCGCAATATATTCATAAATTATATGCGAATTTCATACAGGCAAGTTTATTCTTAATACAGATTTTATACAAGAATCCGTATCCTACGACAATAGCAAAAACTTATTTCTAATACGTGCAACAATATGCGCCCAAAATCTCAATTATTTGTTCAAAAAAATGGTTGATAGTGCTGCTCTGACTTGACGCCCTCGATACGCATTGTAATAACTTCAAAATTATAGATATAAAGGTAATTCAATACAGAATGTACTAGATTGAATAAGTTATTAAATTGAATGCAATTTACGGACGTCCTTATTTCATAGTTAGTAGTCACAGTTTGAATTCGGTGAAAGCGTTATGAGCGGCCAGTTTATCCGATCAAGTTGATATTTATTAATGGTTTAACCGTATTAAAGAGTACTTGACTGTAAAACTACAACAACAAACTGAAAAAAACTTAAATATGTAATATTAAACATTAGAATGCATGCAAATATTTAGCAGCCTGTTTATAATGTATGGGAGAATCTGCGTGAGCCGAACTATTGCGACAACACCCTTAATTTCTTCAACAGAAGACTGCTGATTAATTCATGAATTGTGTGTTAGTTTTATTTATATTTCAGGTACCACGGATATGTTTTTATTTTAATTTTTCTATTATGTTCTTTTGTATATTTTATATTGTTTTGTATATATTTTAATTTTGTTTAGAATGTTTTTTTATTTGTTGGAATTTTATTTTTGTTTTGATTTAATTTATTGCCTTTTTGTATTACACTAGGCGACAAATTTGCTTTCTCTTACAGTCGTAATAATAAAAACAAATTTATTCTGGCACAAACGTTCCGTCTTAAAACGTTATTTTTTTTACTTTTATCTCTGTTCTACGATACTTTCTGATATTATCAAACCCATTTCAAGCACCACGTTCCAAGACATTTAAAGTTTCTTCGAATCGTGCATCTTGATGTAGATGTTTAATTTGGGTTCCCGGTTACAAGAATTCCCTCTTTAAGTTTTTCTATTTGAAATTTTGGGAAATTTTTGTTAATGATATTGGAATCCATGATCATCCTTATCCATTACTTTGACAAAATTCTTCATCGAACATAATTTGATGTGCAGTGGCAGTATAAATATTGTATCAGGCTTCACTAGTGCCTTATGAAGTATATTATTTTGTCCAGAAATATACTGAGCTCTGACTGGCCAATCTTTAACAACGTAATGAGAATTTCTCGATCGACTATCTCACTCACGAAGTAAACAGCAATGCTTTGTGTACCCCAGTTGCAAACCGAGCAGAAATGCTACAACTTTGAGGTCAGCGCTGATATGCTATTTGTCGATTGGGATTAGGTCGTCCTTCTCCGTGATTTCGACAGGTAAGCCCCGGATAACAACGTTCAGTGGTTTCTCGCAATCTAATTGATACGTGTGTTTTCCTTGTTGGTTTCTGGCTTTTGGCAACATAGTTTTACACGGACCGAAGTCTGAACGATGTTACTTAAGAATATGTTAACGCACGTGACGTCTACGGTAGATGACGTGAAACTCTTCTTCTCTAAAGTCTAAAAAAAATACGTTCAGCTATTACTAATAGACAAAGCTATTTACAAAGATTCGGATTACCTTTATGGGGGTGATAGTAATCTTTGAAACCACACCCCCTATCTTCCATATTAGTTGTTTGTTTGTTTCTTTTTCTAGAAATCATACAAAAGATGTGCTTAGATAAGAGGGAAATATGCACCAAATTTAAAAGAGATATCTCAAAACACACCGGTGATATTAATAAATATACTTTTCAAAAAGTTAGCTCTTGACACCTTGTATGTATGTATGTATATTGAAAAAAAAGCATTCAAATAGAAAGTGATACAAGGAAAGTCAAAGAATATATGATTAACGTATTATTAATCCACTTTTTTGTAACATCCTTAGACATTTATGACTACTATTGTATGTGTATTTACTTCAATATAATTTCGTAAGAACAAAGATACCGATCAATCTAGAACATTCTGTATGTATTAAATGAATAGAAATTTGAGATACACTTCCTTAACAAGTCATTCCATGGTGCCGCTTTAATTTAAAAGATGAACAAAAAATATATAAAATAATGGTTTCTCAAACGTCCAAAAACATGACATGTATATAACTTAAGAGGCAAGATTGTAGTGTGCGTGGTTATTTTCATCTGTGTTCCCTTTTTCTTTCCTTATATATTTTGTTCTATAATATATTAATAAGACTGTAAGAATAAAATTTGATATAGATCTGAAAATCTGAATCTTAGTGTTAGTAGAAGTAAATTATATATAAACATATTTTGTACATTTTTATTTTGTTTGTGATTGTTAAAATAAAAGTAATTTAAGATGATATTAGACAGTTTTTTTTTCTTCATATCAAGTTCACCCGATTAAAGGGTTAAAACTAAAGTTTGTTACAGGCAAGTATTAAATTTGTGTAAATTTACTATAATTGCGTTTTTTTATTCTATTTGAAGAAAAGATACAAATTAAAACCGAGATCAAACAACACCATGTTTTAGCATGATCCTGCTTGGGTAATATTTTAATTGCTTGTTTATAAATTTCTTCTGTATTCGTAATAGATACTCATTAACTTCTGCAAAGGTTGGAGATAATTCTAATATGCAATAACATGTTGGGTCGCTATATCGTTGGAAGAACTATACATGGTCCACTATGAAACCCGTTCACTAGAAGTACCCGGAGCTCCTAATTATTTATAAATATGGAACCAAGGGCGTCGCCAGCTTGTGACTAGGAGGGGGGGGGCAATGGGGCAATATTATGGAGGATAAAAAATACCATACCTACCTACATATTTTTACACTGCTTAGTGATCTTGCGTTTTGGCAAATCTGATATAGTCGTGACGAAAATGGCGGCGATTTTAAAAACGAATGTCAAAATCTTAATGTTATTCTGAATATTTCAATACTTTCTACAATATACATTAAACCTTGTGAATTTATTAATAGATAAGGAAGTCAATTGCTCGCACTTTGGTCGCTTTGCGGCTAGCTACATTTGATCTCAAGGGAGGGGGGCAACTGCCCCTCCTTGGCGACGCCCTTGTATGGAACCTTCAGATTGAATATGATCCGTAACCTTTTGTTCTAAAATATTTTCGATGTTATACAATTTCCGGTAGAACCGGAAGTAGTTGTCAACTTAATTTATAAATGAAACTTTTCTCAGGTTTTGCCCTACCTATCTCCAATTGCTTTTGAATTTTTGTAATTTATTTTAAAATTTTACTTTCTGCGAAATAATTGTTAATAGCGTTGCTATCGTTCTTATTTAAATGTAAAACTTCTGTATTTTAGAAACACCAAGTAGAACAACCAGAAGAGTTCCAAAATACATTTCGAAATGCGTCATATCAAAAAATCAAATAATCAAAAAACATCAAACTGAAAAAGTCAGTCCTTTCAAATGGGACAGTGTGCATATTTTTACATGTTTAAATACAGATTTAATTTTCGCATCGATATCTATAGGTTTCCCTACGTCTATCTTTGGTGGTTCTGTTATTAACGTTGTTCAGATATGTGATAAAATAAACAAATGTTTCTTTGGTTGTCAGTCTTGTTATTGAAGTAAAAAGTTAAGATTATGCAAGCAGTTAAAGAGTGTTCCAATAGTGATGATTTACTGTACAGGGTGGCCAGATAAGTGCTGTATCTCTGAAACTATTCGTCATAGAGACTTGCGGTAAAAATGTTTACTACTAAAGTGGACAAAAAAAGATCTTATATTTTCAGATTTCCAAGATCTTAAACTTTTAAAGTGATTTTTCACTTAAATCCACCCAGTAAATGTTACCAAAAAATATATGCTTTTTAAAGCTAAGCTTTACTCGAGTAATTTTTGTTTAACACTTTTTGACGTATCTATTAAAATTTCAAACTTGAACTTGATGAGCAAATGTTGGAATAATTCAAAATTAGTTTTTTCTAAATAAACAGCTGTAACTTTTGGCTAAACAGAGGAAAAGTGAACTTAGATTTTGGTTGTAACAAACTTGGTAAAATCATTGTCCTTGAAAAAGCATTTATGTTCCATTAGAATTGAATGTATTGAGCATATATTTCAATACAATGTTTTCGGTATAAATGCGATAGCCTAAGGCAATAACACCCTAATATTCTATTTACAAAACATATTTGTGAATGCGTTGTTTGTTACAGGTAGAATCTTTTAGTTCTGCACTAATTGTCTAGCGACTAGCTTGATGTAAAAAGTAATACTGTTTTTCATCGTCTTCGTTAGTTTTGGATTATTTTTTCGTTGTATATAGATATTTTAGTGAATAAGGGAGAATATTTTTGATATTTGTTTCTGTAAATAATTGTACCTAGTTCTAGTGGTAAACCGTCCTTGAAGAGGAACCATAATTATTATTTTCATAAATTATTTGGAAAATCGCAATATCACGTCTCAACATATCGCAAATTACATGTAACAATAATCACTTATTGAAAAATATTTTCAAGGTCAACTAAATATCAGGAAAAGGAAGCTGTACTACTTTGTGGTTTTCATTGATGAAAAACAACCATTTTTTATAGAAGAAATATGTCTGAACACCTTTTTAGAAACTTAATGGTTCCAAAATTGACGCCATTTTTCCTTGGGTGTTTTTTGCCTGAGAGGATTCAGCAGCTTATTTAAAAGCTGCACACACGCAGCTGTTTAGATTACTAGGTTAGACAGGAAACCTTTCTCCGCACAAGTTACGCTTACGAAGTATATTCTATAATGGAGATGACTAGATATTATATAGATAATTAAATAATAAAATTTCCGTTATAACCATCACAGTGTATGTATGTGAAATACTAAATGTAAATATAATAAAGGACATTAAATTTTAGTGTGGAATGAATTCCACAGCCTGTATTATTTATTAATAAAATTAGAGATATTTGGGTTTTATTTGTCTTTCTTTCTCTACACCCACACCAAGTAATGATTCATCAATATGTATTTACTTATGCATGTGTTTGTAAGAATATGTAGTATTGAAATCAATTTATTACTCGAATAAAAATAATTTAGTAAGACCTTTCTATAAAAAAGTATATTTGGGCATACAATCAAGTTTTGCAATTCTTGTGATACTAAACTGACTAAATCCAATAATCGTGATGTGCATTTTTGAAAGCAATATATAACAATAATCCTGTATACTGTTCAAGTTATGTTATAAAGAAGTATGATGTTCTATGACTATCTTTCACCGTTACGGAAAAGAAACGAGTCGTTGTACGACTCTAAAACTTTTCTTCTTCATTTACATTTTTTAATAAAACATTTAATTTAATGTTTTTCTCCATATCAAAGCAGTCAATTTTAAAACTGATTGCCTATACATAGTTTTAATATACTTAAATGCTAGTGAAAATATAAAACTTGTTTGGACAGATATGGGGCTGTTGTTGATACCACAAAAAGTGTGTGAGAAAGAATGTGGTTGATACCAGCCCCTATTACTTCCTGAAAAAAATACTAAAAATTATTTCAATAAGATCGTTCAGATATTTTTCTATTCTAAAGGTAATATTATCAAAATTTTATGGAATCAAAGAATATTTAATTTAAAAAAAGATATTTAGATTTACAACAAAGATAATATCTTCAATGTAACAACGCGAAAATACAATTTTAATGTCTAGTTTTTTCGAATACTACGTTTCTAATAATTATTGTCGAACAGCGCCCCCTACTTTACCGAAACGCCACCTTAAAATAAAGTGGTGGGGGGTAATTCAATGTTTTTTTAAATAAACAGCTGTAACTCCTAAACGACTGAACTGATTTTAACAAACTTGGTCTCATTGGAAAAAGCATTTATTGTTCCATCAAACCTATCATACCTGTGATATGCCTAGTTCCTAGTGATGCCGCTAGAGCGCGTTCTTTGATACAATAGCAGAAAATTGCAAAATTCCTTCCGCAATATTACTTTTTTTCATAAAAATGTAGCGAAGTGATACCTAAATAGGCTAGTGAAAACCGTATTTCGATATCTTATTCGTAGCCTGAAATATCGCAGAAAAAAGTTAGTTATCATATTTTAAAAAGACGCTATTACACCGGTATTTAATATTTATTTGTCTTTTCAAGATTCGATAGAATACAAAAAAAAAAACTGAGGTACGGTTCCACAGCCGTTTTTTTTTACCTTAAAATTAATAACGGAGGAAACCAAATTCCGCTATCTCTTACCGTTTTCAAACTACTATGTCTCGCTCTTCTTAAGTGATATCAAAAAAGGATTTCGACATCCTTGATGCACTTTTCTAAGTTATATCTGTAGTTGATTCTACACAAATAGTTTTGCAGCAATTTTATCCATTCAGTAGCCAATTATTAATTAAGTATTTTAAATTAACCGTATGGAAATTTTTTTAGCAGAACCTGCAAAACATTTAATCTACCACCAATTACTAAATATAAATTCAGAAGACTGAGGTCATGTTTTTCAAATACAGGAAATGTTAAGACAACCAAAAACTACAGATAGCCTATTGTAGAAACTAAGGTTGATAGTCGTAGGTTCTAATGAATGGGATATCTCTCCAATAACAATTTTTGGCATTTTAAAACTTCATAGAATGCACCTCTCTCCACCTATCATATAGTCAATAATTTCTTCCGTTGGCCTCAAATCAGTCGATGATGTCGCCTAACAGTTCACCCAACCTCTCAATAGTTCGAGTAGAACTGGCTCAAATCCTGGAAACGATCAGATTTTTTCGTGGAATCAATGATCTCTTTAATATAGTTTGGTAAAAGTCTCAGGACTGAGCTTATGATCTCATCATTCCAAACTTAAAAATGCTAAAAGCACTAAAACAAGTCGCAATTAACTCAAAAACAATTGAAGATAGGTATAGAGAAACCTAATATAGAAAAAGTATACTAATATTAAGAAAGTTGATGTCTACTTCCGGTTCTATCGGAAATCACGGTTTTAAATTCGTAAGTAATCAGGGATTCTGAAAACTTCTAATTCCAATTCATTAGCAATTAGAACTTGTTCAGGATGTCTGTTTAGTCTGGGCCTTCATTTAGATCAATAAAACAGGTAAACATAATTTATTCTTTATTTTATAATAAATATATTCAATATAAAGAAAACATATACACATATAACATCTAAATTAATAATACTAATCACTACTTTCGGATAATTCAGCATCTTCTTTTGGCTGCCTAACATTCTTTTGCCTCTTTTTAATAAAACCAGGACCTTGTTTCGACTTCCTAAAGACCTCGACAGCTTTCAATTTATTCCGCAATAAATCAGCTTTATCCTTCTCTTTCTGCGGTATCGTCTCTTTCCGGTGCAAATGGGACCCCTGACTGACACTCGGAACCGGAGCTTGAGCTTCCTTTTCAGCTTTGAGCAACATTTCGTTCATCGCAATTTTCATTTCCCTAACTTTATTCCTCGATAATTTCTGCGTTTGTTGTAATTGCGCGATGTCCTCATCTACCACCATGTTTTCCGGTTTTTCTTCATTAACTTGCTCTTCCTTCTTTTTACGACCTTTTCGTTTCTTTTCTTTGCCTTTATCGGTGGATTTAGGCGGTGGGATTTCGTCAGGATCTTCACTTGGATCATCACCCATTTTAGTCACGGCTCGTTTAACACGTTTACTAACTTTATCCAGTGGTAGATTACCTTGGATTTTATGCTTAGTTTTAAAATAATTCGTAATTTTACTTTGCGTAGTTGTATCTTCTAATTTCCGTAAAACCGGCTTTAATATTTCTTCGCTTTTCGTTTGATTCCATCCAAATTTATGCCTAGCGAATTCGATTAGACTAACAGCATCGGGTTTCTGCCAAGAAAACGATTCCTTGCTGGTTTCCACTGCGGGCTGTAAATAAGCTTGAACGACTTGTAAACTTGGAAATTGCTCGGAAATCTCAACATTCCTCAATTTGCTTCTTAAACCCATCCTATTCGATTTACCAGATTTATTATTGTTGAACCATCTTCGGAACTCCCGCAGGCCTGTCAGGAGCTTTATATGATTTAGAGACATTTCATTTTTGGGCGGTGGAAACGTCGCTAAGATCTCCAGAGCTGTAACAGGACCTACACCTTGAAGTCCTGTGGTATAATCGCTGCCAACTAATAAAGCTAACAATATCATTTCATATCTGGATAGCTCTGTAAATTAAGAACTTGGTAGAATTAAATTATTTGAAAAATTCTCTGATATTTACTGAAGGAATCTTGTATATCTTCAGCTTTGAATTCTAGCACAAGCTTGCTTTGATTGAAAAAATTTTTGTAGACGGTTTTACCGCCGAATAACCAGATGTCACTATCATCGGTGATTGTACCGTCTGTCAGATTAATTTCGTTGAGGAAAGCGCATTGTGCTTCTGCTTCCATTGGAGCTATGACGTAGGGAACTCCGAATAATTGTAATAGTTCCTAAAACGATGTAAGATATAAGAGGAGTTATTAGAGAAAATTTCTAAAAGAATAATAATAACAATTCTCTATCTAATTTCAATCTTTCTTAATTCAAGAAGAGAATGAATCAATTTTTATGAATATTTTCGAAATTATAACAGATATTAAAAATTTGTTTTAGTGTAATTTGCACCATATTACGTGGTCGCAATACAGCTCATCTTTGCAAAGCGTTAATAATGGAAGGCAGAGTACCGTCTATTTCCCAGTCTTTAAATAATTCTGCTTCTTATTTATCAAAAAGGTCTTTTACGAAACCCGTTAATTAAAAGATTTAGATAATCTAGTGCTGGTACAATTCTGAAATTTGCATTCGTAGTCTTGGTTCCATTGTCTTAAAATATAGGAGTGGCCAAAGAAGCAACTTCCATTAAGGGCAAAACATCGAGTTTAGTGTAAGTTGACGCGATCAATACCCGGAAGCGTCCATCATAGAAATTCGGACCGTGAAAGCCTTCGATATCATTTAATACGTTCTTCTGTCGGTGTATCATTTTATCCTCTGCAGGTATTTTCTGGTTTTGAGCTGTCCATTCGTCAGTTTTTTTTAATAATTGCTTCTGTTTTTATATGTATTGATAAAGTGGTCTTTAATTTTTTCTAAGTTCGCCCAGTTTACGAGTATACATCCCAAACTCCATTCGGATGCTCCTAGTTAACGTTTCTGGTGGCTAACAAATATTTCATCGAAATTAGCTTTATGTCGTTCGTGTAATAAGCTCACTAATTTAGAAGTTATTTATTGGACGACTGTATCTCTTTTTGTTTAATATTGATAATGGATTAAGAGTTAGACAAAACCAAAGAGGCCTTATGAAGTCTTCTTGGAGTACGCCTTATCTGATATTAATAACTCCATACTCGCAGAGATAAGAACGGATACTTATGGTCTGGGGTTCGACGCTTGTGGAAACATCTTGCTAAATCTGTATTCTGGTCGAGCTATCATTCGCAGTTAAGACATAATTTACGACAAGGTACCTAATGTAACAAAGCCATGAAAACGTATTTACGCAGCAAAAGCTGTAGTGGGTAATCCCTATTACCAATATAGTTTGGAAAGCTGATTCAGCTGCACTCATCACAAAAACTCCAATACTCTTACCTTCAGGAAGTCTTGTTTTTGAGTTTTTTATAGGCAAAATATCTTGTTTTTTTGCTTTCTCAATTTTCATAATGTTTATTAATATCTATTCTTTTATCTCGTAGCTTCCCTTTCGGCTTCCTTTTTATTCTTTGGTCATAATATTCTATTTTTCGAGATAGTTTATTTTGTTGTTACGACCGAAAGAAGTACAGGTCGACCAGAATCCTGTGGCAGTTGCGCTTAAGTCAGAGAGGTTGGCAAAAAGTATGACGTTGCAGCACTCAGCTGTGATTGGCGCGCTGATGTAAGAGGCGGATCTAATGGCTCATGCGTTGGGGGATATATAAACTGAGAGCGCTCATTTACGATTGTTATATGGTTACATTAACAATAGATCACTGCCACGGCATTCTGGTCGACCTATATCTGGTATATTATTAGTAGACTGGCCTCTATTGTTTTGAGTGATTGCTGGTTAAGTCAGTTTTGGCATTAAATAGATTATACTTTGAAATTGAAAAAGTTAGGTAAGCTTTTTGAGTCATCGATTAGCCGAGTAAAGAGTTGGATTATTTTGCAATACGTAACATGAAATCTCTTGATCTAGAAGTTTGCAAGCCTTTCTAATAACGGGTTTTATTTCCGCAACTTCTGTTGTGTTTGTCAAATGCATATTTCGCTTTGGTTTGTGGCTGCAAAGTCTCTTAGTTTTAACCATTAATTTTTGTGTTAATGGTCGACTATCTCCTTGTATTTTCGGTTTTCTTCTGTTCTATATTTGCACATTATGTCATTTACCTTAATGTAAGTCTATTTGACTGCTTTTATCTTCATTTTTTGTGTTAAAATTCTTATTTTCTTTCTTAGGTATTCTATTTTTCTATTTTGAATTTTTATTATTAACAGCTCGAGTAAAACAACCGTAGAGATGTCAGTGGCTTGTGGCAACGTCTCGCTAGATCACATCTACACAGTAAGAGCCACAGTGGGTAGTCTGGATAAGCTTGGGAAATCGCTGCGGTTGCACTCACTACAAAAAAGTATCTAAATTTGTTATACACCACCATTTTCCCGCTTAAAAGTGAACTGTTTTTGAGACCATGCAATATGTTGCGAATTGTTAGAAAAGAATTTTTATGTCTGTTGTAGTTTCGGAGATATTGATAAAAATTGAAAAATCACTCAAACTCTGGGCAGGAACATTGCGTAGTTCTTATACCAAGACATTCTTTCAATTTGTAAAGTTTCATCGAAATCTCAAACTTGCTTACTATGGTTAAGTAAACGACTCGGCCTTGAAATTTCTACCACCCTAAAAATATAACTTACCTGTGCTTCTTGATACATTTGATCAGTTATATTCCCTGCCAATCTTTCTTTGTTTGATTTATCACTCATTAATTTTGTCGTCTCTTTCGCAAGATTATCTCGAATTTTTTTCAATTCGTTAGTAGTTAATTTCGGTTTTTGCGTATCTGTACTCGTTGAAGGTTTTACGATATCCTTTAACAATTCACTCTCTTTCGGAATATCATCTTTAACATTAGGCGACAAAATTATGTTCTCAATTATATTTATTCGTTTTACTTTATTTGTCTCATTGCAATTATCGCTAGATGTATCATTTTGAGACTTTTTATTTTCAGTGTTTAACGTTTCTTCTGCTGAATTGTCTTTTAGTGTATCTGTTTCTGCGAAGACGTCTTTAAATATGTCATCTTCTAAAGCAGACACTTTCTCAATTGTTATCTGAAGAGAATTTTTATTTTTTTCACAAGTTTGTGGTTCTTTTTCTCGTTGACTAGTATCCCTAGATGTTTCAACCTCCAAGAAATCATCATCAGAATCTGTATCACTCATGAATTCAACTGAATTATCTTTAATGTCTTGTTTAGTTGTAGACGAGTTTGAATCTGTTTCTAATTGTTTCAAATCACAATTCTCTTCGGATGATCTTAATTTATCAGATGAACTTGGTTTGTTTAATAACTTTTTAAAATCAATCTTTTTATTCGCGACAATTTTTGTACTTTTCTCACCATTATCGGTATTAATTTTAGCTTTCGCTAATCCTGATTTACAACCTATGATTTTGACAATTTCAGCTGGTGTTAAACCACTGTATTCGAGCATATAGCTCTTAGCGGATGCCATAACGTTATCGGCTAACTCAGAATCACTTTGATGCCCACTTGAATCACTGAATCGATCCTCCTCGCCGTCTAGAACTATTTTATCGATAATATCACCCGATTTGTTCGATAATACTTCATCTTGAAGTGATAATTTAATCGCTGCTTCTAAATCTTGTTCGTATTCTTCATCAGCTTTAGATTTTGAGGAATTACAGATATTTTCGCTTGTTATTTGCTTTGAATGAGGTTCTAAATTAAGTTCGTTTACATTTTCTGAAGTTTCTTGAGCTATAATCTCTTTCCCTTCTTCTTGTGATTTATTGCCTTCATCTGAGCATTTCTCAACGTCTACTTCCTTGGAATTAAACGATTCTTCTTTATTTTGTAATGATAATTTTATTGCTTGTTCTAGATCACCTTCAAACTCAATATCAGCTTTCGATTTTATAATTTTGCTATCGCTAGTGGTTTCCGGTGGAATATCTTCGTTAATTCCATCTTTATTTATACTTTCTCCCGTTTCATTTTTCGCTTGATCCACAGCTTGTTCGATAGCTTCTTTTAAATTTTTTATATAGATATATCGTTTGTTCTCATCGGAAGCAATACGTCGACCAACTACAGATTCTGAAGTGATTACACCATGATTGGTCAACAATTTCTCCAATTCTCCTAAAGATAAAGTACATCCACCCATTTCTTTCTCGGTTTCCTCTAACGATACCTGAACGGAATACCTTTTTAATAACCGTTTCATTTGGTAACCGGAGAAATCATCGCTTTGCGTCGGTAATTCGTGTATACGACCCCAAGACGATTGTTTTCGTGTCTCCTTTAAATCGCTAAGAATTTCATGCCGGATATTAACAGGTAACGATTTAAATTGTGCGCTTTTTTCGTCTATAGTATGCAGATCCCAATGTCTCGTTAGGTGCGAATGATCTTCGTCACTGGACGAACTATCTTCATCGCTTTCGTTATCAATAACTTCGTTTTGGCTTTGCGGCAACACAAACATATCCCCTCTTGCGTCTTTGTTAACGTCACGTTGACTCAATTTTTCTAGATCATTTTCGAGTGCAGCTTTCGCTTTATCCGACAAGACAGCGTTGATAGCGGAATGTTTCAGTAAACTGTTTAATAATTGTTTCTGTATGCGATTTGCATCGTTTAAATTTTTCGATTTTGATTGGTTTCGTTTTTCCTAAAAGATTAAATCTTATCATTAGAAATTAGTACAATTGCTAGGCTAAATCGATAGGTATTGGACATAATACATAAATAATAATAATAATCATCGGTAACACCAGATACCACAACGCTTTATTAATTCGGGACACGTATTTCGATGACGCATGGTCATCATTATCAACTGAATATCGAATGAGTGAATACAAATAAAAGCTAACGTTTACAAATTTCGCTTCACCAAGTACGAGAGGATATTTTTATGTTATCTGCTTAGCTATGAAAGAAACGAATTAGAAAATGAACAAAATTTTATGTTTCAACGTAAGAACCATTAACAATTTTTTTGATAACTCTACAAAATACGACCCTACAGCGTTTTCCATGTTTCATTTTTTGAGTGTTGGTAAGAGATAATAGTTACAAGGGGCGAGATCGGGACTATAGGGAGGATGTTTTGAATCATCAAAACTGTATTCACTGATTACTTTTTGAACAATTCGTGTCTTAGGCACTCTGCAGTTGTCGTGGTTAAGCTTTGTTGTTCAATTTCTTAATTTTGTCTTTGTAGACATTTTCCATTATTGCAGTCTTTTTTGGCATACACTCCATTAAGGGAATTCTCCGCACAGAAGAGTGTTTTTTTGTCTTCTTGACCGGTGGAGAGCCCTTATCAACTTATGGACAACCTACGCGGCGGTGTAGCAAAGTTTCATAACAAGTTGGAATCGTATTTAAACAGTCTTCATCTTGAAATAGATAGAGTAAAATTCTCTTCACAAATTTGTCGTTTACACAATTTTTGTTAGGAATTGAAGTAGCCAGGGAACCTATTGTGCCGACACTTTGCTCGTTCAACTTTCCAGATTATTCTGAACGTTATTCGAAAATTTTTATCCTTCTATTATGTAGATCTCGAAAATCAAAACTTGGCTAGCCGCCCTATTTTTTTATCGAACTTTTAGCAGTTAACTCAGACTTTCTAGATTATGTTGTTCCAAAGGTTTGGCCTTATATCGTGCATACTTCGTGAAATAATTGGAATAGCGAAATGTGTGAACAATACCACCATTCTCCTCCTATTCCTCCTTTTAACTTGGTAATTCATAGTGATTGGCTGTCATAATAAAGACTGACAATAATAATAAAGTTCTTTCCATATTACTTTGTGAACAAAACAACTTAGGAGTCTAAAATTTTGGAACGATATGAAACTAACCATATTGTTCCAAAATGTTGTGTCAAGTGTTCGATTTTCGAAAAAGTGGGGCTAACGAAATTAATGATGATGCAAAGCTAAAATGTAAAAATGTTCGGAACAGCCTAGACTAACTTTCAAAATTTCGAATTTGACAAAATGAGAGAATAGTAGAGTTAAAATTTTAGAACAGCATAGGAGAAACCCAGCAAAATCTATAATTACTGTGTGATTTTAAGGACTGTGATCTCGTTAAATACATCAGATTAAACATCGGTAACACCAACACCACAACATTTTGAATTAAAAATAGAGAAGCAGGGATTTCAATTTTCTCTATTACTTTGTGTTGTAGATGGCTAAAACTATGAAGTAATATTCAGAACAATTAGAATAAGACAGTTTTCAATCAAAAATTGGTCGACCCAAAAAATGTTTTTTTCCGTTTTTTAACTATTCTTCATTATTTTGCAAAACTCTGGAACAATGTAGAATAATCCACGGACCACCTGGAACAACTTTCACTAATTCAAAAAAATTCGGAAGAGGAGCCAATTCAATATCTCCTTTATGAAAAAGATTAAAAATAGGATGGGATATTTCCTACATTTTGATAAAAATTTCATCTATTTCGATATCATGTCTATTCCCAAAACAAAACCCTTTGATTGAAATCGAACCTGGAACATATGTTGAATGTAAAAAAATAAAGGATCAGCGGTATTTTAATTTTATTTATTACTTCGTGAACTATGCTTGGTAGATGGCTAAAACTTTGAAGTAACATTCAGAACAATTAGAAATAACTTTGGAACAATGTTGGAAATAATAGTACTGAAACATTTAAAAGTTGAGAAAAGGCTTGGTCTTACAGGGAACGCAAAAAGCAGTATAAAATATAATTTACATCGTTTTAACTATTCTTCTAATCATTTTCTAAACTTAACAATTGTCTGTCGTTTAAGCACAGGACACACCTGGAACAACTTTAATACAAAATTTTAAAAAAATTACGGTAAATGAGCATTCGGTATGGGTGCCCCTTTAATTTGAAACATCAAGATTAGAAATATCTAAATAATGTTAAGGATATTTTTATATCAATTTGATAAAAAGGATTTAAAACTTTATTTTCTAATGTTTCTAACGGTACTGGTTTCCCTGAAGGTTCGATTAATCTCCAAAGTCCTTGTACTCCCATATTAATTAATAATAATATGAACAAAAAGTTATGTATAAAAACATGCAAAAATAATCTTGAGGTTAAAACTTGTACTTAAAATATCGATGAAATATGAAAAATATGTGTAAAATGTATAATTAATTCAGAGTTATTAAAAATTTTGTAATAAAGAGTTGTAAAATTCGAATTTCATAACATTTTATAACTTTGAACAGCTGATTGGGGTGAAACGATACTACCAACGTAATATCAAAAATTAAAATTTGTCAAAAAAATTTTTGTTTCGCATTTTATTTATAATTTTCGTAATAAATTCAAGTTGTTGTACCCATATTTTAAAAATAGTGCTCATTTAACTGTTCTATCTGATTAATCAAGTGAAGTTAGCACCAAATAGTCAATTTTGAAATAATACGAATTGAGGTGATTTAAAAGTCCGCTATGGCGTGTGGCAGGTTGCCTAGTTTGTGACGTTTGGTGATACTTGAAAGATGTTATATCTGTTTATTAAATAGAGCCCAGAACGATTTTTTGATATAATGCAATATTAAAAAGTGAAATATTTGCAGAAAAACTTTTGTAGAAAAATTTATTAATTAATTCTGTTGTCAAATAATGGTAAAACTGAAGAAAATTTTAAAAGTTGAAAAATATATGAAAATGAAGTACTGATTTACATGCTGTCTGACTGAGGGAACACCGCAAAAAGCAGTATAAAATATAATTTAAATCATCGTCCAACAACTATCGATTGATCTTCTAATCTTGTGTAGTAATGGAAGTCTTTGTTATTCAAATTACAATTGTCTTATTGCGTTGCCGTTTTTAATTAAAATTATTTTAAATACGGTTACACAATAATTTTATTTACATTCGCACTAGAACTGGTTTAAAATGATAAAAGTATAAATTACAGTTTATTCAAACCACGATGGAATATACCTAATAAATGAGCATTCGGTAACACGGTGCCCCTTTTGCATCTTGAAAACCCTTAATAGCTTGATGCAACCAGATTGATATATCTAAATAATGTTAAAGTTATGTTTTATATCAATTTTTTAAAAATTATTTGTTTATTTTATATTAAATGTGAATATTATTAAAGGATACCCACAGCTAAAACTTTATTTTCTAATGTTTCTAACGGTACTGTAGTTTTTCCATTTAAGGTTCGATTAATCTCCAAAGTCCTTGTACTCCCATATTAATTAATAATAATAATATGAACAAAAAGTTATGTATAAAAACATGCAAAAATAATCTTGAAATAGGTTAAAACTTGTAACATTAAAATATCGATGAAATATGAAAAATATGTTTTTTTTTTGTAAAATGTATAATTAATTCAGAGTTATTAAAAATTTTGTAATAAAATTAGTTGTAAAATAATCGAATTTCATAACATTTTATAACTTTGAACAGTGTGTTATTATCAACCGTTGGAAGTTTTTTTATAACGTATACGAGCATAACCAACGTAATATCACAAAATTACTATTATTTAATCAATTAAAAAATTTTTTATGTTTGACAGATGTATTTTATTTATAATTTTCGTAATAAATTCTTTATTTAGTTGTTGTGCTTATGAAATAAAATCCATATTTTAAAAATAGTGCTCATTTAACTGTTCTATCTGATTAATCAAGTGAAGTTAGCACCAAATAGTCAATTTTGAAATAATACGAATTGATCAGCTGGTATAGCGGATTTAAATCGACTTTCATTTAATTTTTTTTTAATCTATATGTGTTTTTCAAAGATAAATTTAATCTAAAATACTTGTTTTGTAATATATAAATCTTAAAGTAGGTACATGCTCAAAAATAAATATTATTATTATAATACAGTGTGTGCAAAAATGATGTTCAATACAATAATATTTATATTACAATTACGTCAAAATTTTGAATTCTTTTACATTGCAATTTTTTTTGTAAGTTATAGCTAAACAACACGACTCCTGATTTTGGTTTTACTCGCAAATAACACGCCCCAGTCATAAAATATTGAACAAAATATTACTTAATAGAAAAAAAAACTAAGCAAAAGGAATAGTATATTATGCAACGAGCATTTAATGATAGCTGATAGCTATTAAAACACGAGTATGAAAATGAATACGAGTGTCTTAATAGCGATTAAATGCGAGATGCATACACTATTTTTTCTACGACCCCATAATATCATACGTATTTCTTTATTTTTAGTATATTTAAATAAATACAGAGAACTGTCAAGTTTAATTAATTTTTATATCTGTCAGATATGTAGTCACGGCCATATTGAATATTGGAATGTCGCATTTCTATTGGATATAAACTTCTATCGTAATGAAAAATCTGTATTCCTATTGGATTAAACTTGTATCATAATAAAAATCTGTATCGTAATGGACTTCATTAAAGTACAGGTTCAGCATATCTAATAATCCAATTAAAGTATGGGAGTAGAAAAAAAAACTTATGTATTGAAATTCGCATTAAATACTTATGATATTGAGAGCTTCCCACTAAACAATGTTTTTGAATTTCGCGGGCATTTTAAGGCGGTACTCTAATCAAAAATAACTAAATTCTGTGATATTTCACTGTGAATCAAAGTGAAATAGCACAGTATGTAGTTACTTTTCTGTAGAGTACCATCTTAAAATGTTAACGAAATTAATCGAAAATGGAACTGAAAAAATATCTCGGAATATCAGTCTAATTAGATATGTGTTGTCTTATGAAGTTAGTTACATATTATGAAAATGTCGATTCTCTAAAAAATTTCCATAAAACTCCGACTATTTTACGAATTACTACTCGAATATAAGAAAAAACGAAAAAATTACTGACAATTTGGACAGCAAGTGTCAAATTTTGATAAAGTTTGTATCACTACGCCTAATTTCTATCGTAACACTTAATATTAACATCTTTATGCGGTAATCACCTTTGATGTAATTTTGAAACTTGTTTTAATAATACAGGACTGAAAAATGAACAGAAAAATCCAAATAAAACAAAGAAAGACATATGAGACATATGCGAGTATAAGAAATAGAAACCAAATAATTTAAAAATTATTCCCAGCGTTGCAAATACCAAGTAATTTTAATTAAACAAGTCAGTTTCAATCATTAACAAACACTCATCAATATTTATATTACCCTAATAAAGCTGCAACTTCAATTACATCAATCATTCTCATTTTCACACTAGTAATTTTGGCAGTTATAAAAAATCTCTCGGTATGCAAATTAATTGTAATGTAATGAATGCAACGTTTCGATGATATCTTTCGGTATTTTCGAACAGATTTAAAAGGATAGAAAACTTATTTTTATTTTAATTGGTTTAAAATTTAAAACTGCAGTAATAATAATTCGTAAATAATTAAAAACTTGTCGATTCAATAAAAATAAACCATTCAATTGTTTTATTGGCCTTGTTACTAATTTCTGGATGTTGTGTTCTACTCTACAACTCCAAATTACGTCTCTCGTTGGTCTCACTGTGGTATCAAATGTTTGAGAATCGTCGAGGACACCCACTCTTTCCCACACGATGATTTTCCCACGCCCTAGCTCTATAACCCCAACATCCTTTCCGGTCGGGACGTGCGGGGCGAAGAGATATATCTTTGTACAGCTAACTCATAATAAATTACACCAGAATTAATACACGTTATGTAAGTTGTAAATTAATCCGGTTTGTTTGTTTTTAAATAATTGAAACGATTTCCAAATTTGTTCGGTTTATTCGCGTATTTACCGCAATTAAAATTGTAACGAAGATATAACAAAGTTTTGATGTGAACCGGTGTGAAAAAGGCGATGTTTACGTTGAAAGTTATGTTAGAAAAATTAAAATTAGTGTGTTGGTCAGACTGTCGGAAAATTCTCATCATGAACAGGTGTTTTTCAAATGGAATGAGGTAGCACAACAAGCAAATGGTATTAAGCCGGGTTAAAGCGGAGGGGACTACTATTTCTTACACGGACTACTATTCTCACGTAATCTCGCAGGTTCGCAGCAGTGTTTATCCATAAGTTCTTGCGTGTGGTTATATACGCGAAAACTGTTAGGAAAAAAAACGCACGTGCATTATACGTTTAGTAAACAATCGACGTTTAAACGCCATGCAATTTTTTATAAGAAAACCGTGTTAATACATCGGTTTCTGCTCCGAAAAAAGGTGATAATTCATAAAATGCCTCATCAGTATGGTTTACCCGGTATAGCCCATGCACAATCGCCCCCAACGCCGCCACCACAACATGGTGCAATGTATCCCAGGTTTTCAGGTGCTGTGGTTCCTGGGGGTTACCGGGGAGAAGGCCGTAGACTTACACGTGAAGCAATGGAACGTTACTTAAGAGATAGATCTGATATGGTGATTGTAATTTTGCATGCGAAAGTAGCTCAGAAATCTTATGGAAATGAGAAACGCTTCTTCTGCCCACCACCTTGTATATACCTCTTCGGTGATGGTTGGAGATTACGACAGGAACAAATGCTTCGCGATGGTGAATCCGAACAAGCAAGTCAACTATGTGCTTTCATCGGAATAGGCAATTCCGATCAAGACATGCAACAATTAGATTTAAATAATGGCAAACAGTATTGTGCGGCGAAGACTCTCTACATATCCGATTCGGATAAACGAAAACATTTCATGCTCTCTGTTAAGATGTTCTACGGTTCCGGCCACGATATAGGAGTGTTTCATAGTAAACGCATTAAAGTGATATCGAAGCCTTCGAAGAAGAAGCAGTCGTTGAAGAATGCTGATTTGTGTATTGCTAGCGGGACTAAAGTGGCACTATTTAATCGGTTACGTTCGCAAACTGTTTCAACGAGATATTTGCATGTGGAAAATGGACATTTTCACGCGAGTTCAACACAATGGGGCGCCTTTACTATTCATTTATTGGACGATAATGAATCTGAAAGTGAGGAGTTTCAAGTTCGAGATGGTTATATCCATTACGGGTCCACCGTGAAGTTAGTCTGCTCTGTTACAGGAATGGCTTTACCCAGGCTTATCATTAGAAAGGTAAGTTTTATTTGTTTATAATTTATTGCTAAAATCAATTTTTTTTAATTTTTATATTTTAATGCATATACAGTGTTTTCCAAAAATTTTAACTCAAAAAAAAAATGTGTCATAAAATACATAATTTAAGCAAAAATGCTAAAAATAAAAATAAATAACGTAATTGAATAATTATTTTTTTGTAATATTTATAAATTAAATCTTATTATAACTCGATTACATATCCTTGAATGAGTTATATAATTAAATATATAGTTTAAGAGGTATATTTAGATAAAACAAGATACTTATTTGCATAACAGATTATGCCCAGGTCTTATTAAGCAATAAATATTACTGATTGTGAGAGTTATATATTGATTTCTCTATTACATATTAATGCTTGAAGGAATAAAAATGGTATTAGTTTATTTTCTTTAAATTTAGATATAGACATCTTTATAGTTTTTGGTAGGGAGTTTAATGTGCTTTCACATAAGATGGATAAATACAGCGTGTTCCATTTAATTTAAAAGAGTTATTGATGAAATAAAAAAAATAAATATAAAGTATGAATTGTTTTACTTAATGTCATTTAGCCAATATCAAAATACTCTACCGGTTTATTGACAGCACGCTTTGTTAAAATAACTTCTTACAAATGTAAATCATCCAAGTTATACACTTTTCCTGTTGTTAATGTTTTCGCGAAAGCCGACATTTTAATAAAAATCAAATTTTCTCGAAATTGGCAAGATAGGTATAGGGAACTATTAACAAAGTTATCCTAATTTATGACGTAGAATTCAAACATAGTATACAATATAGGGTGTTCCATTAAACATAACCTAAATTTGATATGCTGTACTTTTTTTAATCACCCTGTATACTTGCATATAATTTTAAAATGTCGTCCTTATCGTCCTACATATTTAACGAAAATTTGAAACTCACGTCTTTTAGCGTTTAGACACAAGAGACCGAGGGAATAGTCGTGACTCACCCTGTATAATGATTTGAAGTTTGAGCGGTGTTGCCGATTCTGTAAAAAAAATGACTACAATTTAATAGTCGGACGGAGCCAGATCTGGTGAATAAGGGGGGTATTCGACTAATTCAAACCCTAAATCACGAATTGTTTGATGGTAACATGCGATTTGTCCTGCACAAACAAAACACGTTTGGATAACTTTCCGCGTCTTCTCTCCATCATTTTTTCTCGTAGAATGGTCAGTTAGGTGGAATAATCATGATTACTCCATGGCAATCACAACAAATTGAAACAAGAACTTTTCCAACAGGTTTTTGAACACGAAAATCGATCGTTGCTTTGGTTCTGGGTCGTAGAAATATACTCAAGCTTCATCCATACTAACAAAACGGCTTAAGAAGTCTCCATTATTTTCAAACCGAGCATAGATCGAACGTGATTTTTTCATTTGAGGATCCATCTTGCAGAAATTTTTTGCAGAGATTTATATTTTATTTCGAAGTTCTAGTTCTTATTTTCGTGACAAGAAATTGAAATAGACTTTCATTTATTCTCAGGAAGATTTTGTGGCAATCTTTGTCATCACTAGGCAATTACTGCACGAATTGTAAGCTATTTTGTGGTAGACACTTTTTTGGCTAAGATTTTACCTAAATCCTTTTATTTCTCCTTTTTTTCTCGGAAATCAAGATGAGAACTGTTATTAACAAGGCGGTGACTTTCGATTTTCTAAATTGTTTGACTTTCATTTTCTGCTTCAGGTTTGGAGGTTTTTCGGGCATTTAAATGATTGCATGTCAATTTATCTACCATCTTAGATTATAATGAGTTCTTTTTTTTTACAAATTGGCATCATTTAAGTTAGATATAGGCCCGAAAGGATACTTAATCTTCGCTCTTATAAGTATCAGTTTCTTTCAGGTTCGCAAAATTATTACCACAAATGTTAAAAAAAAATCTGAAAAATGACAGAAAGCATTGTTTATCAGCGAATTCGATTGATTATCTCTTATTTCGTGCCAAATATGCCAAAAATTGAAATTCAGAAGTTTTGTTCGGCGGACACAATTGACCATTTCTTGACCTTTTTTTAAATTTCTCTTCTAAAGTATTCCCTCCATCTTGAAAACATTTCCTCCAATCTTCTGGCCGTAGTTTGTTTATTTTATTTTTAAAGGCATCTACAGCTTCTGTAGCCGATGTAAAACGTAAACCCCGTAAACCGTAAAACGTAATTAGATGCTAGTGCTATGGACTATACGGTGAATGATTCATGATTTCTATATTTTGGGCGAGCGTTGGGGAGCGAGTTGTTTGAGCGGTAGTTTGGGTCCGACTGTTATCTTGATGTCACATTTTGGAGAACCTGAGGCAAACAAACTATAGTGTACCATTCTGAATTATCAGTACGTCTATTCTCTAGTGCTACAGTGTAGTAGTAATTCCAAAGAATATGGCCACCATCTTCTTGGTCCGATTATTTTCACGAACAACTTTTGTTGGAGCCGCGTCATTCTTAAAGCCCCGTACTATCGATTGTTGTTTTGTTTTCGGGATCATAGCAGTACTTCCATGATCTGTGATGATGTTGTACACCAAATAAGACGATCTAGTAGAGATCTGCACCATCTCACACGGTCTTCTTTTTGAATTGAAGTTAAAAAATAATGGTAATTGCTTTCACACCCATCTTTAAAGTTGTCTGAATGCATTTGACGGTAGTATATCGGTTTTCGACCATCATGTTCGGAATAAGAGCAATATTTTTTTCTCTAATTACCGTTTTTGGTTTACGAGCTCGAAAATTGTCATTTAAGGAAAGTGGTCCGCGTTGAAATTCACAGTACCACCTCTGTACGATATCAATACAAATCCACCAAACACTCGATTGATTCCCTCAAAACATTCTCTATGGTTTAAGCTACGTTTGAAATTGTAACAAATCACCGCTCGATAATGTTAGGTCCGCGAAGTTGGCACCACAAAGTAGTCAAAAATCGATAAAAATGCTAGAGAGGATTGACCATTTATTGACCATAAGCGATTTCGATTGACCATCGTTTGACCACCTTTCACATTTTCAAAATTTCCAAAAAAAAATTTTTTTTCGATTTCTTTACTACAAACACTACAATTTTGTTGCGGGATAGGACTGACCAACGTTTGACCATGATTGACCACCAAGTAATTTTTTTTGAAAACAACAATAGTTGAAAAAAATAAACAAAAAAAAGTTCAAATCTCCAGTGAAGTGACATCAACACAGAAAATGTCACAACCTCTTGCATTACATTTTTTAATATATTACATTTTTCACAAATTTTGAGAGGTGGTCAAACGCTGAAAATAATACGACTTATTGTCTCGTGTCTCTAGACCACAGAATACTGAAAATTATCGTTTGATCACACTCCGGCTAAATTTTATCCAATGTCAAAGTTACATATAGAAGTTTCAAAGTTTATCGCATTTTTCACAAATTTTAAGAGGTGGTCAAACGCTGAAAATAATAAAACTTGTTGTATGGTGGCTCTAAACCACAGAAAATTGAAAATTATCGTTTGACCACCTTCCCCGGTTAACTTTTATGCGATCTTGAAGTTGTATACATCGGATAAAAATTAACCGGTGGGTGGTCTAACGGTGATTTTCAATGTTTTGTAAAATAGAGACACGAGACAATAAGTCGTACCATTTTCAACGTTTGACCATCTCTCCCAAGTTTGTGAAAAGTGCGATAAACTTGGAAACTCTTATATCTAACTTCGAGATCGTATAAAATTTAGCCGGAAGATGGTCAAACATGATCAAACGATGGTCAATCGTATGCGATGAACAACATGTTTATATTTTCTAATTTTAGCATTTTCGCCATTAGATCCCAAAATATGGGTATAGCGGCTGTAGCCTAAACAAAATGTGGTCAATCGAAATCGCTGATGGTCAATAAATGGTCAATCCTTTCTAGCATTTTTGTCGATTTGCGGACCTGATAATGTTCGTTGTTCAGTTCCATGATTTATTGGCGAAAAGATTACTTTAAATTGATGTAACTTACAAACAATCCGCTATCTTTGACAATTGTCTTCGGCTGGTAGTATAGACAGTAGCGTTATCTTGCTGATCTATATTGTATTTTAAATTTATTAATTAGATTAATTAAGTTTATCAATTCGAATTTAGAGAGTGATATAATATGACCAGCAAAAACGCATTTCTCATGTTTTGTGAAGACTGTGGAACATCCTAGTTCCTTATGAAATCGATCCTTTAATTTGTTCTTAATTGTATTGTTAAGTTTTCTTTTTTTTGACTCATTCGACCAGATCTATCTGGCGCGATTGACTGCCTCAACATTAATCTAAAATTTTTTATTAAAGCACAGCTTTGTCGTTGAGTTCTTATCGAAAAAACATTGCGGTCGATTTCTACCTTATCGTTTCGAAAGCTCTCATCACAGCAAGAAAAACTGCTACGACCTGTTTCTTCCTTTCATTCTCCATTATACCATTCGATATGATCTGGCTCGAGTTGCTCCATTAAAGGTGATTTTGTCTCTTGGTTACTGGTAAATTCCGATCAAATTTTATTTGCTTTGCGGTTATATTATCCGAAGTGCAATTTCTGAATCTCTATTTCTAATTTCCTTCTTTATAATAATTCTAAAGTTGTAGATTTATCACATTTACTTCTACACCATAGTTTCCAAACTACTCGATTTAAAACGCTTGTTGAAACACATTCAGGATATCATGAGGCTTAAGTGTACTAGAAATGATATAGAGCATGCGTTGTAATTATGTTTCCTTAAATTTGAGAAAAAATTTCAAATCGTTCTGATGATCGGCTAATCCTAAAAGATTTGTTGGAACATCTGACCAGGCAGTGATGGTTATCACTTGAAAGAGGAAAGACATACTAATATTAATGTTGTAATAATCATCATCTAAAATAGGAATCAGTGTTCACCATTACCAGCTTTCTTATTATTGGATATAAAACGCCTCATTTTCCGAAGCTTTGTTATTGTAAATATCCGTGAATATGTCACTAAAATTTGAAAAACCCATTTTTCAAAATTGGCACCCGTGCATGTCAAATCCCGGTCAAAATCATCATAACATACGTCAAATATAAAATGGGTTTGAATCTGTCATGGCTGTTTAAACGATTCAGCAAAAGAACTCAGATCAAAATACTAATGATTGGCTTGGATTCCGCTGGTAAAACCACCATACTATACAGGCTGAAAATTGGTAGGGTTGCCACCACAATTCCCACGATAGGATTCAATATCGAAACTTTGGAATACAAGAACGTCTGCTTCGTTGTTTGGGATGTTGGCGGCCAAGAGAAAATCCGCCGTCTTTGGAGGCATTATTTCGACGAAACGAAAGGAATTATATTCGTTGTTGATAGTAATGATAGAGAACGCATTGCTGAAGCTGAACGGGAGTTACAGAATATTTTGGACGAGTGCCAGTTGGAGAGTGCAGTTTTATTAATCTTTGCGAATAAGCAGGATTTACCAAATGCGATGTCACCAGCTGATATTGCGGATGAATTACATTTGTATAGAGTTCATAATAGGCATTGGCATGTTCAACCGTCATCTGCGATTATTGGTAGTGGTTTACATGACGGATTAAATTGGTTATCTAAAGAAATAAGTAAAAAATAAATCGTATCGCGGAAAAATATGTTAGATAAGCTAAAGATGTAATAAAAATAATTCAATATAACATCAAACAAGTTAATTGATTACTAATTTAATCCTTTTAATTTGTGTTTTAAGCTTAAAATCATAATCAATATTATGCAGGAAAGACTCATTAATTACATTGCGTGGAACTGCGAACCGTTCGTGTGAAATTCTCCCAGCGATTAACCATATTTTATACATAAATATTTAATGAAAATACTACGGATCGTTAAAACCGAAAAAATCCGTGCGAAATGCCACAATTTGCACGGCGATTTATCCGTGACTTATCCGCAAAAGTAGAAGTTATGTGCTAATTGCCGTTGCTCACTAAGTAAGCTTTTTCCGGTTTCCACTCACAGTTACCGATGCTAACACAACACCGATTCCGAGTTCAGTGGGAAACATCGGACGACGAAGAAAATAGAACAAATAAAATTGGGTACCTATAAGGCTGCTCTTCGTAAGGTAAAACACAGCAAATAGTGTTTTAATTTTATAGGATGTACATATATGGGAATTGATGTTAATCAAAATTAAAATAATATTTAACAAAAATATTATTTTCTCATTATTTCTTTTATCCCTTCTAACATAATTCTAGTACAATTCTCCATGATTTTTTCGAATCTATCTAAAAAATTATTTAAAATCTGTTCATCTCTTATGATGCTGTGCTGCTGTATGTTTTGTAGAATTTCTTTTATTTCTTCTCGAAACGCCTCCATATCCTGCTGCCCTTCACGAGATCGAACAATTTATTGGTATGTTTGGTTCTGGATTGGATATTGTTGGTAGTGATTCGGGGGAGACTCGCTCTTCTGAATTGAATATTGTAGGAAGTTCTGGTTCTTCTGATGCTATTTGCTGTTCAAAATGATCAGTTCTAATCGAATCTATATCGATCACTGCAAATAAAAAATATTTAATAAATAATTCATATAATAATTACGAGAGAAATTAATAAAATAGTGGCATAAAACGTTATAAACACTTTCATAATTTCAACATTTGCAGACGTTATAATTGAGACAGGTGCAGTTCTAACTGGTGTAACTTTCAAAATATTTTCGACAGATGTCAAATCGTAAACGCCATAATTTTTTTAAAGATGTCAAACTATAATATCGATTATGACCTTGTTTTGACAGATGCAACACTTAAAACACTTCTAACACTTCTGTTTAAACACCTGCAAGCGTTATTTTTATCTTGTTTTGACGGGTGTCACAGTAAAAATATTCCACGCACAACAGCTTGTCAAACGATATTTTTTATGGTTTTAGCCGCTATAACTGTCAAAACTATCCTGAAACGTCTCAAATTCTAAACATTATTAGTTTTCCATAATTTCAAAACGTGCAAGCATTATGATGCGTATGAAAGCTGTCAAACCATAAAAGCGGCTGTTTTCTTCTTGTTTTGCGAGTGCGACAGGTAAAATAATCCTAATATTTGTTATTTTTTCATAGTTTCGATACTGGCAGTCGTTATGATGTTTGTGAAAGCTGTGAAATGATAACATTAATTCTTCTTATAACAGCTGTCAAACTATAAAAACAGTCACTCTTTAGGTGTAACTGTCAAAATATTTCTTGAAAAGTGTTAAACGGCAAATACCTACCGTTATTTTTCATAATTCCAACACTTTGAGTCATTATGATTCTTTTGACAGCTGTCAAACTATAAAAACTCTTGTCCTCTCGTTTTGACGGGTGCAAATGTTAAAATATAGTCAAACACTAAAACTCATTTTTCGCTGTCTTAATTGGTGTAACTGCAAAATACTTTGATACTTTCAATATTTGCAGGCATTATGATGAGTCTTACGGCAGTTGTCAAACTATAAAAGGAGATGTTTCCTCATTGTTTTGGCGCGTACCATAGTTAAAATACTTTCAATAGCTGTCAAACTATAAAACCAGTTATTTCTTACAATTTTAAAAGATGTAACTATCAAAAATTATTGGTGGTATAATTATTTTGACAGCTGTGAAACTGTGGACTGCATATTTTGGTGAGTGCAACACTTAAAATATACTTTAAAAACACAAATGTTTCACTGTTTTAGCTGATGATGATTCTGAAAACTGTCAAATTGTAAACACCATTATTTTATTCATAATTTCAATACTTGCAGGTATTGTCATTATTTTGACAGCTGTCTTATTAAAAAAGTTGTTCTTTCTCTCTTGCTTTATCGGATACCTTAGTTAAAATACTTCCAACACCTGTTGAACTACAAAAACATTTTTACTGTTTTAGCAGGCAATAATAGATACACACAGACATAGTTTTTTTTTACAGCTGTCGAACTGCAGTAATTTTGTTCTTCTTGTTTTGGCGGGTACAACAGTTTAGTTACTTTCAAGAACTTTCAAATTATAAAAACATATTTTTTTACGGTTTTAACTAGTTTAATTGTCAAAATATTTCCGAAACTTTCGAATTGTAAACACCGTTATTTCTCCCAATTTCAACAGTTCTTCGCAAGTCTTTTGGCATAAAATACTCCGAAGCTCCAAGTTACAAAAACACTAATTTTTCAGAATTATATCCGGTGTAAATGTCAAAATCTCTCTGACAGCTGTCAAACTGCAAAAACCGCTTTTCTATAATACCAACTCTAGCAGGTGTTATTATTCTTTTACAAATTAATAATAATCATATTTTGCGCTTGTTGTTTTGTTGTTGTGAAGCGTAGCTGTCAAAATAATCCTGACAGTAGCCAAATTGTATTTTTTCAAATTTGACAATTATTGTAGTTGTCAAAACACATCTAACAGCTGTTGCAATCGTCGAGAAATTGAAAAATAAACTTTTTTTAGCTGTCTAACATTGTTAATGGTTTTGGCAGAAATAATAAATAATGTTTAATATTTGTACTTACGTTCAGATTCGGTAGACATGTTTACAGAAACAAATTCAGTGCCGTAATAATACATCAATTTCCTTGTAAAATTCAAATAATTTCGATTCATTCCCGCTCGTTTCATTGTGTCGTTTACATGTATAGTATTCAGCTAAAAGTAGCTAGTGTAAGTAAACACAAACAAACACGTTTGTGTTTCATTTTTATCATTCATTTCACCTTTTAAATTTTTGTATTTTATTGTAAGATGGGAAACATCTATTTTAAACCCAGCTTTAGTCATTAGACCTACTAACATTTTAAAAATTTCCAAAATGATGATCCAAAATTACGTATCTCTGTAAACACAAAACTAAAATTCATAGTTCTTAATAAAATACATAGATACATGCATATATATGTATGTAGATAAGTACATAGTATGTATGTATGCATGCACATAAATGATTTCTTTCTCAAGGACTAAAGCAGTCTCGGCTTGGAACTTGAATTCATTGAAATTAAATTTTAAAAAATAATTTGTTTTTTGAGCGTTCGGATTAGCGGACGTTCGGATTACCAGCATTCGGATTATCGAGAGTCTACTGTATTTATTTTTGTAAAAAATATATAACCGAATTAGCTTTAGTGTGCAAAATACTATTATAAAGAAATAAAAAAACGTAGAGTCCATAAAGGTACAGTTTAATAAAAATAATAGGTTGTACAGTAAAACCCCGATCATTCGTGTTGGTTGAAAATCATTGATAAAAAATAATGTATACAGCTATGTTATCTTCTTTTGATAATGCTACTGTCTCTTTAATTTCCTTCACAATATTTTCATCACACAAATAAAAATACTGAGTTCCCTGGTGTCTGTAAACTCTACAAACCTCCGTTTTGGAGTAAGGTGGCTTTGTCTTCCACTTACCTGTCATATCTTTCTGTCCGCCAGTAAAAATCGTTTTACCATGCTAGTCAAGATTTTTTATACGTGGTGGGTGCTTAGTTGCAGCGAGTCCGTAAGCTGTATCGCTTGTTTGACCATCACATCAATGCAACTCTCGCGGTGTAGTTTTGTGTGTGTATAATTGTGTTGAAGTGGTTTTGTGAGAGCATCATACCGCCTTTTATAATGCTGTGCTATTAATCCGTTTGCTCCCAACAGCGAATGGTAGGTCGATCGGAATTCAATTCTCCGAGAAAAATGTCACCGTCTTTCCAGAGATTTGAAACCCAGTTCTTATAGTTCCGCCACACCGATGGTCAGCCGGCTATCGACCATCGAGTACTATAACTCAGAAATAGAGTGTGCTGAAAGCTAGAATTCTTTGTTGTTTTCCTTTTTTTTGTTGTGTAAGGTAGATGATGAGAATACGATTCCTAGTCGCTCTAAGATAAATAACCAATTATTGCAGTTAAGTTTTCACAAATTAATCTTTTATATCCTTCAACAAATTAACAACTATTAAAAAGAGTGAAATCGTTACAAAAATCGATGCTTTCGTTACGTAACTTCCTGTTTCTCAGCAGTAATTACAACTTACAATTCAAAAACATGCATCTGTGTATTAGATGTGGATTATCATGCAGATATTTCGCACACACTCGCGTTAAAGCGCGAACAGCGCTATTTTATAGATGATGCGTGTTTATACAACGATTAGCATTCCTCATATTGTGAACGAGTACGCCACATAAATATAATACGAAACATTATCATCATCATCGCCGTGAACAACGGCACGCCAATAAAAATGAAAAGGAGAAGATAGCCGTCCCAGTCGGTGGATATGCGTCAGCCAATCAGTTTTTATGGCGCGATGCACTGCAGTAGTAGAAGCGTCAATTTAAACACTTAAAACGCCTAGAAATAGCGTTACCAAATGGTGGAAGCACATGGTAATTTAGTACCGTGGGAAAAATGAAATCAAATCGATTCCCTCGCCGAGAATAAAGGTCGTACGGTTTTGTTATGCGCGCTACCGACGTGTTAGTTTCAAGCGGAATATATGAGAAGACTTTTTTTCTAAAGATATTTTATGCAAATTTCTGGAATATAAACTTTTTAAAATTACAACTGCAACTTGTTTAAAAATGTACACAATTCGATTTTAATGTAGAATTTGAATATAACGAGATTTATTTGACGATGTTTATTGATGCTATAAACATTTAGCAATGGTATGAGTTCGGAACTACATTTCTGAACGCAAAGAAACAGTAGAGACAGTTTACCAGTATCACAACTGATAGATATCACGCTTGATACACTGTTGCCAGTGATGTTCAATTGCAGAAACGTCGAACTCCTCAAAATAGCCATCAACCGCAGACTCCACCTTTTCATTGTTGACAAATCGTTTACCACGGAGCTATTTTGTCAAGTTAGGAAACAGAAAATAATCTGAGGAGGCTAAATCTGGCGAATAGCATGCGTGAGGAAGCAATTCGAACTTCAATTAATTCAATGATTTTGGCCATCGCGATAACGCTCGTGTGAACTGGTGCATTGTCTTGATGAAACAACACTTTCTTTTTCGCCAAATGCGGCTGTTTTATCTTGATTTCATCACTCAAATGTTGATTGTTTTTTCTTTCTGAAGTTAATCAGAAAACTGAACGCCATGACATTACTGACAGTTGAAACTATCTTCGCCTTCTTTGGACGCGATTCCCCCTTTCAGTCACTTGTTTTGACTATTCACCTTGTTTTGACTGTTTCATTGGTTATGAATCGATGCAAAAACTCTGCTTTATTGCTATTGAAACATCCTCACAACGCGATCTCACAAAACATTTTTATCTCGAATTATCAATCGATGCAATGAGACTTGGGTTCATTGGGACCCTCTTACTAAACAAGAATCCATGCAGTGGGTTCATAACAATCCGCCACCAAAAAATGCCGAGACACGATTTTCTGGAAAAAAAAACTGATGGCAACTATTTTCTGGGATGTTGAAGGAGTCTTGTTTATTAAATATATGCCAAGAGGGTCTACCATAAATGGAGAGGTCTACGGAAACACAATTAAAAATGTAAAAACTTCTCTAGAGGAAAAACGCTCGCATTCCTATCCACAAAAAAAACTTGTTGCTGCACGAGAATTGCCGTGTTCATAAGGCAAAGTTCAGCAGATAATCAATGACTGTGGGTTTATAGAGTTAAGGCATCCACCTTACAGCCCCGACCTAGCTCCGTCAGATTTCTTCTTATTCAAAAATTTAAAAAAGCATCTCAGGGGAAAACGTTTTGCGTCTGAATGAAAAACTCGAAGAAGCTATTGGAGAATATTTTGCGGGGTTATCAAAGCAATTTTTTTCTGAGGGTATGAGTCATTTGGAAAAAAGATGGAATAAGTGTATTAGTGTTGAAGGGAGTTGTACATGTAGATTCAGTCTGCAGCGGAACATAGCAAGTTACAATATACGTATGGAACGCAGTGCGATGTGGCAACGCGGTAATCATGCGCCACAAGTTCCATCGTCGATTCGCACAGAACGAATATGCCAACGACTGCATCCTCTCTCGGTTTAAATTTATTTACGATTTTGGGACAAAAACATTCACAACACACACAACACAATTCGACTGAATTGTGCGTGCCTTTGTGACGCCAGACACAAGCTACAACGCGAAGAGAGGGATACGCTGTTGCAATTCGTACTGCCTATGTTCCATTGCGGGCTGAACCTACCGGTATAGAAAAATAATTTTGTTTGTTCTCTTATGTGCTTTTTTTCATGGTTAGGTAGATAATATAAAAATACGCCCTCGTAACTTGAAGGCCGAATAAAAATTAAGTGGTGGATGGTCAAACAGTGAACATTTTGAAATTTTTCTACATTGGATATATGACACAACAAATTAAATGTAAAATTTTCAGTCATTCGCCACTTTTTAAAATCTCTGCATTCACTTGTTATATGTAACCTCCATATTGTTAACGTTTTTGTTTTTCATTTATGTGTGACTGTGTGAAAAATCATTTGGTGATCAAACAAATTTTATCTTTGCAAAATTGCTGTACAGTACAATCGCAATAGTGTGAACACAAAAATATAGTGAGTCGTTCCTAGTAACGAGAGTGTAATTAAATAAATTAACTTCATTACTTAAATCTAAATCAATGATACATTAACATTCCAAAGATTTAAAAAAATCTTAATTCTTTCTGTGAGCAATTTTGGCCATAACTGCTTTTTCTTAAATTGCTTTCAAGGTGATGCTTTCACTCGGATTTATAGAATTTTAATTTGACCATTCTACAGCTACATTAAATGCTTTAATTGCATCGGAATGGCCATTTTTTTCAATGCACTCATTTTCATCCTCATCTGAAGAAGACGTTTCCACAAGATCCGCTGCCTTGTCCTTATCCAAATCTTCCAGTGTGGTTTTTTCCAACGCCACAGACAAATGTATGATCGCATTCTTTAGTGAAATCTTACTGAATGCTGCAACTATTGCTTCTGCCGTTGATACAACAGAACTGACCAAACTCTTTCTATAGTACAGCTTGGAGAGCCTTAAAATATTTTGGTCCAAGGGTTCACCTTTAGTCCTCAGTTCTGTTGCGGATGGATAGGACGACGCGGTATTCACAAGGAGAATTGCTTTCTCAAGTAACTCTTGGGCACGTCGAAAATATACATCATTATCATAATCATAATCATTTTGAAATATGTACATATGTGTGTACGTGTACATATACAGGGTCATTCACGGAACTGGTTCGTTAGAACTTTTTCATGTTCTTGAAATTCAACATTTCTGAAAACTTGTAATTATAACTGATATCATCTGGACTCATCAGCAAAATTATCTGCGCCATTGTACCACTTCCGCTTTACCGGAAGTTGACGTCAACTTTCTTAATTTAAATAGCAGGATATATTTTTTATGAGTTTTTTGTATCGGGCATAAAATTCTGCATCAAAACTTATTAAGACACTCTATGTCAAAAATCAGCCGTTTTTGAGTTATTCAATTTTTTTTCAAATATAGGACCAATGCAACGATATGTCCAAAATTCTGTATTTCTGAAGGCATTGCAGCTAAAGACCTCATATTTGGCATGTTATTAGCCGAAATAGCATACATCAAATTTACGTCCTAAAATTTATCATAATTTATACAGAGTTGTCGAAAATTAACGTTCATTTCAACCAAGTTCACATCGATGAAAGTCACATTTTTTAAATGAACACCCTATATATTATTGCATTTTTGAATACACTTAATAATTCTGTATCATTCCTTATTAGACATATTAGCTTGTATTTTTTACGGTTTCCGAGTTACAAGTACTTTTCCGGTGAAAGTCCGAAAAATATGCTTTTTAATGCATTTAAAATCTTAGTAATCCTTGAATGTCAAAATAATTGATATTGCAATTGTACTATAAATACACATAGATTATATCTGTCAAGTAAAATAGCAAATGAAATATTTTGCAGAAAAGAAACGACATCTTAGATTTATTTTCCATTCATGGACAATGTAATAGGATTATGAATAAGTACATGTACAGTATTTGCCGACAGATATCCAAATTTTTGCAAAGTGATCTAAAACAATATCATTACAAAAACTCAAACAAGAAAATTAAACAAAATAGCGTTGCAAAAGATAAAATTCAATATGATTAGGTCACGATGACATAAAACACACTTAACTTCCTTTCCAAAGCTTTTTTGTTTAACATTCTGTTTTGGCTTCTTGTATTGATATTTTTTAGGTCATTTTGCATAAATGTGGATATCTGTCGTCATATATTCGACATATGCTGCTCACAATTCCACTAAAATCTTCATGAATGGAAAATAAATCTAAAATATCGTTTCTTTACCGTAATATATTCCATTTTCCATTTTTCTTGACATATATCAGCTATGTGTATTTCTAGCACAAATACAGTATCAATTATTTTGATATTCAATGATTACTGAGATTTTAAATGCTTGAAAAGCATATTTTTCGGACTTTTATCAGGAAATCTCTAATAACTCGAAAACCGTAAACGATAGAAGCTAATAATGTCTGATAATCAATGATACAGAATTATTAAGTGTATTCAAAAATGCAATAATATATAGGGTGTTCCATTAAAAAAAGTGACTTTAATCGATGTGAACTTGGTTGAAATGAACGTTAATTTTGGACGACCCTGTATGAATTATGATAAATTTTAGGACGCAAATTTGATGTATGCTATTTCGTCTAATAACATGCCAAAACACTAGGGCTCATTTTTATAGTTCGTGCTTGAGGTTGTACCGATGCTTGAGCACGCGATTTTGACACATTTGACGTATGTCATTCATCAACATCATCGCCTCAAGCATGGACTATAAATATGACTTTTTAGTAGGTGTTTCAGCTTATGTAAGCCTGAAGTATGTATTTATACAACCCATAAACGTCAGTCGTTGCTTAGAAATTTTCAATCCAGGAGCAGTTTTTTCAGCTACACATGTTTTGTTAGGCAATAAGTGTCAATATAATCTTGCTTTATACATATAGCTCATGCTCTTGAATAATACGTTTTAGATCCTTTTTAAGAGAAGTGTACTACATCTAGGTTGGCTAATAATTTTTTTCCTGTGATTGTCAAAAACCTTGTGCCACGACAGTGTTTAAATCTTTGCAGCCAACCATTACTGAGGGTGAAAGTATCAATATTCAGCTGTTTTGATAGTGACGATGCCTTCTGCTTCAGCATCACCGAAAATGGTAAATTCTTGCCTCTTTGTTTAAGAAACCAATTGTACAATTTGTCTTCTAAGAACGGTAGTGCTGACTTTCAGGGTACATTTTTTCGATGGTTTTAGCGTATGAATTACCGTATGGACAGTAAGTTTTTGATTTGTTTTTATACCACAAATTGTTGATGGATTCATCCCCTGTTCAATCTAATGTACAACATATACGTCTGTAGATATTACAGAATGTCATCCTCCAAAACATTAAGATAAAGTGTTAGGCATAAAAACTATACAGAGAAATTCATAACATTATAGCTATTTAAAACACACTGTATATGCGTTGAATATACGAGTCGGTACAGCTAATTATACTCCTATTGTATGCAGACCTAATTATGACAGCTTGATGTTTATATTACAGGTGGACAAACAACAAGCCCTACTAGAAGCGGACGACCCCGTCTCCCAACTACACAAGTGCGCCTTCTACATGAAGGATACCGATCGGATGTACCTGTGCCTGTCGCAGGAGCGAATCATCCAATTCCAAGCCACACCTTGCCCTAAAGAACCCAACAAGGAAATGATCAACGATGGCGCTTGCTGGACGATAATCAGCACCGACAAAGCCGAATACCAATTCTACGAAGGGATGGGACCGGTGCGATCCCCGGTGACTCCGGTACCGCTGGTGCATAGTCTCCACTTGAATGGCGGCGGAGATGTCGCCATGTTAGAATTAACGGGTGATAATTTCTCGCCGTCGCTTCAAGTATGGTTCGGTGACGTCGAAGCGGAGACCATGTACCGCTGTCAGGAGTCGATGCTGTGCGTCGTTCCCGATATCTCGCAGTTCAGGGGCGAATGGTTGTGGGTTAGACAGCCGACGCAGGTTCCGGTCTCTTTGGTTAGGAACGATGGGATCATCTACGCTACCGGATTGACGTTTACGTACACGCCGGAGCCGGGACCTAGAGCGCAATGCCCCCCAGCCGATGAGATTTTGAGATCTGGACAGAGGAGTCAAGCTCACGCCGCTGCTGTTTCCGATCCGTCCTGGAACTCCCATGCCGGTATGCATAATTAGATCTGTGTGTTCAGGATGGTTGGTTCAGTTTTGCCTTACTTAATGTTGTGTTGTTGTCGCGGATAGATTTGCAATGGAGTCTCGATTTATGACGTTTTAGATTCCGATTCTCAAAGCTTCTGGGTCATATTTATCATCTGAAATAATATTACGATCATTAAAACCTTTCAATTCAATTTTCTTTTTCCGAAACATCATTTCCAAATCAAATTTATCCCGAATTCCAATTTCAATTCTAGTATGTATTAATGATGGCTTGAGTGTGAAAGCACTATTAGTGTGGTGACATCATTGGAACATGATAACATTTATGATCACATTCTTTCTATCTGGATCAAGAATTATTCTTAAATTTAATCTTCGTTTTACTTCATAATTTTTGTTTTACGAAGGATAAGGAGGACGAAAATTTTAAATAATCCAAAATTTCTCGTCAAAATCTGAGTCATGTTTCAGTTGGATTCTTTTCTGTCATAAACTTTTTGAATCAAATTTTTTAAATTGCAAAAGTTTAGGCATTAATTTGACTCACGAATTTTCAACTTGTTTTCTCAGTTATAAATTTTCGAGTTAGCGTTAATTTTTCAGTTAAAAATTTGCGTTACCAATTTTTAAGTTACAAATGTTTGAGACAGTTTTTAGTCACAAATTTAAATTAAAAAATTTAACTCGGTCCTAAATTTGAGTAAAACATTTTTAGTCACTATTTTTCGAACCTTAATTTTTCAAAATTTTCATTTATAAATTTTGTTAGCCACGAATTTCACATAATTTTTCAATGAGAAATTCTTCAATTATATTTTTTTGTATCAAATTTTTTGTCAGAATCAATGAATAATTTGTTTAACAATTTAAATTATAAATTTGAGGGTCTCAAAAATTTATAATTCGTAATATTGATCACAAATTATCGAAACCTTACAATTCGATTTGAATTTTTTGGGAATCGTTTTTAAATTCTAGAGCTGCATGTTTTCACATTTTCCGTTCACATACTTTTTACTCACAAGTTTTTTCAGTCCTAAATTTGAGCAGAACATTTTTCAGTCACTATTTTTCGAGCCACAAGTTTTCACAATTTCTTCACTCGTAAATTTGTCCGTTCTTGATCGCAATTTTTCAGGTAGAAATGCTTTTTTGAAACAATTTTTTCATTCACAATCAGTCAATCTGTTTTTTTGCCCGTTTCGAACCAGAATTTTTCGATTAAAATTTGAATAATTTGACGGATAAAAAATGCGATTGAGAAATATTAACAAAAACGTCTCAAAAATTAGTGATTCATCATATTTATCACAAAATTTTGAGACCTTTCAATTCAATTGAAACATTTTTTTTTGAATCATTTTTAAATTTATGAGTCATATGTTTTGCAATTTTTGCAGCTACAAACTTTTTAGTCACTATTTTTTGAGTCACAAATTTTTGATTTGTAAATTTCTTCAATCATAAATTTGTCCATTCTTTGTGGCAATTTTTCAGGTAGAAATTATTTAGTCATAATTTTTCGTATCAAATTTTTTTGGTCACAATCAGTCAAATTGATTTTCGCACATTTCGAACTAGAATTTTTCAGTTATAAATTTGAAAAATTTGACGAAAAAAATTTGCAATTGAGAAATATTGACAAAAAGTCAAAAATTAGCAATTTATAACATTTATCACAAAATTTTGATACCTATCAATTCAATTTAATTTTTTTTTTGAGTCATGATGTTTTTAAATTTTTGCATCCACAAATTTTTTAGTCAGAAGTTTAGTTGCAGACTTTGTTATTTAATAGTTAAATTTGAACAGAACACTTTTTAGTCACTATTTTTCGAGCCACGAGTTTATGAGTCACAAATTTCGCCACTTGTGGCAGAGGGCATTTTTGGTTGCAGTTTTTTGTAGCATTGAGTGATTCTGACTCTATCTGCTGAAATATTACACAGCATGGACAAAGAAACTTGTTCTATTTCATAAAAACTATCACGATCTTGAACAGAATACTACAGCACACTATGTCGTCAAGCCGGCCAATGGACACAATAGACTACAGTTATGTTGATGCCTTGGTTTCACCTTACAATTGCACCAACAGTTATAAAACCTTCAACAGTGACAATCAATTCTGACCCAATCATATGAAAAATGCCAGTTATAAGTCTTCCTTCGTTTTGATAACTTTAACTATTTTTTTAACCAAACAAGTTTCTGGTATTGAACCCGAGCTTCAATTGATTTTGCTCCAACTTTGTTGGCATACTCTTGATTAATTTGAAAATACGATTACACCTTCGATTGTGAATCGAAGCATTGATAACCTTTAAATAATTTGAACCTATAACTAAGTATAAATTTTGACAAAACGATTAGTTACTATCGAAATTATTAAACGTCATAAAGCGAGACAAAAAAGTTTTTTTTTAAATAATTTTCCTTAAATTATATTCTGTGACATTGCGACATATTTAAAGTCATCATTCCTATATTATACATAATATATTAACAAAATAGGTACCTACTTTTTATTATAAGACGTAAGAAAATAAACGTAATGACTGTGCATATAATTATATAAATATAAATAAAATTATATAAAAAGTATACATATATATATAAATAGGTGATAAAAAAGAAATATATTGTACTATATAATTAGATAAATTGAACAACGAATCACACAAAACCTATTATAGGGGATTTGAATTTTTCACTACATGCGTCAATTCCTAACTTCACGCTAATGCCAACTGTTATAGAAATCTTTTTTTCTTATTTTGTTCAATTTATTCTATATCAAAAAATGTATTTTATAAAACAAAACATATTCATTAATATTTATTAAGTGATTTAACAACAAATGAGTACTTTCTCTTTTAAAAAACAATGTAATGTTATTAATGAGTGATTTATATACACAGAATACATGTTTTTTTTTGTTTTTAATAAATAATAAAACCAAAGTTATAATAAGATTGTAAATGTAGTTGATATCGATCGTTTTATAAGTATTATATTATTATTTTTTTGTATGAATCTCGATTATGTGTGAATACAATGCCTCCGTTAATATTAATATTATTAAAGGGGGCAGATTATGCTATTAATTCATATTGTACCTATTAAGTATCAACGAATTTAAATATATCTAAAAAAATGTCCAGGTGAACGAAGAGATTATAAAATTGTAAATATTGTAGTAATAATCATACTGTTTCGATGAGTGAGAGGTTTGAAACAAGAAGCATGTAATTTTACATAAATATTACGTAAAAAATAATCACATATCTGTACATTTCATTTTGTAGAAATATACGAAATCTATTTCAAATTAATTCGTGTAGTTTTATTCATTTAAAAATAATATAAAACGTTTAGAATGCTTTAAAAGAAAGATTAATTCCTCTGAAAAAGGTATGTATTATATTTTTTATTTTATTTGGTGGGCAAATACTTATACATATGTATAATAGTTGTGAAAGTTTTTTAAAACGAATTCGACGATAACCTATTATTAAATTTTAGGCACAAATTTGAATCATAATTTTATTGAACCTGTTTTGCAGTTACAAAATTTTAGTCACAAATATATTAATTTTTTCAGTCAAAAATTTGAATCATTTGATCACAATTTTTCAGTCACAACTTTTTATCTTGTAAATTTTCAATCACAATTTTTATTCATTTATGGACCTAAGACCAAAAACTTTAGGATCATCCCCAACTATTTTCAGGCGGAAATACAGGCCATATACCTTTAGGTCCCGAAAAACCTAAACAAGAACCTGCGAGGCGCAAACATCTATATACGTATGCACCGATAGTCAAGCTGCCTGAAAAGCTCTAGCTTCTCATAGCTTTGAGTCTAAGTTGGTTTGGAAATGTCAGTTAAATGTGACACAACTAGCTACAATAAACAGGGTATCCCTGATGTGGGTACCATGGTCACACCAATACCAAAGGAAACCATAGGGCAGATGAATTTGCAAAGCAATGCACTGACATACATTTCATTGGGCCGGAATCCTGCTTTGACGTTCTCAAAAACTAGGTCAAGAATGGGGGACAAAAGAATTGGAAGAAATTTATTAACTCCTCACCAAACCATTAAAAAACCACTTGATCTCAGCAAGTTGGAGTTAAGGACACTGACTGGACATTGCTCTCTAAGATGGGAAAAGTTGATGAAGACAAGTGTTGATTCTGCGAACTAGGAACTGAAACAGCCGAGTTCACCCACAAGTGCGAAGCATAAAGCCGGCAAAGGTTTCAGCCTCTAGGACAGGCGATCTTAACATCTGAACAGATCAAAGTCTTCGCACCCAAGCTAGTCCTAAGACTAGTCAAAAACATTGGAATAGAAGGGTAGTGATGGGATAGGGTAATCACAATAGATCAGTAGGTGAAGAGAGGAGTGTGGAACCTGAACAACCCTCCAACAATATAATCCAACACAAATTTTTCAGTCAAAAAGTATAGTCACAATTTTTCAATCAACAATTTTTATTTACAATTTTTTAGATCGCAATACTTTGGCCACAAATTTTTGAGACCTGAATTGTGAATTTTCTGTAGGCACCAATGTTTTCTGTTAAATTATTTAAATTATAAATATTGTATGAATTATTTTTGAATTGTTCAGGCAAGTTCTTCAGTCCCAAATTTTTGAGTCACATTTTTCTATTATAAAAAATTATTCAGGTACAAAATTTTTGAGTCAATATTCACATTCTCACATTTATAATTAGCAAATCTTTTAACTACAAGTTTTATGTCACAATTATTTTATTCATAAATTTTTGAGTCGCATTGTCTTTAATTCGTGTCAAATTTTTTCTTTACAAATTTTTAATCAAAACGTTTATTACAATTTTTTTTTGGTCAAACTTCTCAATCAATAATTTTTTAGATCACAATATTTTTCGATCAGAAGTTTGAAATCTTATTTGCAGCTATTTTCACTCACAATTTTTTTCTGTTAACTAGTTCAAATTATAAATTTTGTAGGAATTGTTTTTTAGCCAATTTCAGTCACAAATTTTTCAGATTTTTCGAATTTATCATTTTTTATAATTACAAAGCTTTAAGTCAAGTTTTTGAATCGCAAGATATTAAATCGCAAATTTTTAGTCGCAAGTTTTTGAATTGCACATTTTTCATCCAATATTTTTTATTCTCACTATTATAGATAGATACATTTATTCGATACCAGTATATAGTAGTATATTCATAGTAAATTTTTAGCTACAAGTTTCAAACCACTGTTTCATTCATAAAGTTTTTGAGTCGCTCTTTTTTACTCATGAAGTTTTTAAGTACAATTTTTAGTTTTTTCGATTACTTTTTTCGTGGTCACAAGTTTTTCAATCAACAATTTTTTGGGTCACAATATTTCGCTCACAAATTCCTGAGACATTTTATTAATTTTTTTTTCACAAGTCATTTTTGTAACATTTAAAAGAAAACAATTTACTGAAATAAATAAAAGAAAAACTAAGCTTTCACTCCCTAATTATATTTATAGAATTCATTGCATACACTGAAAGAAAATTTAAATTGAAAGAAATATAATCAAATCTGAAAAGCATAATTATACTTCAAAGGACGTAGTTTTAATCACATTATATTTTTTCTTGCGCTAATTATTAAAGCAACTATTAATAAAGGCCTAAATGCTACCACAAAACATCCTGTCGAGATCGTATCTTAATCTTGATAGTTCCCCCCATTCATTTTGCGGTGGTGAAACATATAAGTACTTAAAAACAACTACATAAGGCGAAATCACATCCTTACTAATTCGTTTCTTTTTTTTTCCACCTTATTGTAAACTAAGAAGTAAACAAGGAAGTTGAGATTTTCCCATGCATTAAAAATTTTTCCCACACACGATGACAGAAAAAAAAATCAAATTTGCGTTTTAAGGTAGTTGTTTTACTTCTTCTTCGCCATTGTGTGTGGGAAATTTCAGATAACAATTCTATTATTTTTTAATAATTAACCACCGCTCGTTGTATATTAATAAGAGCTCCCGTTCCCACAAGCTGTATACTTGTTATGTGCGTTTCTGTATCTTACCTATATAAGTTCGGAATTTGTTCTTTACACAAAAGAATGAGATATCTCATTATTAAGACTTATAACGTTGTTGTTTTCTTGTTCTTGATGTGTGGGAAATATACGACACTTTTTCACAAATCCTCAAGATTTCCTAACGTCGTTCCAATGCTGTTTCTTATTGTCTTTTTCTATTATTCATCGCTAGCACTTATGTATACGTATGTATTACATTTGCTACAGGAACAAAACAATGATCTCCATTGATAATTTTTATTTAAAATTGTGAGAGAATCTTTGAATGTTATTGTTTGTGTTCTAGAGATTTCCAACACAGAATCTTATCTGCATAATAAAAGTGGAAGCTAACGTTACTATTTACAATTCATAATGAAGGTTTTATTCCGTTCTTGAATGTTTGAGAAAATTTCTTGTGTTGTGTATTTTTTAATACTGACATTGAATTTAAACATAAATATGACTTCTATTTATATTCTATAATTGAAGCCGTTTGCTTCAATTCTGACTTCTTTAAGTATTTGAAAATATTAGAAGAAAATTGGATCTTTCTTTCCTGAAACAGTGTTCCGTTTGGTATATCTTTAAGTCCGTAATATGCCATGTTGTATCGAGAACACGGGCAATATCCAAAAAGACTTCGATCGTTATATTATACTGACGAAAAAAATGGCGTTATATCATAGTTTTACGCCTTTATTTGAAAAACTGCGATTTACGTCATAAGCTGACCAATAACGGACATATTTACGACAAAAAATATTTGATAGTAAATCTGGCTTGGGAAAGACAAAAAACCACCAACTAGACAATTAAAAATATTCAAACGTTGTCTTGACGATATCAAAAAAATTATCAATATGACCTAAGAAAACAAAATTGACGTCAGATTGTTTATTAGATAATAGTCTCATCAGTAAGTAAAACAAGTTGTCCTTCCCAAAATCCAAATGGTTTGTTTTGGATGATATTGGCGTTTGAATGCATCAGTTATCGTTCAGAGACATCATGTCAAAGACATGGGGTGGCATAACTTTGTAAAAATCAAGGATATCATGGTCCAACATTGATACGGGTACTATTATTACGTATTTTAGGCTTCAAGGAAATTGCCAAGAAAAAAATGACATTGATTGTGGTAACAATAATATTGCCTGGGAGCAATTTTGGTAATTTGATCCAGCTCAGGAGCACTACTACGTTTTCTAAATTTAATGAAAAACAATTTGTTTATAAACTGGTCAATCAGTCGAAGAAAATCGTGGAGGCTGGACTGAAAATGATTGATCAGAATATCGATCATCCCATCGATTTTGATTTCTAACAAAGATAGCGTTATAAAAAAGTGTCTATTGAGTTGATAGTAAATTAGGCCTTCTTTTTGGAAGTTTCTTTGATAATTTTCTTTGATAATTTGTTTATTTTACAGTATAGAGAAAAAAGTTTCAAATAACAGTTGTCCCTATTTAAACGATGCATAGCTAGAAAATATTTTCAAATATACAAGGATGTCCCAATTATAGAAAAAGCGTATGTAACTTTATTATTTTAAATGGATCACCCTATATATTATATTTTTTTAGATTCTATATGATATTTTAAGTAACTTTTATTAAGATCTTCCTAGACCTATGTGTTTTGTTTTCGAGAAAATAAATATATGTTATCAAAAATTTTGTAATTGCAGCGCTCTCGTTAATGAGCTGTAGGATCAAAACTAAAAAATAAGGTAGAAAATTTGGGTTTGCGCAAATTGATACGTCTTGAATTGGTTTACTATTTCCAATATTAACCTGTACGGATCCTTTTGTTGACATACAATTGCTGGCGCCAACATTTAGAAACATTTAAATGCCAATAACTCCGTTTTTTTTTAATGGGACACCCTATATCTGTTTACAGGGTTGGATGTAAAACTAAATTGTCTTTCTTTTTATACAAGAACGGGCCCATTTATCTTCAACCGTTTTAGAGAAAAATGTATATTTCTTCTACTGCTGTCGAAAAAGGCCACTTCAATTTGCACGATTTCTACGGATGATAACAGACCCTGTATATTAGAAATGTGGTAGTCATTAATAATTGTAACTCGTCATAATCAAATATTCAGATAAGAGGAAGTGGGACGATGAAGGTGAGAATCTCAGCTGTAGATCACTTTACAAATTTGGAACATAATATCGAATGTCATAATTATTCGTTCACATTTTCTATACTTTATTTCAAAAAGAGAGAGACAAAATTCTGAACAGACCTCCAGTCCAAATTACAATATATAATTTGCAAAATCAATTGTATGATACATTCTCTGATAAGTAAGGTAAAAGAGAACTAATCTACACCGAAAAATAGATAAACTAATGTAATAATTATAGTAAAACTTTAAATATAACTGTGGTATAAGCAATGTTAGAATATTCGACAATGAACAGAAATAACAGAACGTTGCATAATGGGATTTTGCCCTGCTTTCAGCCAATAAGAAACAACTGCCATTTGAGTCGGTTCAGAATTTTGTCTCTCTCTTTTTGAAATAAGGTATAGAGTGATTTCAAGGACTCGTGTCCAGATTAATCAATCAAAGTTGTGGCGTTTGATGATACCGATGTTATATCCGTTTAAATAAGGTATAGTTTAATATAGTCTCAATTCTCTTCGGATATGTTACAATACAAAAAAAGTAAATAGATATATAAATATATATGTTTTAAAATGCTATAATCTGCTAAGAAATTATTTCCAAATTTTACATTTTATGTGATTTTATGACTGTTCAACACATCACTCACGTCACGCAATCTGCAAAACTACATAATATACTCTTGTAGAAAAAGCAAACATTGTTTCTTAATGCAAGATATTTATATACAGGGTGGCCGTTGAGGTATCCGAGAAACTTCGTATATGGATTCAATGACTAATTTTAAGCAAAAGTGATCGTATTCACTTTTGCCGAATTCCTAACGGTTCTTGAAATATCGAGTTTGAAGTTGGCTGGTCGTATAGATAGATGCTTAAAAAAATGTTGATTGTCAGTTCGTTAATTGTCATCATTGACAGTTGGTTATTTTTTATTGCGTAATTTGTGTTAAAATCATGCCTGTAATTTATTCAAATGAAGAATAACATGATTTTCGTGTATGGATATTGCAACGGTAGTACCACCGCCTCATATAACGACGATTCTTCCAGACAAGCAAACGTTTAAGAACCTGATTAACAAAACCGAATTGTGAAAGAGAACATAACAAACAATGCTGCAAAGTGCTTGAGGTTGTTGAAAATGATCCTGGTGTTAGTACATGTTTCTATACTTACTGGACAAAGTTAACACTTTGCGAGAAAACGCTAATCATTCAACAATTATCTTCCCCAAAGAGTTTTTTGTGAATGGTGGAGCGATCATCTGGATATCTTCCAAGAACCCTTTTCTGTGACAAAGCTACATTTACAAGAAATGGAATCAACAATTTCCACAACGAACATGTGAGCAATCAAAATCATGCCGTTCGAAAACCGACTTCCAGAGAAGATTCTCCGTAAACATTTGGGCTGGAATTATTAATAATGAAGTTATTGGACCACATATTTTCGATGGAAATTTGAACAGCGAAATAAGAACGAACTACTCTACTAGCAATTATGGTGCTCCGGCCCATTATGGAAGAGGTGTCTAATTTCCTCAAACAGTATCCAAATATAGTCAAATATTGCCTGGCCGCCGCGATCTCCGGATCTCAACCCACTTCCGTTGTGAAGACAACCTATTCCATTGATAATAGGGACCAACTCATCCAGAATATTCATGCAGCGTTTAATGAGGTGAAAAACAATATGGAGAACTACAACTGGGAACGAGAGCTCCGACGGAGGATTGAGTTATGCATTGCACAAGGCGGTGGTCACATTGAGCAGCTTTAATAATTGCACTGTCATTAAATTAAAATAAACGACATTATTTCCTAAGTCCTCTACTAATTTATTTTAATTCAAACTCCGATATTTCAAGAACCGTTAGAATTCGGAAAAGTGAATACGATCAAAAATTAGGAATCCATATACGAAGTTTCTATACCTCAACGGCCACCCGGTATATATATCATAAGAAATATAAAGAGTAATAAATAGAAAACGTTTACCTACGTGATGATTACTTTTACAACAAGAGTGAAAAAAGTAAACATAACAAAACTAACAGATTTGTATATCAGGAGTTAATTGCTAACTTCACAATTATTTCTATTTTGACATATGATATTTGACAATCAAAATAACCTTAAACATGGAGCACAAAATAGTCAATTTTAATCAAAAATTATGCTCTAATATAAACAATAAACTACACAAGCAATTACTAAAAGGTGAATATGTCAAATAGAGCTACCATTCCGTTACTAACATCCATTAAATTTAAGTGGCTTTAAAATCATTGGAAAATCAATTCGATATACCAACCGATACTTTAGAAAGATTCAAATCGGATAATAATATTACCGATGAGCAATTCTGCGATATAATCGAAATGTACATTAATATCGTAAACGTATTTATAAGGTGTAATAAAAAGGAAGAGTTCGAGGAAGTCTTAATCGCACATGGATATCCAAATTCGTTCATCGAAAACATTCCGTTGAAATTTGAAAATAGAGATTCGATTTTATCGTTTACGAAAAATACCGAGCTCGCAATAAATAAATTAGATTATAAGATTGATATTAGTTTACAAAGCAGGTAAGTACGACATTAGTAGATGCACATTTACCAGTAATGGGACATTAGGTTTTGTTCCAATTAATATTTAGTTTTTAAGGGTTATGTGGGTCTGTTGTGGAACAAAACCTAATGTCCCAGTAGTGGTAGCTGTACATTTACTGACATTAAATTTTGATTCCGATACTTGTTTGTAGGATTTTAAATAAGGTTATATTACCTTCCGTTATATTCTCATTGAAGTATGCTGATAATAAAGACGTAACGTTTTCTGTCGATAGTAGTACATTTCATAAATTACGATATAATGTTGCGTTAATGTTAAAGGAAATTAATAATTTGAAAGCAACCAGTATTATGAAGAAGCAATAATTATTTATAAATATTTAAATTAATATATTAAACGAGTTGATACAAATTTACCGCGTTTTAATCACTAGGAGATTACCAGGTAGAGGGCAGCACTTCCTAACGAAGTTCAGAAGTCTTCTGGGTTGCCTATATTAACTCCTGAATAAAACTACGAATTTATTACTAAAAAGACGTGTTTATTTATAATATAATAGAAAAATTGATATATTTTATCTCAAAAATACATATACAATTCTATATATAATCTATTTAATATATATTATATAATTACGTAACAAGGAAGATCTATTAAACTTGGACGGAGTATATAGCATTTTATATAATAAAGTGACAAATTACGTCTTTAAAATTCGATAACAATATTTAAATACATAAATAAAAGAATACTTGCACCATCTTTACTCATTTTCTTACGTTCTCAATGAATGTACAAACAAAAACTATGCATAGGTTCCCAAAACTATAACGTTCATGCTAAAAACATCAGACCAATTCTGAAAACCTAACTCTACATTCTTGCACATTATTTCTAAGAATAGATTCAACACAATACGTAATAAGATAACAATTAAAAAAAATTAAAACATTGGATATATTCCTATCTAAACATATTACGCATATAATATAAATACCATATTACAAATAGATTTATATATATGTACAGGAAGACGAAATTTACTTTATCTAATATGAGGAATACGATAAATATATATAAAAAAATATATATACCTATATAAATTATTCGTAAATGTACATATCTTGAATGGAATGTTTGGAACGAATAACTCTAAAAGCAGTCTAAATTGATCAAGGTTTTATCCTAATACTGCGCTGTTTATTCATATTAGTGAGCATTAGGGATATGTATGAAGTTAGCAGATCATCCATTTTGTATCCTAGAGATGTTTCACACAGCAGCTTCGATCCACGAACTAGATTACCTATCGTCATGTGGAAGTAAGTATTTCCCGATGACCAGTTTGAAATTCGCGTGAATGGATGCGTTACTAGAATATCCTAGAATAAAATATAAGGTACAAGGTTACAAACGTCAATGTCAACGTCAAATTCATTAAATAAAAAATACTTTATATAAGTAGGTATTTTGTTTTTTTTTTAATTTTATTCAAACTCGTTTCTATATAATTATAATAATAAATTATAAGAATAAAGATACATATAATAATTATGGCGTACATTCCCACGAACATAATCGGATTAAAAACAATTGTGAAACGCCGTCTTGAATAGGTAAAGTGATTCTAATCACATTATGTACTTCCTGTCATTATTTTGAAGTCAATTCATCTTCTTAGTAAACATATTAATTAACTACATATATAACAAATAATCTTCAGTGACGATTAACCTATATTAAAATGTAAAGGAAAGAGATATGTATATTCTCACGATATCCTTTTTTTAATGTATTATATACAGGGTGGGGCAGCACATTTGCCTCGGTTGATATACAAAAAACGGTAACACATATTTAAAATCTTTTTGTTGGAGTATGTGTAGGTCCATTGGGAGCGCGTTCCAAAATTATTTTGAAATATGCAGAGTGTCCCAAAAGAATGTTACACATCAAAGTTATCAAAATTTAAATGGAACACCATGTATATTATTGCATATTTCGATGACGCCGATTAAATATAGGCAAGTTATTGTTATATTCCCTATACCTAGGTTCTACAGTTTCTAAGATATTTAACAATTTTTGAAAATGTAGATCAACCTTTAGAATGATTACTTTAGCGTATACGTATTTAAGTTACGTGTTTCAAGTTGTATTATTTCAGTAGCACAACCATTACATCTAATGCTAAAATAAAGAAGTTTTCTAAAAATTATACAGGGTGGTTAAAAATCTTACCTCTAACTGTGGCTACCATCAATGCTTAATAACTTGCTTATTTTAAATAGAACACTCTATATCGACCCAATACGAATATTGATCCATATTTTCAAAAATTGTTAAATATCTCAGGAACTGTTGAACTTAGGTATAGGGAATATAACAGTAACTTGCCTTTATTTAGTCTTCGTCATCGAAATATACAATAATATACATGGTGTTAACTTTGATGTGTAACATTCTTTAGGGACACCCTGTATATTTTAAAATAATTTTAGAACGTGCTTCCAAAGGACCTACATATGCTCCAACAAAAAGATTTTAACTATGTGTTACCGTTTTTTGTATATCAACCGAGGCGAATGTGGCGCCCCACCTCGTATACAGGTCAGGTTGGTTACTAGGTGGTGGCGTCCGTCATTTTTGAAAAAAAAAATACGAAGAAATAGAAAATTAGGCCTTCATTATTTGAGTGACAAAAGTACTTTTCATCAATTAAATAATAAGTAGGCAAAACGCGCAATTTTTGTATTTAACACTGTAAGAAACACCGCAAGCCTTCATTAAATGTGTAAAAATAAGGATAAACAGGTTATGTTGCAATCGATCAAATATCGTCAATTATAACGAAACTATTCCTTATTATCAGCTGAGGATGTCAATATCTTCCACCTCAATGATGTTTGGTAGCAGAGAGAGGTTCTTTGACCGCAGTGAACCTCAACTAGCAGAGTTCGCAGTTTCAAGATCAACGCCTGGACCTTCTGCTGCCGCCCCATCGATGGAACCTTCGGTACAACCAGAGGTCTTTTCAAATGCTCGATTATGTGATGAGTCATCAGATTTTTCTGTACAGACAAAATAATGACACAGATTTTGTGAAAGCCTGATCGAGGTGGATAATCTCGTCAAAAAGTATGAAAAATCTGCATCAACGATCAGTTTTATTCCAAGCAAAGAAAAAGGAAATCCAGAAAGCTGATGTTGAGCAATTTATGAAAGAAAATGCTGTTGCATGAGGTATGTGGCTTTAGGACGAACAGAGACTGGTTTGACAAATTTTAAAAGCGAATTGGCATGCACAGTATAGTAAGGCATGGTAAGGTTGTAAATTTGGATAAACCTGGGGCGAAAGCGTTTGTTGGTGAATTTTAAGAAGTACGTCTTCCCTGAATAAGTTTCAGTTGTGACAAAGCAGGTCTATTTTGTCTTTTTGTGGTAGACTCATGCATGTAGCATGGTAGACTGTGGGTCTACCAGTTGCTATAGCGCTCAACACAAGGGCGCGATCCTCACGTGTACGTCCTTGCTCATTCCATTCTCGCCATGCCCAATGCACTGCCGACAACGACCGCTCGAAAGGACGGAAGGATACACCTGCCATGTGCATACCAACAACCATTCCTCGCTCAAGTAACGCGAACGGCCTTCCACCACGTACAAAGTACGACTATATAGTACCCTTCCGCACCACAGTAACAACGGCCGGTTTCCATGCTGACAGAATGTTGCACCTGTCGGAGCAGCTAAGTAAAAGATGCAGCTGTAGAAAAATTCGAAACTAGTTGCATCAACTCGTCTAGGGAAAACCTCTATGTACCGCTAAAATTATGCATGTATCTTTACACCTTTAGATTATACAGCGTGTGCTCGTCGCTTTTTTCCAACAGTGTACTTATGAGAGAGAATTTAATTTATACATTAATTTTTTTAAATAGCATGCCTTATACTCAAAATAATGTAGCAAATACCCTGTTGAGTTAATCATAAGTATTAGTAAACAATTTTCATTTTAATAGTTGCGCGTCGGTTTTCACGACGTTGTTTACTATGTTGAAGTCTTCCGGGTTTTGTCGCGTTGATAAGCCGCCAACAATAAGAGATACACTTACCTTACTTTGAGGATGTATTAAACTAACACCATGTTTATTAATAGCAATCAGGAGCATTTCCGGGTAATTAGGGTCGGTAGTCTGTTTCACTTCAAAGAAAGCGGAACCGAACGTAGGCCACCTATAGATAATCTTCAAAAACGTGATTTTAGCATCTTCAGGACTCATCCCGGCGTCTTGATTGTACGAGCTCACTATAGAACGTTTCCAATCGTTAGCACTTTGCATCTTCATTAAGTCAGCCGGTATAAGTTCCCGTAACATTTGCCTGTATTAAAATAATATATCCTACCATGTTAGGAAATGCAAACTAAAAGACTTACGGTATCGCTTGTAGTTCTTGTTTACTTTCCCCGAATCTAACTCTATAAACAAGAGCCGCTAATTTAGAAGCTTCTTCTTTACTGCATTTGTGATAACCACGGATTAATTTAGGCAATTCTTGATGGAAATGGAAGACTAGATCGGCGTTTCTATCCTTACCAGGAACGGTATTGGTCCAAAGCTTCTTCATGAAGAACACCTGATACGAGAATTGAGGGGTAATTCCATCGCGGGTTGGACGAGCTTTTCTGATCCAATCCGTTAGGTGGCGGACAAAATCGAAGAAGAAATCACCTTCCGGTACTGAGATAACCTAAAAATAACATTACAAAAAAAAGGTTCAAGAAACGCTAATATTACTTACCTTATCAGCGATTTTAACAAATAAACTAAATCCTTCGCTAGATCTAAGCGACAGTCGTTGGCTTATGTTCTGACAGAAATCTTTAGCTCTAGTACTAGAATCTACTTCAAACGCTTCATCTGTATCATCGGGGAAGTACACTTTATGAAAGATTTGCGTAGTTTTATGCTGGATAGCCTCGACTTCAACTTGATGCGGTGGATATTTTCTCTGGCCATTCCTTAAAGTTTTCTGCAATCTCTGAAGGGAATCTTGTGAAATAGGATGCCTTCTGGTTCTTAGGAATAAAGTTAATTCTCTTAATAAACTTTGTGAACACGTGAATAAACCAGTAGCCAACCACATTAATTCCCATCCTCTTTCTTCGGACATCCTATTTCTATTATCAGTCAATTGTTTCATAACTTGACAATAAATCTCATCCCTTAAGATTTCATGCTTTAACGGTCCGTCGAATATGTGATCTGTGTATTCGTTACCTAATCTAGGCCGTTTCGACGGTAAATCCCCCATATATTTCAAGATGGCGCTGTAAGCGAAACAAGCTTCGTCTGCTAATTCTTCTTTTGTTAACAGCTTCTTTAATAAAGGTTGTTTTATGGGGTCTCTGGAATGTCTCCATAAATCATCGACGCTTCTGCGAGCTGTAGTTAGGGTTAATGTTTTGGACATGGTTCGTTTAGCTGGCGCTCTGAAATGATCGATCGAGTAGTCCGCAAGGGTGTGCGGTCGATCCCGTGATTCCGTGCCGTTTACCGAATATTGCTGGCTTAATTTTCGGCCATGTTCGGCGCCTGGAAACGAGCGAATCAAATAAGATTATAGATATGGGATATATTATTAAATGTGTAAAATAATTTTTAATGTACACCCTGTATATTTGCGCATTTTTGAATAAATAATGTAAAATTTTGTGATATTATTAAATTTGTTTCAATAATACTATATACTGACTATGTATATAAACATACATAGCTTGTTTACACCTTAAAATTCTTTTAATATATATCCGCAAGGCATTTAAGGAGTGTTTTAAGTTGAGAACTTTTTTTTTTATAAATAAACTTATTTATAAAGATGAGTATCGTGAAATAGAGATTTTAATACATCTACACATATTTTTTAACACTTAAAATTTTCACGCGTATTAATAAGATGATACTAAAAAAACAACATTCCTTACCGATGTAAACATAAGCAGGTGAATACATTACAATTAAGCACTCTTTTCCTAAATTCTTCACATGAATCTCTATTAAAATTCACTTCTATACGATGTATTATAATACGAATGCACTTTAGATTCAAATAATGAGAACAATAAGGTCTTTAGAATGTAACAAAATTGTATTTACTTCTCACTGACATTTACCTCGATTATAATACACGATCTAAACTTCAAAACTCGCGTAAAACTATCTATTTCTCAAGGATAATAACGTAGAAGTAAAGTCGAGATTTTAAATACATATATTCACCGCAAATAGAAATTTGATAAAAATGTAAATGATTATATAAATTTTCTCACTAAAAAAAAAACCGGAAGAAAGTTTTTTTTAGTTTTTCTTTACTGGACTACGGAATTAACATAAATTACTTTCACTTCTATTTAAATCAGCCGCGAATGATATGTACGAGGTCTTGTCAATAAGTTCCCGATTTAATGTAGAAACCAGTATTGAGATAAATGCGCATTTTATCATTTATTTTGTTATTGATTCTAACTGCTTTAAAACTATGTAAAGTTTGTGTTTACTGTTAAGTAATAATGACAATTATAATTATTTAAGAAGGCAGATATTAAAAAACAGATGTAGTGTGTTCAAAAGAAAATATTTGTCAGAGGTATTTTTTTACTCAATAAAATATTAGTTGATTGAATTCTTTTGTGTATCTAAAATAAAAGTAAAACCCAACGTGTAACATTTACAGTTTTAACTGTTAAAATATTTAGGAATTGCCGAATTTTATATTTGTCTACAGTTCGACAGATGTCAGAAATAAACGCTTATTCTTTTCACAATTTCAACACTTGTAATTATTATAATTTTACTAAAAGCAATGAACCTACAAAAGCACGTATTGTCCTATTGTTTCGGTGGGTGTGATAGTCACATTTTTAACTGCTGTCAAACTGCAAAAACTTTATTTGATACAAAATTAAACATTATTTTATGGTTGGTGTCAAAATACATCCGACACCTGTAAAATCTTTGTTTGTTCAAATTTTGAGCATCGCAACCATGAAAAACTATTGACTGAACTGTCAAATAGCAAAAAAAAACAGTATTCTTTCCTATTTTGACACTTGTAACTATAAGAATATTTCTGGCTGCTGTTAAAGTGTAAGGACAATTACTTTTTTTTTCATTTCAACGCTCGTAAGGATATTATAATTTTTCTGAAAGCTACGGAACAATAATAGTATTTATTTGCTAATTGTCACTGTCAAATTATATCTGACAGCTGTAAAATTGTACACTTTGTTTTAATTTTGAGCATCGCACACTAATGGCAAAATTTCGACGACTGTCAAATTGCAAAAAACAGTATTATTTCCTATTTTGACACTTGTAACTATGTATAAAAATGTTTTTGGCAGCTGTCACTATAAAAACAATTACCTTTTCATCATTTCAACACTTGGATGTGTTATAATTTTTCTAGGATAATTCTAACTATCAAATTATACATCTGACAGCTCCAATTTTGAGTATCATACATCATAACCATAAACAAATGACAGCTGTCAAATTACAAAAAAAGTATTATTTCCGATTTTTACATTTGTAACTATAAATATATTTCTGGTAATTTTCAAGGTACAATAACAATTACTTTTTGATCATTTCAACGCTTGCAGGTGGTATAATTTTTCGGATAGCTATGAAACTAAGCGTTTTCTTAGTGTTTTGATGGGTATGATACTTCTAATTCCTATCAAATTGCAAAAACTGTTTTTTTACGGTTTTAGCAGGTGTAACTGTCAAACTAGATATTTCTGCAAACTATCAAATAGTAAAAAGAGTATTTTTCTGATTTTATCATTGTAGCTGTCAAAACATTATTATAAATTATATCTAACAATTTTGAGAATCGTAACCATCAAAAAGGTTGTGACACCTGTCAACTTGCTAAAACAGCAATTTTCAATTAATATCTTGGTGCTTGTTACTATCAAATTATTTCCGATAGTTCTAAAATTTTCAAAACAATTTTTTTTAGAATTTCAATAATTACAGGACTTGGGTTAATTACTATACTTCTAACAGCAGCTAAACTCTAAAAACATATTCTTTCACAAGTTTAACAAGGGTAATTGTGAAAATATTTCCGATAGTTGTCAAACTGCTCATATTTGACCATTATGACTGCCAAACATTTGTGACACCTGTCACATGGTAAAATCGGTTACTTGTTACAGTTTTGAGCGTTGTAACCATAAAACAATTCCGGATAGCTGTCAAACAGAAAAAAACAATTATTTTGTCTTTTTTGACAGTTGTAACTGTCAAATAATTTCCATAATTTTTACTTTAACTTTTTTGGCAGCTGTCAAACTATAAAACTTTAACTTGCAAGCTATAAAGGTATTCACTTTCCTGCCATAAAGATCGTTGTTAGCTGTCAAAATATTTCTGATAGCTGTCAAATTGTAAAGCTAGTAATTTATATTCAAATTTGCTAGTTAATTGAGTTGAACATGAACAAGAAAGAAATTCTAACTGATGAAGTATAAACGAGTCGCGTCTACGTTTATATCGATAAAAAAGAACCCTAACTAACATGTTCAAAGGAGCACCAGCTAAGTGGCCACGTACTCTACAACCACAGCTGTAATTGTCAGTTAAACATCTTATTACTAGATCACCTTTTAACAACTTAAAATGAAGTCCATAAATTTTACTTAAGATTATCCAAGCAAATCAAAAAGGTAAGGGAGCTACATTTAAATGTAATTAGTGATTGCGGGTGAACAAAATACTCTGTATAATTAAAAAATATTTTACAGCAACAGCTAATAATAACACCCTATATATACATATACAAGGTGTGACATAATGATACACTAATTAAAAACTACACGAAAAGGAAAATCTTACCTTCAGCATTAAACAGCATCAAAATATCGGTAGGCGGCTTCGACATGCATGGTAGAACGTAAACCGTTTCAGCTGGAAAATCACCTTTCTCTTGCGTCCTGTCGCATCGGCCAACACACCATCCAGAATTTAAAACGGTCTCTCCTGTGCTGTCTTCCTCCAACGTGATAAGATCTCCTTTTTGGAAAGTTAAAAAACTAGATCCTTCGCCGGGTGATTTATAATCTTGAAGCGCAATTACGAATTTGGATCGTTTCTTTAAACCTTCCAAAAAATATACTACTAAATCTCTAATATCTTCGGCGTTAGGACTTTGGAAGGTGAACTCTTCACCCCTAACAGTATTCAGACTGAAAGTTTGCGTGAAAACTTTATTCGTTTTCTGACTGGAAACTGTAGTAATTTCCGGGAACGATAATTCGAGTAAAACTTGCTCTTGATCATCCACAACGTAAACTCCAGTCCAATTTACGGCGATGATAACATCGTTCTTCGGCAGATTCGGCCCCGAATTCCTGTACGCTTCGTAAAATCTCGAAAACAACAATGGCCATTTGAATTTCGCGTAACTGACCACGTCTTCTTTAACTCTAAGTATCAGCACTTTCTCTTTGAGATAATAACTCTTTTTGTAGGCTTGGACGACTAATGCACCCCACCTATCGATGGCTTTTTCGACACCCGTGAGGCAATAATCCGGAATGTAGTTTGGCAGGAGGGTTAGTAATCTTTCAACGTTCATATCTGTGTTATATTCGATGTAATACTGTTGGGCGGCTATCATTGCTAAGTCTTCCTCTTTATCGCAGCGATATTCACCGAATTTTACACCACGGACTACTTGCTGGTAGATTAGGTTTGTGGCGACTTGATCTTCGGTAGGATCATGCCAAGGTGCAAATATTTCTTTTCTGAAGAAGAGTCTCCAAGGTGCATTGCGTTCTTGAGCTCCTGTAAACAGACAAATTCAGATTGTAACTAATTGTAAATTCGATTTAAACAATTATATTCAAAATTTTCTGTTGACGTATAGGATAACTGCAAACTCTGGAATTGGTGTCAGCATTAGATTTGCCAAGACATACTGGAAATTAGAAGAAAGGAAGAAGCGAATTGTCAGGAGATGGAAAAATAAATGATGCTAATCTATATGTGAGCGTTGATTGAAGGAATACATAAAGATGCGCAACCTATGACAGTTGACAGAAATCTCAGATCCCTTAAATGGAGATTTGCATTTAAGGGATCTAAGATTTCTGTCAAATAGGTGATGCTAATCAACGATGTGAGTCAACGTTACTTTGAGCGTCACCCAGTGTGGGTGTTTAACAAGAGAAATGGCTCAAATGGATGGATAAAAGTAAAGATAGACAAGCATATACGTACAGTAGGCAATTTTATTTCGTGGACAGTCCTGTCACAATATGATAATACCGAAGGTATCCCATATCAAGTCTAAAATTAAAACTTAATATTACGCTAATGATGTCTAGTTTATAATCATTCTTGATGCCAGTTATTGCATAGAATCTTTAACAAGAATTATAGAGGAAGCAGGTAAATGAATTCCAAGATATCTATTAGGATTATTACAATAATTTGTTTAATAATTTAATATTGTGTTAACAATCAAGCATTACAGTCTCATACGCAGACTATTTAAACCGAATTTATTAATCCACCAAATACCACAAACTGTAAAGTAGGGATTAGACTACAATAAATATAAGCTGTTGTACTCCAAAAAAATTCCTATTTAGGAGTATTATTTTCCTAATAATTAAATCTTGTTTGAAGTACTGTGATGTCTTAAATGGAACTCATATTCAAAATATTGAAATATTTCCTACATTTTAGGCATTGTTAATTTCAATGAGGGATGTCTTTGTAACGGAAGTCTCAGAAAATTCTTATATTCTTAATACAAAGAATGATGCGCTAAACCAATTATAAGCACCATCTGAATATGTTTTAATTACGTTATAAATAAATCACTGTAATGAAAATTATCTGTATACAGTGTGTCCAAGATAAGAATGAACAGCATGGGGATCTCGAAAACGGTAAGAGATACGGGCTCGATTAAATTAGGGAAAAGTAGCGCATTTACGTGGCTAATAATATGCCATTTAGAAAGTTTTAATATTCCGAGTAGTTCCGGAGATATCCGAGAAAAACCGAAATTTCGGAAAATCGTTTTATTTTTTCTCCCGACTTTATTTTTGATCGAATTTCAAAACACATTACACATTTCCATTGCCACTTTTCCGCTCTATCCAACGGTGTCCAAATTTTTGTAATCCGACGTTTCGTTTCTGAGTAATCACCATCAACTTAATTTTTTAAAATATGGATTAAAATTGTTTCAGACATTTTTTGAATGCTACTAACGTCGTTTATACAACCTCCGATAATTTTTAACTTACATTTATTTTTTTTATTTTTTTTTTTATAATAGAAAATATATTTATGTTGATAACTATGTATTATATTGTGACAGAACTGTCCATGAAATAAAATTACCTAGTGTACATACCATTGACTCTATAACTTCATGGATTCACCTTAGTAGAGATTTACAATACAAAGTTAAATCTAATTAATGAGTTAAATAAAGATTAAGACTGTAAGGGCAAAAGTCTATTACTGCCATTTGATATAACTTTCAATTACACATTCTTGTTTTGTCCTTACGAAATCTCTATTGATTTCAATTCTTTTTCGCACCTACCCTGTCAATAAACTGTCCAGCAACATCAAAATTGGATTTATTAGAACAAGCTCTGGGTTAAACAACCCATTTCAATGTTCGAATTTGTAGATATAATTTGCTATCTAATCGGAGAAGGATGTAGTGTGCCTACAGGATTACATTTTAATATCTGGTTAGAGTTCATATTCCTAATAACGGGAATAACAAATCAGTTTATTGATTTAGTTAGTCTTGTCAATTTCAGAGGTCTTCGTTTTTGTTTTAGACTGGATTGAGCATCCTTCAGGCTTCTAAACTCTTGTTTGAGCCGTTCGATCTTATCGCAGAGTGCGAGAGGATTTATTTGTCTGCAGATGTGGAGACTAGGTCGTGACATAGCACTATTATGCGCCGTATTTTTACAAGTGGTGGAGGCCTGTCAGAATCCAACTCCCCGAGGTGTTGAATTAACGGATTCTCAGACCGATGGGCCCTTTCTAAGGTAGATCTAGCCAGCGTCCTCGCATACGTGGTTAAGATTGGAATGTCTTAAATCTCAGTGAATTTGAACTTTATCAATAAGCCATAAGTTACTATCGGTCTGAGAAGCGTAACGTAGTAAAGAGCTCCAGTTTTAAGCTCAGAGAGCTTCTCCAACAGAGGATACAAGACAGATCTCGGACCAGTGGTGGTTTCTGAGGAGACATGAGCACGTGAACCCCCTAAACAAATCCTCAATTAAAAACTAATAAAATAAACAAATCCTCGATTACAAACTATTAGTAGGGCGGGGCTACGTTGATTTTGTCGATGTCTAGCGGCATGAAGGATGTAGCGGAGGGGGAGAGGGATACAGCAGATTTCATACGAGCTGGTGCACAAATTTAGTGTGCTCCTGCCTATGCTTGATTTCTTAGGAGACGTTTCGAAGTTGTGCGGGAAGTTTAAATTTCCTCATTTTTAGAATACCGTAGATTTCTTAACGTGGAAGAATATCGAAATCATAATTTCTATAAAACTGAATTAGGCAGTTGCTGATTAACAAAAGAAAATTGGAAGAGCTGTAGTAAAAAATTAGCAAAAATTATTTGACGAAGTAAGGCTTTTTTAATATCTCTTAATCATAACTCATAACCTAGATATCTACATGTAGTTCCAGTTCAGCGATTGTGCAACAGGTAGCGCTCATTAAATGCCAATAGGTTTGTTCGATTTAGACGTTTGCAACAAGACGCATGCAGTAATATTCGAAACTCGCCCTTACAATAGTGCAAATGGAATAGGGTGCGCATAATTCTGCGTTTTACTTCATAAAATCGGAGGTCGATAGAATTATGGATGCAAACAGTTTTACTGTGCAATATTTGAAAGACAATTTTAATTTGTTTAGTTATGAACAAAAAATTCAAGTAAAAAATGTGGACAGACCAAAACCAGAACTTAATTTAACGCAAACTACAAAGGGCAAATCTAGAGACTTTACAAGAAAATTTAAGAAGGACATGTACGAAAAAAATTATTGGATTTGTGGGTGCAGTGTTAGTATAACAATTTGTTTTGCCTCCCGCGCTTGTTATTTTGTCGCGGTGATGCAGAATCGTCTTGGTCAAAATTTGGAGTGACGGATCTGAGTCATTTGGACCAAAAAATAAAAAAAAATACGACAACAATTCGACAGTGCATACAGACGAAATATTCAACAACAAAATCAACAAGTAAGGAAAAATAGTTGTTCTTTAAAAAATTATTGATTGCATAAAGTTTTGCGGGACTTTTGAGCTGGTACTTCGATGAACCGAAAGATTCCTCCAATCCTGGAATTTTCTGAGGTCTGATAAATTTCAGTTCGGAATTAGATATAGCACTAGAAGATCATCTTGAAAGTTTTTTATCGGATTTTAGTTAAAAATTTCTTGATTTTGTGAACACCCTACGTTCCCGACCACGAGCCGCCACTGCCTCGGACGTAAGAACTTAACAGCAGCAATATCGGAAAAAAAATGCTGTCGAAAGGTGAGATCCGTGTCGCGAGTAACACTGAGGTATTTGACGTTAGTTGACCAAGAGAGCTTCTCACCGCCCACAGAGATGTTGGTTGGGGGGTGGATTTCTATTTCTCGAGACTGCCACGCATTTCGAGGCGTTAATGGAGAGACCCCATATGCGCGATTATTTTGCGATATCTTCAATCGACCTCTGCAGACGACACAAACAAGGACATCGTTGCTTGAAGAGGAGTACACTGCGGTGTTTCTTGTAGTGTAACTTGTTTTTACGTTGTCTGAAGAGCAGAGCTTATAGATTCGATGATCACTGCTGTGCTTATCATAAACAAATTCTTATCGAAACCACCGTATTTGTTCCCAAATTAAAAACTACTATTTCATCAAAGCTCACTTTCATCATTCACACAAAATACAAATCGAGGAATTTAGGACTTCTGGATTTATATTTCTCAATGTAAATAACGCTATTGATAGTATGAGACATCAGGGAAAAATTATAAAAATCATTTGGGCAATAATACCCCAAACAACTTTTTGTAATGTAAGAAGTAGACAATTCCAAATATTATACATACCTTGCTCCTTTGCATACTGCTCACACTGCGATATAGCATCCATTACGTGATCCCCACCACTTCCAAGCGATGAAACTTTATCAAACAACGCAATATACAAGGAAAATCCGAACTGATCCTTCAACCCGATTTTATCCGACAACTGATTACACAATTCCCTAGCGGTAGTCGCAGAATCCGCCAGCAAAGTTTTCGTATTCCCATCCATAAAGGTAATAGGCAACATGATTGGTTTTTTCGATTTCGTCGCTTGCAATTCTAACCAACTAGGCGGTTGATTCCGAGTACCATTATTAAAAGTCCTCTTCAATCGATCTTCGCAATAAGGAGCGTACCCAGGCGGTCCCTCCCTGATGAACGCTCGAAGATAACTAACAAATTTTTCCGAGGGAGCGAAACAACCAACGCACAAAGACAATAATATCCAACCTCTTGCGTGCGACGACTTCGACGGATTATTCGTAAGTTGTTTACAGATCTGGCAGTATATTTCGTCCCGTAATTCGGCTCTGAGTATCCCATGACCGATGATAAAATGCAACTTTTCTAAATTCGACGTCGGTCTCGATTCTAACCAAGATTGGTAACTATCAGCTGTGTACTCTTCATCTTGTAATTTCCTCCTAACATCTTCGCCGAGCTTATTCTTCCGTTTCAATGTTAACGAAACCAGCTTGTTCCGAATCGATCGTGGCTTTTGTTTGAGGAACGATTCAGGATCGAGCCCCATTAATTGAGCTTCCTGAAATTCTTTACTACGAATGAAATTTCTTCCTAGGGTAGCTGTGACCTTTGACATGACCGATGTGTTATCTCTTTCCATCGTATTATATCGAGGTTCCGGTAAATCACCCGTAAATCGCAATATTGTGATCCAAAGCGCTTGAGCTGCCTAGAAAAATTTATCGTAAATATAGCGAAAATTTTTTTTCGTCGAAAATACGTCAAACTTCGATAAATATAAGAAAATCTCTTACCAATTGATCGCCTTGTGTATGTAAAGGCAACAATGAATGTTTCAGCGGTTTCCTAGCGTATTGATGTCCGATATTTCCCTGGAAATACGTTGCGGCAAACTTTTGGAATTTAAATTCTGAAAGATCTTCTTCATCTTCCGAATGCGCCATAAGTGGGATAATATCATTTTCTAATGGTTGTGACGGTAAGTCGTTAAATACAGATGTCTCACGTCCTGCAAAATTGAATTTAATTTACTAAATTAGTCGAAGATATTCATGAAGAGTACCTGGCGTTGGAGCTTCGCTGGAACTATCCGGTAAGAAGTCGAACATTGCTTCCACTAATTTGGAATCGTCTACGGGTTCGTCTTGTTTCCTTGCAGCATCGTTGATGAGATTCTTCTTAATTTCTACGCGTCTGCGCTCTTCCAGTTCAAGCTCCATTTCTTTGCGTTCCAATTCGTACATCCTCTCCCTAAACAATGGACAATTCTTGAGATCACACAGTACAATTTATTCTATTCTTAACACGACGATTAGGATTTTCATGTATGTGCTATCTTCTGACATTCTGTGTATTAAATATAATATTTAATAAATTATTTCATGAACACCCTGTATAATCAACTTTCTAATTCAATCTTCATTTTCGTATTTCTTAAGTAGAATGTGTACTAAACTGGAATTTAAATTTATTATATAAATTTTCCTGTTCTTTAATGATTAGTGTGTTCTGTAGTGTTCGTGTAGTTCTTGAACATCTTGTATAGAGAATACAGCTGTGCTATATTTTGAATAATTGTTTTTGTTAACTATGTAAGAAATAAGTATCTTTTCATTTCACCAATTAATGCAGTTGTATTATGTTTTTAATATAAATAAAACAAATCTAAACAAAAACTACATTTTGGATATTTCTTGAACACTCTGTATATTAAATCAGTATTATGAATTAAGACTTTAGGTTTCCTAGTTTTTTATATCATTTAAAACGATGAAAATTAAATATACTTTCCGTCGTATTTTCATACTCCTTCAACACCCTGTATATATATTTTTGATAAATTCATATTTTGAGTTATCGTCTGAATTTTCTTATTTATTAACGTCATGTAATCTGACGGGAAATAAATATATGTTGCTTTAAAATAAGTTTAATGTTTTCACATTCTTGAATACCCTGTATAATAAACAAATTTTTCGATTTTTCCCCTCAACTTATTTGCTTATTTTTGTGGTGGTTGCAGCTGCAGCGGGTTCCCAAGCAGTATTGGTTATCGAGAGTACTAGAACATGTACTATGTAAATTGTGTGTGTATATGTGTTTCCATGGCTTTGTTACAACATTGAATATGTCCCAACAGCGAATGGTAGCTCAACCGGGGTATCGATTTAGCGAGACAGTACCGCAAGCGTCACCGACTAGATTCAAACTCAAATATTTGTTTTAGCCAAGTTTCAGGGATTCATATTTCTTGAACACCTTGTATGGCAAGCTAAACATTTCGGATTATCGCCTTAATATTTCTTGGTTTATAAATATCTTGTATTTTGAAGACAGGTAAGCACGTTTCCTTTAATTATTCCATTTTTGTGTTTTCATATTTTTTAAACACCCTGTATACTAAGCAAGTATTTAAAGTTGTGACAAAATTTTCCTATTTTTTAAACATTATTGTAATATAATGGGAATTGATTATTCTTGTAAAGCAGGACGACATTTCGAATTTTCATATTTCTTTATCACCCGGTATAATAAGCAAACGTTCTGGCTATTTGTCTTGATTATCTTAGGTTTTAAGAAATTGTTAGTGTAAGTAAGTGTTCTTTTAATTACCAGCTTTTGTGTTTTCATACTTTTGTAACACCCCGTATACTAAGCAAGTAGCATAACCTTCCTATTTCTTGAAATTTTTTGTATTATATTATGGTTTAAATAGGCTTGAATTTAGCGATTTAATGCTTCTTTAACACCCAGTGAATGTTTTGAGCCTTTGTATTTACTGAACACCCTGTATATCGAGGATAAAAAGGAATTTTGAAGTTTCACAGCTTGTGTCTATCTTTCAGTTTTAGAAACACTTTGCAAAAATTAAGATCGAAACATTGCAGTTTTAGCGTCAGAAAAAAACTAAAGGAATCTACATTGCCGACTTACCGATAATTCTGCTCCGCAATCTCCTTAGCCCGTTTATTCCCGGCATCCTTTAACTCGCGTTCCTCTTTTTTCTTCAATCTTAAAGCCTCGATATGCTTCTTATGATCGATCTTAGTTTTCTTGTACCTCCTTTGAGCTATCATCCGCCGAACGTGTGATTGTATCTTGATAATGGCCCACATCTTATGTCCGTATTCGCGTCTGACTAGGTATCCCCTAGAGTGCGCTTGCAAACCAACTATATGTCCTCTGAGGTGTCTGAATCGATGAGATAAAACTCTACTCCGAACTAAAGCTTGTAACCGCATATAACCAATCTTCATCATCCTGTAGCGTTTACGCTGGATATAAGCTTTATAATATTTTTGTATGATAACAACTGATGCTTTCATTCGTAAGAATCGACGTCTATAAACCCAACCTCTGATACTTTTCTGGAGTATAAGTATCTTCTTAGTTAAAACTCGATCTCGTTCTTGTTCCAAAAATAAATCGTGAGCATCTTTCAAGAAGACTTTCGTGTTGCCTAATTGATAATCGGTTTTCCCTAAAACAGCAGCGCAGATCTTAGACGTGGCAAGCCTGCAATCTGTTCTGTGCGAAGGGGGAACTCCAGAGATTAAGAAGCGGTATCTTTCGACAAATTCTTTAAAGGTATGCCGAATTGGGTACCCAGCCCGTCTAATTCGTATAGTTTCCATCATTCCTGAATATCTCAGCTGTCTACAGCATAATCCCCTATCGAAGACCATAGGTTTTTTTAATTCGTTAGGTTTGATACATCTTATAAAGAACGGTTGGCAATTCGATAATGTTTTCATCAATGAATCTAAACTTTTCTTGAACTGCGTCGATAAAGTAGGTGCCCTTTTCCTAGTTTCGGATCCCATTCCGATATCATCGGTGAATAAATGTTGTAGGAAAGAATTCTTTGATATCGTGATAAGTTGAAGTAAATCGGCGCTGAATGTATCTCGATTTTTTTCTAAAAAGGCCCTGGTGTCATAAAAAACGATCCCAGCGAAGTGATTCAAACCGAAACTCGTATTAATATCAGATCTAGGTTTTAAATAATTCCGGTGATTCCCGTGAGTTTTATGCAGTTTTGCCAACATCGTTTGATCGGTGCCTTTAGGAAATTTACTCTCTTCGTCGATCAGAGCCATTATATTCAACTGTTTCACTGCGATTAAATCTAAAGCGTCTTGATTGTCGACAAATTCGATATGTTGCCAGTTTATGGCTTCCAAATTATATTCCTCCTGTTCTAATTTGAAAATGTGACGTACGAAGAATTGCTGCAGATTCTCGTTAGCGTAATTTATGCAGAATTGCTCGAAACTATTCTGGTTGAAATTTTCGAAGCCGAAGATGTCTAAGACCCCGATCGATCTTCTCTGACGTTCTTTCGCTTTGTGTATAGCGTAATTAATTTTTCTAACTATGAAGATAAACATTCTGCCGTAGATTCCTTTAACGAAAGCATCTCTGACGTCAACGCTTTGATCCCTAGACAAGGTTGAGACTACGGTTTCACCGTGAGCGAATAATGTTTTCCTGGTTAAAGCGTCTACTAGAGATTGGACAGGTACTCCTAATAAATTAGCTACACGTTGGACGTTGGTTTGATCAGGAATTTCAGTGGCATCTAGATTATCTACTACAGTTGCTTTATATCTGATGTTTCCTGTATGGAGTAATGCTGCTAGGATTTTGAGGATATCCCAAATTTCTTGATCCGAAAAGAGAAGGACTTTCATCGCGCTTCTAATGTCGGCAAATTCGGCTGCATCTTGTCTACCTTCGCAAGTGATACAACCTCCCTAAAACAAAATTTAAATAATAGGATATAAAAATGTAAACACAAAATTTACCCCTGTCAAGTATCGATATTCACTAGCATCACCCAGATCTAACTTCCTTTTATCCTCCTTATTTAACCCAGCTAACAAACAATAAAATATATGGTAATTCCTCTCGTCGGGATTCTGCGAAACGATCCTACTTTTCTCCAATAAATATTGCTCAATTTTCGCACCCTCAATAACCCCATTATTAGAAAAATGAATATCGATGTATTTCCCAAATCTGGAACTGTTATCGTTTCGTACGGTTTTCGAATTACCAAACGCTTCCAAGATTGGATTCGCCTCCAAAATCTGCTGTTCAATCCAAGAATGTTTACCGCTAATCGCGGCTAAATATTGCAAAATTAATTTAGTACTTTCAGTCTTTCCGGCTCCCGATTCACCGGAAATCACTATACATTGATCTTGCCCATATCTGCGCATATTCCCGTAACAATTATCACCAATCGCGAATATATGAGGCGGTAATTCCCCGATCTTCCGTTCTTTATATAATTTAATCTGTTCCGCCGTATATATCGGAAGGATTTGGTATGGATTGACAGCGACTAAGATCGAACCTGTATAAGTCTAAAATGAAGAAAAATATTTCGATTTAATATGGGTAAAAAGATTTATATACGAGGACTTACGTAAATGAGATTCTCGTTGTATCTGATCAATAAATTCCTAAGGATTCCTGCTTCGTGGAGGTCGCCCAAACCGATCATATCTTCCATGCCATGGATGGAGGTCGTGTGCATGGCCTTGATACGCCGGTCGGGCTGTAACCAATGTTCGTGGCCGTCATCGTCCCTGACGGCTATTCGACGGCCTTCAGCGGATATCACCTGAGCACCGATCGCCACATCGAATTCATTACCCGAGATTGGTTCGATCCAAATGTAGTCACCCTGTATATGATAAAATTAAAAAAATATGTTAGAAAACACTCACTGCATATTATGTACAAGAATTCAAAACACGCTGCTCTTGTTTTGAAACAATAAGTGCTGCATTTTGAAGAACCTAATAATACGATTTCAAACTCTTCCTATAGCGTACGTTTATAAAAATAATCAATGCACAAGAAAAAACTACCTTGACATTTTAAACATCCTGTATATCGAAATATAAACGTTTCAGCCGTGCGTTGGTATTTAATGTTTTCATAAAGTATCGTAAGAAATTAGATAGCGAAATTAGAAACTATACCTAGGAAACACCCTGTATGTTAAATTGTGTGAATCTAAGAATTCAAAAAAGTTATTCTTGTTTTTTTTTGAGTTTCATGGACGCAACCAAAATAAATGCATAATTTTTAATCACAGTCGCCATTTTATTTATTTTTTTAATAGCAAGGTCGAGTGATACATCATTTCAAAGATAATTATTTTCTCGTTAAAGGTGCATTAAACACGTATGTGATTACCTACATAACAAAATAATAATAATATAGAAAAAAGTAAATAACCTTTGTATTAAAAAAATATCAAAATTTGACAGCAAATAATGAATAACAGTATTAGCTGTCAACATACGTCAATTTTTGACATTCTATTGACACAAAGGTTACTTACTTTTAATATTTTCGCATTATTATTATTATTATTATGTGGCCTTACATTCCTTATACACATACAGTGTGTTGAACATTAAAAAAATATTTTATTCTCAAACTCTCGTTGTAATGTACAATTATAAAAACAAGCATTGCGCAATAACACGACTATACGTCGGAAACACTCTGTATACACCTTTTTATTTAACGTTTTAAAATCTAAATATCTAAATCTAAATAATTTTTTTTATGAATTCATCTGCTTTAGTGCTATTTTATCGGAAATGGATGCCACATTTTCAATTTTTTTTAACAATAAAAAAATTAATTTGAGGACAACTTTTTCTGCAAAAACGATATTTTTTATTATTATACACAGTCTGTCCCAGATCCAATGTGACTGGTCCAAAAAAATACAAAACGTCATTATTTTGATTGTTTATTCAAAATAGTCTTCTTCTGAGTCAATATAGCGCAGAAAAACGTTCAAAAAATTTTCGAAACATTTTTTATACTCATTGGCTAGAATGGCCTTTTGTATGACGGTGGAAAGTCTTTCATCGTCAATTTCAATTTGGAAAATAGCGAAAAGTCACACGGAGCCAAATCATGTGGATAATTGATAACCATGATGCCTTTTAAATCGAAGAAAACGGTCAGCATTGTCTTGATTTTGCTGTTCTGAAAGCGTAATTTTTTCTCTTTTGGCTCTTCCACGCCGCACTCTGACGTTTTGTTTTTGGCTCGTATTGAAGACACCACGTTTCATCACTACAGTTACAATGGCTGACATGCTTGTCGGATTCCTTTGGGACATTTTTAACGTGTCTTTGTAATGCTGAACTCCCCAAACTTTTTGGTCGTCTTTCAGAGTGTATGACATGAAGTGCGTACAGATCTTCTGTTTGCCTAAATCTTCGGTCAAAATTCAGTAGACCGTGCTTCTTGGTATCCCAGTTTTCTCTTCGATGAGTCTCGCAGACACACATCGGTCGTTTCAAAGAATTTCTTTCACTTTCTGGATGTTTTCTTCATTGCAAGTGGTTTTTGGCGTCGCCGCTCGGTAATTGTCTGCAAGGTCCTCACGACCGTCACGGAATCGATCAAACCACATACTTTTTAGCGTTTCGTACGTTTCTGCACGACTTTTACACAATTTAAAACAAAGTTTAAGTTAAGTAGATGAAGGGTAGAATATTCACCTTCCATCATTTGCTTGTAGATGTCGCTGCGGTAGTCATACAAAATTGCTGCTCTAAAATATGACAATATTTCCGTGTTTCACTCAACTTTTTGATGTTCTAGAAATTCAACATTTCTGAAAATTTGTAATTATAACTGATGTCATCGGGACTAATCAGCAAAATTATTGGTGCCATTGTCAACTTTCTTCATTTAATACCTAGTATTAGTATAGTAGTATATTAGTACTTAATGGTATATTTTTTTAAGAGTTTTTTGTATCGGGCATTTACAATTCTGCATCAAAACTTACTAAGACACCCTATGTAAAAAATCAGCCGTTTTTGAGTTATTCATTTTTTTTCGAATATAGGGCCAATTGCAACATTATGTTCAAAATTCTGTATTTCTGAAGGCATCGCAGCTAAAGACCTCATATTTGGCATGTTATTAGCCGAAATAGCATACATCAAATTTGCGTCCTAAAATTTATCATAATTTATACAGGATCGTCCAAAATTAACGTTCATTTCAACCAAGTTCACATCGATGAAAGGCAATTTTTTTAAATAGAACACCCTATATATAATTTGCATTTTTGAATACACTTAATAATTCTTTATCATTGATTATTGGACATATTAGCTTCTTTCGTTTACGGTTTTCGAGTTATTGAAGATTTCCTGATGGTAGTCCGAAAAATTTTGCTTTTTAATGCATTTAAAATCTTAGTAATCCTTGAATGTCAAAATAATTGAGGTAACGTTGTAATTGGCCCTATATTTGAAAAAAAAAAAAAAATAACTCAAAAACGGCTGCTTTTTGACATAGGGTAGCTTAGTAAGTTTTGATGCAGAATTGTAAGCCCGAAACAAAAAAACTCATAAAAATATACCATGCTATTTAAATTAAGAAAGTTGACAATGACGCAAATAATTTTGCTGATGAGTCCAGATGATATCAGTTATAATAACAAGTGTTCAGAAATGTTGAATTTCAAGATCATCAAAAAGTTCTAACGAACCAGTTCCGTGAATGACCCTGTGTATTTTAAGATAAATGTGAAAGATAATTTTATCAAAAATTGTTACAATAGACTCTCAATCTATCTCGGGAATGAATTGTATTTACTGTATATTATTTGTGTACTGTGTTGATTGCTTGTTTTATTGTAATTGATAAAATCTATAACTGTGATTTTAGGACTAATAAATATTACTTATCTTATTTATTGTTATTAATATTATGTAAACCGTGTAGTAGATATACAGGGCAGGTTCTCTGTAGATCAGTTTACATATTCAAGATGGCTTCATTCTGCTTTATTATACTTTATTTAGCTTTAATTCGAAGTTGACTTGGAATTACAGATTTCTTTAATCTTCTAGGATAGCTCAATTAGCTCTAAATCGTTTCTAATTGCTTTGTGTAACATTTTTCAACTGTTAATAAGATCTACACTAATATTTCATAATTCTATTAGCGTTAAATTGAAACCGCACTGCTAATTAACTCTTTTTTCTGATCTTTGTGCTTCTTAGCAGATTGACGAAGATATGGTTAATAGCCTTCGCGATCAATGTCCTTCATATGCGATCGCGAAAAATTTGATTGCAAGTTTCAAAAGGAGTAAATTTTCCATTGGAGACTAACACCGATCGGGAAGGCCAGTTTCTGTTTCCGTCCCAGAAAATGTTAATGCAGCTCACGACTAAATATTTCATATAAATTCGTTCATTATATCGTTCGCATCGATTTGGCCATGAGAAAAATGTCTGCCAAATGGATCCCCAAATGTCTGAAGGTTGACCAGAAGCGTGTAAGGGGGAAAGCATCATATTCGATCTGTGCTCGGTTTGAAAATGACGCAGACTTCTTAAGCCGTATTGTTACTATAGATAGAAACTCAAGTACATTTCTACGACCCAGAGACAGAGCAACAAGCGATGGAATAGAGCCAATCTGGTTCTTCAAGGTTTAAGAAGTTTCATGTTCAAGAATCTGCTGAAAAAGTGTTTGCTTCAGCTTTTCGGGATTGCCATGTAGTAATCATGGTTATTCCACCTTACTGACCACTCTACGAGAAACAATTATGGAGAGAAGACAAACAATTCGTGATTTAGGGTTGAAATTACTCGAACACTCCCCTTATTCAACTGATCTGGCTCCGTCCAACACACATGTCTTTTCTCAACTGAAAAAAAGTTTAAGGTCCTAAATTTTATTTTTAGTTTTTTAAGATTTTATTCAAACCTATCGAGAAACATAGTAGGTACACTTCGCCCGTGTATTTTACTATCAATTACTTTGGACTGGACTGGCAAACTATAAAGCTTACAAAATTGCCATAAATTGTAGACGTAATTAGTTTGTGATCATTTGCAATAATTACAATCTCTGAAGGATGTATCTAATATCTGTAAATTGACGTTTAATTATAATTGCAATTTATTTTTCAATCATACGACCTTCACATTTATATTTATATAAAATGTATATGTTGAATAAATTAAAGCTTTCATAATTGGAATATATCAAACAGAATTTCTAATTTTTATCATCGTGGTATTTAAAATTTAAAAATCAATTTTCTAAATCTTTATTGCACAATATAATTCCGGTTTAAATATATCGTTACAGAATATGTTGAGGTTTCGTGCGCATTTCTGGGCAGCAGGAAACGTACGACCACGGTTTACTGACCACCTACTACAGTGTAAGTATAATAAGAGCACTAACTACATATCAGGACATCTACTTCATTGTTTGTTCACCTGTTGTTTCTGACCGGATTTCCGTATTAAAGGAAATGCAATAATAGGCGTATAATATGATTGTCGGTAACATATTCAGAAGATTTATTGATTACTAATTTCCTTCACTGAGCTAGAATCTCTAAACGGCACACCCTGTATATCACATTTATTATATAAAATCAAAAATTCAACGTAAGTAGTGCAATAGTCTCAATTAATGCAGAAAACTCAACAAGTGTGTCACGCGGGAGACTAGAAATTTTTTTCGTTTAACTGAATTTGGCCGATAACGGTACATACAAGCGTTATTCGCGTTCAAACTTCGTTGCATATTAATTAATTCCCACTGTTGTATAGAACGCCTATCAACGCTCTTAATTGTAATTGTGCATTAGTTCGTTTTATTTTGTTTGCAGACAGGCGAGACTTTAAATTAAAGCAAAAGATGTGCAACTAACTAAAAAAGTTTCGAAGAAAATTTCACATACGCACACACATATTTCAGTAACGGATGTATGTAAAATGCCTATCTTAGGTGTAAAGAGAATTCTAGTAGGTGATTTAACGGCGACCTCATATTTAACTTTCATTAGAGTAAATGTGCCTATTAATAATTTTAATTGTCTTTAAAATTACTCTAAGCAGATGGTGTTGTACGAGTAGCTTGTCTTTTACGATTTTATTCTTTAAAAGCAATGAAATTAATAACTTAATAATACTAAATCATAACTTACCCTTGTCACAATCACCATGATGGAGTGTCGTCATTAATGCAATCTGAAATAAAAAAAGAAAAATGATTTTAAACAACGATATAGATCACATATTCATTAAGTTATAGAGGAAATGTCAAGGATGAAATTTCTATATTGCAAAAACCATACACAGGGCAAGTCAAAACACTCAAATAAGTCAAATTCTTCGAAGCGACTGTTGTGTGCCTGCGAGACTCGTTGAAGAAGAAACTGAGATACCGAAAAGCACAGTCTATCGAATTTTGACGAAAGATTTGGCCCAACACACTCTCGTGGACGACCAAAAAGATTGGAGAGTTCAGCATTGCAAAGACATGTTAAAAATGCCCCAAAGGAATTCGGCAGCCATTGATGAATCGTGGTGTTTTCAATACGAGCCGAAAACAAAACGTCAGTGTGCGGCATGAAAATCACCAGAAGAGCCAAAAGAGAAAAAATAACGCTTCTTTCAGAAAAGCAAAATTTAGACAATTATTTACAGTAAATTCGTCCCAGAAGGTCAGACGATGAACGCAGAATATTATCTGGGAGTTCTACAACGATTGTGGGCCAGAATTCGACGAGTTCGACCGGAATATCGAGAGCCAGGCAATTGGCTTTTGTTGCACGACCCTTTGTATTTTTTTAGATCAGTCTCATTGAATCTGTATTCTCCCACAGTTTTAGTAAGACTCTACTAATGTCAGAATTTTCCTTTTTCTCATATTGATACCCTCTATAGAAGAGGGTATTTGACCCTAGTAAATTTTTTTGACAGAGAAAATGCTGTTATGCACACTACACTTTATTAATATTATTTCAGAAATCATCAGCTTCCATGGATTCTTTTCCTTTACTTGGCTTGTCCTCGCTGCTATTCATTACCTTTCCAGTTCATCCAACAAGATTGGCAAATTAACTCTTTTTTGACCTTCAATAGCTCGGAAGCTGCTATAGGTTAACTTCAGTTACTTCCTCCACAAAATAAGTTTTGCCTTGCTTTCCGTTAAACTCAACAAAGACAAAGTCCTAAATTTGGGGATTTGGTGATCCTTAAATCTTCAGATCCTGAATGTATCAATGTCACCCAAGCTGTCGGTCGTGGAGTCGAATCAATGTGACGAGATGGATGGATGCCATGATAAAAATCAGAACAACTCACGTCTTGTAGAACCTATGCAGTACAAAGGGAACTGTTGCAACTGGCTGCCCACAGGATGGGCTGTTGTGACCTTTGCTATCGCGCCTAGTGGTGGACGGCTTGCTTTCTAATCTTCAGACGGCAGGTTGTCATGCATATTTGCATATTTGTAAACTGAGGTCAAATACCTAGATGTGACCTTGAACGCTAAATTGAAGTAGAAAGCACACCTGGAATGTATAACGAATAAAGCTATGAAGGCCTTTCGGGCCTGTAGAGGAATGCTTGGTAAAACGCAGGGGCTGAAACCTCTGACGGTGGACTGGCTGTACACGTGGGTTATACTAGTCCCTTTTCATATTAGTTGGCCCAACGTTAGATTTGTCAATAATTCGGCCGATTGTGGCTTTGCTATATACTTTATCAAAAAATGTTCTTAGTAAACGATGTTGGGTTTTAGTGCAGAGTATGTTAATTAAAATCACCTTATATTACATCAAGGAAAAAATGCAATAATATATAGGATGTTCCATTAAAAAAAAGACAGAGTAACCTGTCGTTCAGACAAAAACTGAACATCCTGTACATAAAAAAATATTTTCTGCTATAGAGAACTTCATTTTAGACACAAGCGGCCGATCCCAGGAAGATGACACACCCTGTATAAGTAGTGGATGCAATCTTTCTTTTATTTATCATTTCAACAACATTTTTGAATCTTATAGCTACAAAAAAAAAACACGTGATAACAAACAAAGCTATTCAACTAAACTAATTAAGTAAAACAAACAAAACATTACACGAAATGAGACTAAAACTACATTACACACTGCCACTGGGTAATATCTCCTTTTCTTGTTAGATCTGTAAGTCTTAGTGGCATTGCGTGGACTAAGCTTTGGCAAAACTCCGGCGTAAACGAATTTCATATTTCTTAAAATTTTTGTTTCAATTCAAGGATTGATCTTCCGGGATGTTTTCGGAGCGTTTTTTTCGACGTATGACACTCTGCGCCGTCTTGTTGGGACAAAATCTTGCCCTGATGTCAAGTGATTTTCCATAATCGATAAAAGAGATTCTTCTAAAATCTCTAAATATTTGTCTGTGTTCACTATTCCGTCAATAAAGTGAAGTTTTCCTATACATTTAGATGACATACTGTCCCAAACCATGACTGATGCAGGAAATTTTACTTTTCTTTTAAAACAGTTGGGATGAAATGCTTCTTGAAATTTGGACTCATCACTTCACTCTACTGCATCCCATTGCTCGAGAATCCAATTCTTATGTTCGTTTGCCCAATTTATTCTATTTTTCGTTTGCTGTAATGTCAAAACTGGCTTTTCCTTTGCCTGACATGGGAATTGAAATTCTAGCAAAGTTTGTTCGCACACTTTTTTTCATTTGACTTACTTTGTAAGTTCCATATCCCTGTTTGTGGGTCTCTCTGTGACACGTGGAATTCGTCTTCCAACACTCGTCTTCACTCCACAAAACACTCAACTCAAGATAACTTGCACGACGGTTTTTTTCAATAATTGTTCTCAATGCTCTAGTTATCCTATTCTTTCCTACATTCCATTTTTTCAAAACCAGCTACTCATTTAATATGATAGCAGTGGCGTAGACAGAATTTTGGTTTGGGAAGGAGGGCCCAAATGAGTTGAAGAACTAAAAAAGGAACATGTTTAAATCATCCAAATTCTGACAGTTGTCACAGTTGAAGCGCGAAAGACGAACTACCAACTCGAAATCATGCAAATCGTTATAAATTCTTACGAGTGTTGTGTGGTAACCACACGTTAGCGAACAGCGTAATGTAAAATGTGTAATCGCCACAATGAAAGGTACTAAAATTTCCCTATAATATATATAATGTTTTGAGATGTATATTTGTACAGTAAATAATAAAATTAATCAAATTAAGCGCAACCTGAACAATTTGAAATCGCCCAATTTGCGACTTGCGATTTCTTCAAAAAATTTGTCGCAATTTTGTGTCAGAAGCCGCTCAAATTGCGATAAATCACCCAACCTGACAACTCTGTGTGAGTGTGCACTGTGCAGTGTTGCAATAGATACTTATTTTCGTCAGATCTATTTAGATTTATCGTTTCTACCGAAAAAAATTATTTTAATATTTTTGAATAAAATTCGAATTATGAATAGAGTGCAATTTCGGGGGAGGCGGAAAGATGGGGGCTGGGCCCCTCGAGCCCTCCCCTGGTTACGCCACTGTATGATAGCATAAAAATAAGAGCAACTTGATGGGCGAGAAAAAAGGCAAAATTTAAAAGACTTGTAATCTTACTGCTAAAGACTTCAAAAAGGAATAAAAAAGTTCATATTCTTATTGAACACGGGCCTCGAAAAACATGGATATCAGTCTCGTAGTACCTTATACATATAACCTATACGTAGTTTGGTACCACAAAGCTAGTTTGGACTATACGACCAACGCACTGAGCAAGGTCTAAAGGATTGCCTGTTTAGGCATCACGGCGCCCATGTCCTCGACGTCAACTGCAGCAATGGAGACCATCCTTGGGCTTCCACCGTTGCAGTTCGTGTTGTGATCAGAAGCAAACCTAGAGGTCTATAAAGTTAAATTTAGTGGGAGCAGAGGTTTCTCTGGTAAAACGGCAGACCATTATCTTCAATTACGTCGAACAGACAGTACCACTGACATCTTCAGTAGCGAAACTGCAAAAGCTTCCGTTCGCAAATCGAACCGAGGATTTTTCCGCAGGTTTGTGAATGCTTTTAGAATGTCGAATGGCACGGGATTTGGAATTTGGAGAGACGGATAACGCGATGGCGAAGCCATAAGGTTGGGGGTGTCCCCGTCCATTTTCTCGGCCGAAATAATCGGCACTTTATCATCAGCATTACTCTGAGATGGGTGCTAAGCTGCTCTGGGATCAGTGGCAACGGAAGAGCTGACAAGTTAGCAAAAAGTGCCGGGGAAAGACCATTCACAGGTCCAGAACCGATGTGTTGGAATTCGTACAGCAATATCAATGCTCAAATGAGGAAAGACTCCGCAAGGTAATCTGGGCCTAGTAAACTCTCGCCTGTGCGGAGGAAACTTAAGCACTGACAAGGAGAGGTATTTTTGTTCTCTGAAAATTAAGATTGCTGATTATTTTGTTCTCATTCTTGTATGTTAAATCATACCTACATTTATGTATGTACACACATTATAATAAAAGTTTGCAATGTTGTTGTAAAATATGGCGATAAGCGATAGAACTTTTTAAAATTTATTTCGCCTTGACATTGAAACACGCACAATGCCACACTTAATAATACAATAAAGGCGAATATGAAAGTGGAAAGCTGAACATTCACGCCACAATAATACAAGTGTCGTTAAGATGAATTACTGTCAAGTCCATTTTTAAGACATTTAAATCTATTAAAACCGTTTAAGTCGATTGTAGGTCAACTATTATTCGTATAATTTGATCTGTGCAGTTGCTAATTCTCATTAACTCATTATGTAAACGAAGGTTTCGATCTGCTAGAGCGATATTTTTTACGGTAAAATGTGTTTTTACTCTACTAGAGCGTGTTATGTGTACATAGGTATATATCTTATGCAGTATTTATAACACCGTACATAGCCCCTTTTTGTTCGAATTTATATGTCCCATGTCAACACATGGGCAGTTATGCAACCAACATTACTCCTATTGCAAACATTCGTCGTATAGGTACATACATCTAATCTCGTTGATACTAACATAACTACGTAATAAACATAACCTCGTAAATAAATCACCTTTTATTTGTCAAATAAAATTAAAAGATCTTATCAAGTAGTGAATAGAAAAGCAACAAATATTATATCTAAGTTTAACGTTTTAATAAATGTTCGAAATGTCCGCCTTCGCATTCCATACAATATGCAAGTCTATTATGAAATTCTTGCAAACAGTTTGATAAAAAATGAGGTTTGGTTTGCAATTCCTCAGATGCTGTAAGTATGCGTGTTTTTAAGTCTTCAATATTCGTTATATTTATATTGTTATAAATTTTTGATTTCAGGTATCCCCAAAGAAAATAATCGTTAGGCGATAAATCTGGTGAACGGGCCGGCCAAATTATCGGACCAAACCTGCCTATCCATTTATCAGGAAAAGTTACATTTAAAAAGTGTGAAACAGCTGCAGTAGAATGTGCTGGGGCCCCATCCATCTGGAACCAGGGATTTTCAATATTCAAATCTTGAATTTGAGGAACAATTCGTGTTCTCAGCAATTCTAAGAATTTTGTTGAATTGAGATTTCCGTCAATGAAGTATGGTCCTACAAGTGCAGTACCAATGATACCTGCCCAAACATTGACCCGTGCATTATATTGTGTATGTGTTAAATTTTGACGATGATCATTAGTCCGTGACCAATACCTAATAGTGAAATTGAAACGAATCAATTAGATTTCAGTGAAAAAATACTTTTTATACAAACCGAAAATTTTGAGAGTTAACTGAACCATTTAAAGAAAAAGACGCTTCATCGGTAAACAATATTTTTTTTAAAATGTTGTCATTTTCATTAATGATATTAAATAAGGTTTCACAAAAATCTATGCTTTTATTTTATCTTCAGGGAAGAGTTCTTGGTGATTACTAAATTTATACGCTTTGTATTTATACATCTTCAAAATTCTACGTACAGACGTTTTTGAAATGTTAAAATGCTGTGCAATCTTATTTGTTGCTGTTATTGGGCTTTCTTCGATGAAACATAAAACATTTAATTTTAGTTCTTCGGTAAGTACAGGGGAAGGTTTATTTTTCTTTTTGTGTGTGCTTATTATACAACCATCCATATTAAATGTTTTAATAATTGTGTGGATGGTTGATAGAGCCGGTATTGGTCTGTCGGGATACTTTGCAGCAAAGAGATCTCGTATATTTCTAATACTGTTTCCAGCTTGATACAAATTTATAATTTCAACTTTTTCGTCTTTAGAATACATTGCATGAATTATTTTATATTGTCACGACTTTGACAGTTATCGATAAAATTGTTTATGTAGAAATCAAATAGGAGTAATGTTGGTTGCATAACTGCCCATGAGTTGACATGGGACATATAAAATCGAACATAGGGCTATGTACGGTGTTATAAAAACCTCACTGTATATCTTATGCAATATTTATACGAGTTTTACATTAATTTTTACATTAGAATCTGTTCAATCGTAAAAGTATCGAAACAAAAGGTTATGGCATCGTTTCAATTAGACATTGAACTTGTATATTAAATATGTAATTTATTGACGTAGTTCCTATTAGATGTTAGTCGATAATAAAACAACGCATCATCAGGAAATTTACCTTGATTCTTTTTATATAGTCATTAGCTCGCAACTTTCACTCAATACATACTTATTGGTTTAATAATAGATTTATTTATAGATTTTTTTAGTTTATATTTGAATATTATCACTAAGATTATAAATATTTGGATATGTACTCGGAATTTTAGAACTTTATACAATGTGATTGATTGAAATTTGAAATGATTGATTAGATATATTGAAGGTATTGCCAGATATTATTGTATTAATAGAAAACATTTTCAGGCTAAGACACAGTAAGAAATTAGCGGTATGTTAGTTCAAGGAACAGTTAGATAAACGCCCATAAAATGTATGATGTAGCTATAGTAAACACGCATCAGAATGAAATGACATGATGAGCGAATACAAAAAGAATGAACAAAGATATCGTTATTAAAAGACATATTTGTCGTCTATAGAAGAGGACCAGAATTATATGTACGAGGCACACACATCTCTCAAGACATCCCGTTACAAAATCCGGTTAAAGAAATGAGTCGTTATAAATGATACGCGATGTAATCGATACCTGCGTATTAAATATCTTCTACAGGTTCAATCTTTGTGGTTAATCCGTAGATTATCGTTCACCTACATTTGAAATTGAAAATATGTAAATTATACGATAGCAATACCTACCTAGTTCTGCATAATATATTATTTATGTTAGTCAGGGTTAAGTAGATTCCATAGATTCGATTTAGTAAGGTATTGCATAACTTTCGTATATACAGGGTGATTGGTGAGAATGGTCTATTAAAAGTATTATACAAACGGAACGGAATTTTAAAACAAAATTTTGCAGTGAAAATATTAATATATTATGTAAAACAAATGAGCTAAGCACCCTTGCTTCAGTAACTTGACATACCTGAGCATTTTAGGTGCGGAGGTTAATTAAATCGTTATAACTTCTTCACCTTTCATGTTAGGTATAGGAACACCTAATACGGTTTAAAAGAGAATCTTTTGTAGAATCAGAATATCTAATAAAATATATACCTTTCTATTTAAAAAAATCTACTTTTCGCAGGTTGAACTTATTTATAAGCAACTAAGTTTTTAAACACCCTGTATAATGTTAGAGAGAATAACTTCAAATGCCGTGTAACTACACAATATCAACTGTGTGTGTGCAAAATTTCATTCGTCTCTTTTACTCCCACGTGACGTAATATCACTATAAAGTAAGATCGATATATCTGTCACTTTTTTTCTTAAATTGCGAATAACTCAGAAGGAATGGTATTTAGGTATAGGGTATGATACATGAAATTTGTGTAAAATTTATCATAGAAGGTGAATCTCTAATTTATTTTATAGAATGCTATTTAAAAAATCGAAGTTGATGTCCACTTCCGGTTAACCGGAAGTGATATTTATTCAAAAATACTTTCACGTGATAGTTCATATTCAATTATATCCAACTACAAAATTTCGTTTCAAAATCTCGATCCGTTTATATAAAACTTTTAATAGGCCATTCTCACCAATCACCCTGTATATTTTATTTTTCAACATAGTCCCGTAAGACGTTGGCACACTTGGTATAACGATGCTTTAACATACTCAGAAAAAAATTGTTTTGTCTTGAGCTGCAAACCACTCGTTCACCTCTACCATCAGTGCCTCATCATCCCGAAAGTGAATCCCAATAGTGACAAAATCTTAATAAGGATAATTCTTTCGACACCCCAAAAAACTGTGGTTATGATCTTCCTCGCAGATGTTCTTGCATGAAACTTTCGAGGGGGTGGTAAATCCTTGTGCGTCCATTCCATGTTGTACTTTTTAGATTCAAGATCGTAATGGTCAACCCAGGTTTCATCCACAGTAACGAATCTTGCTAGGAAGTATGATGGCCAAATTCGTCTCTGAAGTGATGTACCGCATATGCTTTTGCTCTGGCGTTAACATTTTCGGTACCCATCATGCAGCCAGGTTTTTGTGACCTAATTCTTTATATAAAATGATTTCTAAGCTACCTATTGAAAAGCCACAAGTCTGAGCAGTTTTCAACCGTCCAGCACCAACATCTTGATCACAAGTCTCTTTTCACTACCTATCTGATATGAAGGTGGAGATTCACCCAGTAATTGTACCATATTGTATCATGTGTTCTCAAATTTCTTCATTTCGAAAATTTGGGCAATACTTTCTAACATTCGGCTCGATAACTTAATAACGCAATACCATATCGTGGCATGAATTTTTTATCAAAAGAAGAATGGACAAACAAAAATTTCGTAGGTATTGACATAGGAATATCAAAAACGTGCGTTTTTTAAATTCTAATCTATCTATTGAAAAGTCACATCTCTGAGCTATGAGTTTCAAAATGATTCGTCTATCTTTCAGGACCATGTCATTGACCAGACAGTTTTCGGCCGTCCAGAACCAACTGACGGTGATCAAACGTTGAAAGTGGTACAAATTGTTGTCTCATATCTCTAAACCACAAAAAATCATCGGTTGATCACCCATCGGTTAATTTTTATCCGACCTTAAAGTTATATAAATCAGATTTTCGAAGTTCATCGCACTTTTCATAAATTGTGGGACGTGGTCAAAAGCTGGAAATGCTCCTACTTGTTTTCTCATATGTCTAGAACAAAGCCAATCGAAAGTCGTGGTTTGACCACCCACCCGTTAATTTTTATCCAACCTTGAAGTTAGAGTACCTGACCGAAATATTAGATACACTACCAGAGGTAGGATGCTCATTAAGCAAGCTCGAATTGTCTCTTCAATTTTTTTATCGTTTCGCCATGTATCTTCCATTCATTAACAATTCTGTTTTATCGGCCTTGGTCTTTGCACAAACAATGCACCTTAGTCTATTCTTACATTTTTTTACGAGATTGAAGTCCAGTGAATTACCGGGCCATGACAAAAGATCTGTATCCTTATATAACACAACTTCATCAAGTATCGTTTTGTACTGTTCCTGAGTCATGGGACCTTACACAAAATACAGAAATCCAAACCCATCGGCTCTTATACAAGATCAGGTTATGAACTACGCCAAATCGATAACAAACCATTTCAACATCTTTCACCTTGCTGTTTCCTTTCCATTAAAACGATCGTATGCTTTAAGGAGATGGCATCGGATTTGGGGTGGTTCATTTCCAAATCATAATAAACTGTATGTTTTCGTACATATCATTCCATCATCGTCTCGTCTAAAGTTTCGAAAATATTCCCAATATTTTGGCCATCCAACAATGTTTCCAAAGTTTATTACACTTTATTACAGGGACTTTCAGAGGTGGTCAAATGATAAAAATGGTAGAATTTGTTGTGCCGTGTCTCTAGACTACAAAAAATCGGAAATCATGGTTTGACCACCCTCCGGTTAATTCTTATCCGGTCGAATTTTCACAAACTTTGACAGGTTGTCAAATGGTAAATATAATTCGACTTGTTGCTTCAGGTCTTTAGATCAGATTCGGGTATATACAGGGTGCTTCATTAATAATGGGAAATATTTTAACTGGAGATACTGGGTATCAAATAATGACCATTGACCAAAAATAGCCTCATTCAAAATCGCACCGTTTTCGAGATAAAGGTCTTCAAAGTTTCTGGAAAAAAAATCGTTTTTTCCATCTTTAAGCTAATATACTTGTATGTACAATGAAAATAAAATTTGGCATGGCGATTTAGTATTATTAGATACCTACTTCTTATGGTGAAATTTCCCGAAATTAGCAAAATTACAGCAAAGAGAAAAAAATATCCTCTTGTGTTAAAGTCAAATTAACATCACCTAATAGACCAGTTAAAATGTCAAAAATAAGGTCCTCTCGTAGAAACTTCGTGTTGTACTTGGTTTTCGAGAAAAACGCGAAAATTTGGAAGCATTTGTTGCTAAAAATAGTTTAAGCAGCAAAAATCCGGGTAGGCCAACACTCAAATTCTACGTCACTGGCCGAATTGTCATTTTAGGACAATTTTTCGATTATTTTTCAATACTTCCTATGTAAACAACATATTATTTTTTTTGTGGAACTTTGAAGACCTTCATCTCGAAAACGGTGCATTAAAATATTTCCCATTATTAATGAAGCACCCTGTATAACTTTCAAGTCAAATAAAAATAAATGGGCTGGAAGTCGAAACGGCTGGAGGGCTGAAGCAACTAGTTGTACCATTTTTGACGTTTGATCACCTCTGAAAGCTTATAAACTTTGAAAATGCTGTGATATGTAATTAGAAGATCAGTTAAAAATTAATCGGTGGGTGGTCTAATGATGATTTTCAATTTCTCGTAATCTATAGGTCAGAAAGAACAAATTGTAATATTTTTAAAGTTTGATCACCTCATCTGAAAATCTCCGAAAAATGTAATCAAGTTTGAAAATTTTGAAGTTCTTTTCTGGATCTCTAGGTGCAGAAGTAAAACACTAAACACTTCAACCCACTAAACTTTTTTCTTATCGCCTCGATAATGACAATGACCTCGATACTTAATGGTGTTTAGTGGGTTGAAGTGTTTAGTGTTCCTTTGGAAATTCTATTATATGTAACTTCAAGGCCGGATAAAAATTAACCGGTGGGTGGTGAATGGATGATTTTTGATTTTTTTGCGGTCTGGAGACATGAGACAAAAGTTCCACAATTTTCAGCGTTTGACCACCTCTTAAAATCCCTGAAATCTCTTGCTGTATGTAACTTTCAAGTCCAAATAGCTATTAGGTTGTTCTGTCATATTTTGTGTCTGTTTTTGAGTTTTCAGAAAAATCAAACGATTGTTAATTTTGTGCTACAACAAAAATGTTGTAGCACAGTTGAAGAAAAATTTCTAAATTTCGACAATGAAAGAGGTGGTCAAACATGGTTAAACGATGGTCAATCGTATTCGATGAATCAAATTTTGAATTTCAATTTGTGGCGTTTTTGCCACGGTAGAACAACTAAGTATGTCTATACTAACTGCAGCGTAAACGAAAGGAGATCAGTCGAAACGGTGGTTATTAAATGGTCAATCCTTTTCGTTATTTTTGTGAATTTTTGACCGTTTTCTGATGCTAACTTTGCGGATTTAAAGCTGAAGACTAGCTACGATTTTTATAAATGATTTTTTTTAAATACCGGTATCGAACTTTGACGCACGAATGCACCACCCTGTATACAGGGTGTAACATCGGGAACGCCGTCGTCGCTGGTAGTCAAATGGTAACAATTTTGAAAAAGTTACATACTGGAACATATGTAAGCGGATTAGATCTACAATTTTAAAATAATAGGCAATATACAGGGTGTTTCAAAACTTAGCAATGTACCAAAGTTATGTTTTCTTAATGGAACACCCTGTATTTTATGGCATTTTTGAGTTGTATACTGAAATCTAGATGAACTTTCTTTAAGGTTTCCTATGTCTAATTTTTGTAGTTTATGAGATATTTCAAGTTTTTTGAAAATGCGATGTTGCATGAAAAGTTTAGTATCTCGAAAATGACTTAATTCCGAGAAACGAAACGAAAAGTGTAAATAGTAGATCCTTTGGCTGATTGAATGCCATATTCAAAGTTATCCAGTATTCTACAGGTCGTTCAAGTACCGAGGCCAAACTTTGTAAACTGCGTAACTTTATTATTTTAAATGGAACACCCTGTATGTATTTATGTTATCAGATAGAACATTTTATTGTCTGAAAACCAGTATCAGGAATCCCTATGACTATCTGTACTGTTTTTTTTTAGATAACTTACGAAAATTGTTTCTATTTAATCTAGGAGGTTGGATCCTCATAGAGAAAGTGTCAATTTGACGTGTACTCTGTTAACATCATGAAGGCATACTCGTTGCAAGAAAGAACTGATATTTTTTTAGTTATTGGTGAGTGTCAGAAAATTGCTTCCTTGCGTCTCGGGTGTATTCGCAGAAGTACCCAAATCGAAAACATCCAGATAAAAGGGTATTTGAAAATTTGTTGGATATATTCCGTGCCACAGGGAGCGTTGCATACAAAAGGCGAACAACAACTGTAGACGTAGAAAATGAATTCGTGGTATTGGAAGCAGTCACTGAAGAACCGCATAAAAGCACACGACAGATTGCCAAGAAATAAGATATAACTCATATGAGCGTATCTAAGATACTAAGAAAACACAAATACCACTCCTATGACGACTTACAATACCATCAAAATTTATACGCAATGGATTATGAACGGCGAATTGATTTTTGCATGTTGGCTGTTGATAGAAACGCAGAACATAATTATTTTTTTAATTACGTTTTATTTACCGATCAATCGACTTTTCATAATAATGGATTAGTAAACCGTCACAATTTTCATTATTAATAATGATACCGAAAATCGTCATCTTTTTCGCACCTTGGATTGGCAGCATCGCTGGAGTTTGAACGTGTTTGGAGGCATTATAGGCGATTATGTAATTGGACCACACTTCTTCAATGAGCACCTAAACGGAGACGAATTTCTAAGATTCTTAAAAAGGGACTTTTGGACCCTTTTGTAAAATATTCCCTTGAATATTAGAAACCGGATGTGGCTTCAATTAGACGGCGCTCCTGTCCATTTTTAATGGTCCGTTACAAAGTTACCATCGCAGGAAATTTCCTAATAAGTGGATTGGAAGAGATGGTCCGTGCAATTGGCTACCAAGGTCTCCGGACTTAACATGTATGGACTTTTCCCTATGGGGGTATGTAAAAGGGATCGTTTACAATATCTTGCCCAGTACAGCAGAGGATATGAAAACGAGAATCAAAGACGCCTTTAGTTCAGTAACACCGGATACGCTGAGGAACGTTAGAACAGCATTTGAACAGAGGGTTATTTTCTGTATTGAAGAAAATGGCAATTATGTTGAACGCTAGCAGTTTTTCGTTTATTTTCTTGTTATGTTGTTTCGTTTATTTTATACGAAATCCTTTTTTCTTAATCCAAATATAAAAATATTGACTGCTGTTTTGTTTATTTTATTTTTATTACTTGGAATTTATGTTTTCAATTGTGACACTATGAAATCAGCTTCTTCGAATAATAATACTTCTATCCATCGATGTAAGGATATACTGGGTGTTCACTTACAAAAACAAATTTAGTTCACTTAAATTATCTAAAACAGGCAAATTACTTAAAAACCTGTACAGATAGTCATAGGGATTCCTGATACTGGTTTTTAGACAATAAAATGTTCTATCTGATAACATAAATACATACAAGGTGTTCCATTTAAAATAATAAAGTTATGCACGAAAGAAGTTCACAAAGTTTGGCCTCGGTACTTGAACGACCTATAGAATACTAGATAACTTTGAATATGGCATTCAATCAGCCAAAGGATCTACTATTTACGCTTTTCGTTCCATTTCTCTGAATTAAGTCATTTTTGAGATACTAAACTTTTCGTGCAACATTGCATTTTCAAAAAACTTGAAATATCTCATAAACTATAAAGATTAGACATAGGAAACCTGAAATAAAGTTGATCTAGATTTCAGTGTACAACTCAAAAATGCCATAAAATACAGGGTGTTCCATTAAGAAAAACATAACTTTGGTGCATTGCTAAGTTTTGAAACACCCTGTATATTGCCTATTATTTTTAAATTGTAGATCTAATCCGCTTACATATGTTCCAGTATGTAACTTTCCAAAAATTGTTACCATTTGACTACCAGAGGCCACGGCGTTCTCACTGTTACACCCTGTTATATACATATACACCCTGATTCATTAATATTGCACTTCTTGAAGAAGCGCAGTACAGGATATTATAATTTTGGTAGATTCGAATGACATTTTTACAATATGTGTCTAGTAAGTTTTAATAAAACAAATTTTTTTAAGAAACTTTGAACACCCTGTATCTCGGAAACAAAGAAATGTTTATATAACAATTTTTTTATATTTCGACTCAAAGAAATCGATATTAAATTTTCGTGCAACATTAACGAATCACCCTGTATACACATAGGTACTATGAAAATATGCGATTTCTAAAGAAAAGAAAATTTCTTAACCGTAAATATGTAAGTATGTATCTGACAATAGATCACAACTAAGTAAATAGTCTGTGTAAATAATTTCTTTTAAGTGAAACAACTCCACTTTTCTATGTATGTAGATGTAGGTACGAACGAGATACATTTGTCTCGTTTATTTTAATGGAAAGTGGCCCAATAAAGAAGGTAAGTCGTTATACCTGTCAGGGGAAAAATTATCGTGCAAATGAATCGATCACCTTCGACTTAACGAACTTGGGAAAAAAGTACGATATTATTTATGTATATCTGTATAGAAAGTAAAACGAGTTGGGCTTGTTAATTGAATAGGTATTACCTAAAATATTATTATAATTGATTTGTTACTTTAGACTAATGCGCTTTAAAATTGCTGGGGTAATATTAATATATAGATGCCGTACATTTCCAAAAATATCTAATAAATAACTTTTATAAAATGTGTGGAAACTTAATTAATAAGTGTGATAACTGATTTGATATACCGGCAATTTAATTATCTCTAAATCTGTCTAAAAGAGCCATATCACTATATAAATATGTATAATAATCATACGTATAGGTATGTACTATATAGGGAGACAGATTACTATTTAATAAAGAAAGTTAAATAAAAGTATTAAACCAAATTAATGATTATGATAAAACTAAACTAGTTTATTCTCAGAACTACATAGTTAATTAGCGAATTGATAAAACAAGCCGTAAATTATGAAATATTTACATAGAAACAGATAAGTTACAAAATTGGGATCTTATTTAAGCGATTACGTTCTATAATTTAACTTAACTACACCTGAAATCTAGTAAATATGAAAAAAAAACGTTGCCCTACATCTTACGTATATAATCTCGAAAATCACCTGCTACAGATATAATCTTAAAGCCCATTTACATTTGGTCCAAAAGGTTAAAAACCTGTGCGGATTCTCACTATACACGATAGCTACAAAAGAAAGTACCTCATTCTAGTTCTAGCTGAATTTATGACGTTTAATATTTAACGGGTGGCTAACTCGAAGCTCGCACAGTTAGACAGTTACCGAATTGTTACAACGTGTAAAATACTGCTTGCTTTGGGTCGTAAAATCCATCCGAGAAAAGGTGTACGGTAATATATTAACAACTCTCGGATAAAGATGCCGTCACAAACGGGTCAGTTAGTTTAATAAGAAGTACCTGTTCTTACCCAGTAATATCGTGTAAAGCGGTTAAATTATCCTAAAAAGTTCATCCTTAAACGTGGTACTGAAAGTAGTCCGGTTTTCCTGGGCACTGAAATTTGTGACACTTTTAACACATCACACGGTCGCTGTCCGGTTTCGTACACGCACGACACACGTACGACATTCAACAATCTACAAGAATTAAATTTTTATTATATCTCTCGGATCACCTGTACGACGACAGCGCCTCTGTAGGACAGGTGTGGATTTAAAAAAGACGAAATCTGATCGATATTTACAGATTACGCTAATACAGTTGTGCGAGGATATTTCGCGCTAGCGTTAAAAGAGGGCGCAACAAATATTTCTTTTTAAAAAATTGCAAAATGACAACAAAAAATATATGTTCTTGCATATTTATATCGTACTAATCGTATTAAATTAAAGTTCATTTCGGTTCATTTATTTCGCAGGAAATTTGCAGAAATTTTTGACATTTTATAAGCTAGAGCAGCGTCGTTACTCAAAGTGTGCACTGCGGAACCCTGGGGCTCCGCAAAGCTCGACGAGGGGCTCCGCCAAAATAATATTAACATAAAGAACAAAGCACACAAGTCTATATATACATATAGTGTATAAATGATAAAAACGAGTTTTCACATCATATACAGGGTGATTGGTAATGAAACGGTCATACTTTACAGCGTGTTAGCAGAGATCATTTGCAACAGATACAGCCAAATTTGCTTAATCCAAAAGTTATCCGTTTTCGAGATATTGTGTTTTGTTTTCTTTTTTTCGAAGTTCACTAACTCGTTGTAAATTATGACCGTTTCATTATCAGTCACCCTTAAAATGATGCATTGAAACTAAATAAGAAATTTAAAATCGGACCAGGTAAAATTATAAAGTTATAAAGTTCTAATCCTATACCATTCATCATAACGTCATACGAAATCAATTTGCACTTAATTAAATGGGATGTGGTGTTTTTATTGTTAATTTCTTAAACAGCTATTTTTTAACGTATAATTATATAAAATATGACCGATTTTAATCAGAAAAGAAATCAACAACTTCTTGAAATTGCCGCCAACATTTCAAATTTTGAAGCGCGCAAATATTGTTATTTATTTGATGCATATTTGCGTAAAAAAATACGTAAAATTTACATTGTTATTAAAATGTGCTCCTCGTCGACCTCTATATGTCTACCTGGTTGGATTTTAAAATTTTTATTTAGCTTGGCCATAATTCTAGTGCACCATTTTAAATGGCCAATCCTTTATATAAGCTTAGGGCTCCACAGGAACCTTACGGTTCAAAAAGTGCGCCGTGGTGAAAAAAGTTTCAAAATCACTGTGCTATAATAAAATTATAAGTAATAAAAAAATAAAAGCGAAATCCATCTAAAAAGGCAGTATTGGTAACGATAAGTAAAAGCAGGCTTTTAATGTAAAAATTTGATGTATAAAATAGAAAATTGAAATGCAATGAACTTGGATATACCGACTATAGTCGAAATCCTAACGAAGATAGACTACTAGATATTATACTATAGTGTACAGCGACAGAGGTGCCATTTTGCCTGGTGGCCATTGTACATTATAAGACCAGTTGCAAGAAACCATTATAATACATATGGAATCTTATAGTAAAATTGCGAAAAATTAGTTACGATTTTAAATTACAAAATTATAAGATTGCCACAGAGTATATTTAAAAAGCGCGCTATTAGCATGTAGGATACCAATTGCTAAATTCATATTTATAATACACGATTCTAGGGGAATTTCACTACGGGCAACCTTCAAAACATAAATTTCTTCTTTTCTGTTATTTGTCAAAAGTACGATCATGGTAAGAATATAATTTTAAAATATCTAAATAATTAATAATCATCTAAAACATATTTGCTAATTTAATTCTACAAAATTGATACCTTTATCGTTCACTATATAAATTTTCACTATGATTTATATATTTGATTATATTTCTGCTAATGTTTTGGTTTGATGTTTTTTAGGCTCGTTTAAAGTCTTCAGATCTACGCGCTAAGGATAAAAAGGATCTAACAAAGCAATTGTTAGATTTAAAAACAGAATTAACCAATTTACGCGTGGCTAAAGTGACTGGCGGGGCCCCATCTAAATTATCAAAGATGTAAGTAGAAATTTCGAGGTTATGTTTGAAATCGTGTATACGTCTGTCAATATTGTTTTAGACGCTCCGTACGGAAAGCAATCGCTCGTGTATATATTGTTATGCACCAGAAACAGAAGGAGAATGTAAGGAAATATTATAAAAATAAGAAATACAAGCCTTTGGATATCAGACCGAAGAAGACGAGAGCTATTAGACGAGCATTGTCAAAACATGAATTGCGTATTAAGACACCGAAGGAGATCCGCAAGCGTTCTATATTCCCACCTCGTAAATTTGCATTAAAAGCTTAATTTTTGATGTATGTTGGTATTTAATAAAAAAAAAGAAAAATAAAATACATCGTTTTATTTAATCGGATAAATTTTATAAAATATCTTTTGGTCTTAAAGCGAACATATACACAGTATATAAGCCTTTGGGAAAGTTGTTTTGTTTAATATTTTTTATACAATGTAAATTTGTTTTTTGAAATAATTCGATATATAGGCGAAATGGTCGTGTGACTGAGGAATCTTTTTCATCAACTTCTATTTCCTTAGATGAAGCTATATTTTCTTTAAGTATTATAATTCCGTCTTTTTTCAGTCCAGATCTGAAATAAATTTAATATACGAGTAATAAATAAATAATCGATGAATTTTGTATAGATTTACCGACAACGTTCGAGAAATTTTACGAGATCTGTATCCGTTAAATGTCCAAGCACCCACTGACACCATATTACATCGTATTTATCATTTTCTGGTGTAAAATCTTGCAAACCTACGTTATATAACTGGCCAACTTTCTTATATACTCCAGGTCCGAGATAATCTTTTGCCTGATCCAAAAACATTTTATTCTGTTCAACTAAATCGATATTTTGGAAGATGTGAGATAATAGATGTTTGGTTATCCGTCCAATACCGGCTCCGCAATCAACTATTGTTGATTTACCAGGGGGCTCCTTTAATTGAAATATTAATCTTAAAAATTGTCTCGAGCCGTGGATATCTATTTGGGAAATATGACCGAAGCCACCTAACATTCCATCTATTGTTGGTGGAATTTCCGACCAGTATAATATCGCTTTCTTATAAAATTCTTCGGTATTATCTTCGTTTATTTCTTCCATTATATTGAGGTTATATTAATTTAATTAGGTTTATTCGCTCCAATATATTGTGTTATTTATAATTATCGCAATGAATTATTATTATTTTGTTAATCGCATTATCTAAATTGATGGTTAAAAATAAATATTTACAATTTTAAATTGTATAGGTTAGGTTTGAGGTAAAAACATGTCATATTTTTACGTTGGTAGGATTGTAAAAAATGTTAGAAATATGACACGTGACGTCACGAAGAGAAAGCCTGCGGAGAAAAATTGGCAGAAAGGTGTTAATAACAAAACAGTTTGAATTTTTTCGTATACAGAGTTATTAAATTAGACGGTCCGTTTAAAATTTATTTAACGCTAAAAATGTTATTTACACGTGTACTTTTTACAACGGATTAATAAGGGAAGTGTGTTGTAAAATTGATTGTTTTTCAAGCCGAAAAATGTTCCTCTTTCTACTGTTTTCTTTGACAGATGGTAACTTTATAAATTAATAACATCACCTCGTAATACCAGGATAAAACTTAAAAAAAAATCTGTATCGTGGGAAAAACAACCGTGCACTGGAGTACCTATCTCTTCTTCAGTAACATGATGCGTTATTACTCTTGTAATAAAACTTGTGTTAATAGTACTGTTATTGGTGTTGTAAGTTTCGTTCTTTTAAAGCCGGATATCGAGTTGTTTTAATAATTGTTTATTTACCTTATTTCGTAAATAAAATAAATGTGGTGATTCCAAAGAAGGATGTTCCATCGAAATCAATCAGTCGTTACGTGAGAGGAAGAGGACAATCGAAAATGACAAGGAAGAAATGAACGATGCAGATAGCTTGGTCAGTATTGTTTTTGTTTTTATAATCAAATTATATATCTAATTTCTCGCAAAATTCCTATAAAATTAAACGGTAATTTATTTATAGTCACATCTAGTGAAAGTTGGAAAGTTATCTATCTTTTCTAAACAATCTACTTAGATGTGAATTTTTTCTTTAATGCTGACTTGGCTATAATACATTTTTTTTTTCATTCATTCAAGACATTCTTGTATATTATAATTTTGGCTCTAACTAACTGTTGATCTACTTTATATTCATCATGTACGGTATGAAAAAGGTAAAGTTCACATGCTCGTTGCTTGTAAAAATATGTGCCAACAATTTTAATATCGTTGCGTACATATCTTGTGAATTTGAATGTAAAATCTATTAAAGTGATGATGTAATCTTTGTTTAAAATCAAGCAAAAAAATTTGCAAAAAAATCGCCTGAATACTTAAAATAAGTGTCGGTAATACTAGTGAAAGTATTCGTGATTGTTTCGTGGATTATTTTTAGCTTTATGTAATAAAATGTTGATAAGAAATTGCATTTTCTAATTCGATAATGTTTTTATGTAACTTGCACCTAGTGTTGAGTACTCTACACGTATAAATTATGTATTGAAGTTAAAGCTAAACTATAAAAGAGAAAATTACGTTGAAGTTTATTACATTTTTTTACACAATCCTATTTATTTATTTCTCAACCAAATGTTTTTAAATAAAACTCATTTACCAGGATTGTTAGAAAACATTCTGCTTGACAGAAGGGCATACATGTGGTTTCAGCTGGATGGCGCTCCTCCACATTTTGGTGGAAATAGGAGGTCCAGATCTTTGGCTACTGAGGTCACCAAACCTAAACTATTCTCTTTGGAGCGATATTTTGCTAACTGAAAGAATGATTTTTTAATAATTCTATTTTTCAATATATTCCTTTCTTACATCAACGCACTTTGGCCATTTTTTCCTCTAGTGACTTTATGCCTTTGTAAAAAAATGTTTCTTCTTGATCGGTAAAAAAGTTGTTGACTACCTCTGTAAGATACTCATTAGAGTTAAAACGGCGTCCTGGAAGATGTTTCTATAATCTGAGAAGGTAAAGGTTAGATAGAACCAGGTCAGGACTATAAGGAACCATGCATTTATGTGGTTCCTTTCGGCATATATTGGGTGAGGGCGATGCACTCCTAGAACCAATACAACCAATTCTCGCTATAGTGAAAAATCGACTCTCCATGGACACCAGACTGCGCGAAAGAACAGCACTAACAAGTGCAGTGTAAGTGTTGAAGTCATAGTGGAACTTTCAACCATTTGCATAAACATAACATAAGTATGTATGTCTAGGTGGATAATGAGTTGTATAAGCAAGAATTTTGCACAGCAATGGGTTCTCTCTTGCCTCCCAGACTTAACGACATATGTACATATATGGAAGAATTCCAGCAAAGGACGACAAACACATTGATACAACATCAATCCAAAACTATGACTCAAATGTATAGATTACACCTTCGTCAGATGGCCACATGATGGCACTTTAAGAGAATTCTTAGGCCACCTCACCTTTACTGTGCACGTGGAAACTCAAGACAAGATTCCTTTCCTGGATGTCGTAATAAAAGAAGTACCTATAAACAACATACTCAAGACCAAAATATTTAGAAAACCAACACATGCAGGACAATAACTTTGATTCCAACTACTTTATCAATGTTAAAATTGAAGCGTTTATAGCAAAATTTACAGTAAAGGCAAAAAACTGAATATCTTCGTTAATATATTACTTTTTGAAATATTGTTTCAACTGATGTTAGAGGTAGATATAAGCTTTAAAAACCCTTAAGTCACTTTGAATATTATTGAGAATAATGCCAAGAAAATGTATTTTTCTGTTTGATATGTTATGTTTTTGCAAGAAATTGATAAAGTGTCCTTAGAAAATAAACGATTATTTATTGAATTCAAAACGAAAACAAACTTCGTAGTTTAAAATACAACTCCAAGAAAATACTTAATCACAACCGTTGCTGTTGTCATCAGAATCTATGTCTGCAAGATTTTCTGCATTGTTGGATCCGTTTAATTCTTTTGTATAAAATAATAAAAAGAACATGTCATACTGACAAAGTGCTGTTTTTCCAGAATGGCGTATACTTTCTATACACAAATAGTCATGAAAAAAATTGTTCTTGTCGGAAATAATTCTTGTAGGGGTAGATGTGATAAATATGAAGCCAATGCTACCAACATCAAACGTATTAACTTTTTTGACAAGTGCTGTTTTTGAGAGAAACCCTTCAATTGGAGTAGTTATATCCCTATATGACAGAGCTCAGGGGAAAGAGACATACATAAAGAAAGCATTGTCAAATATGTTGCTTCGCTGAAAAAAAATTGGAGAATAGGCAACAACTACACTAAGAAATCAATCTTGACTAGAACAGCACCAGGCAGTGTGAATCAGAAAACGAAAGATTGTGTATGCAAGATGTCGTCTGAGTGTGACAGACACTAGAGAATGATTGGATTCTCATTGTATTTAATGGTTCTATAATACTGGGGTAGAAGACCACAGGTTCAAATAGAACGGTTACAATTCTAAACAAGGTGGATAAATCGTGGTGGTGAATAACTACATCAAAAGAAACCTAAAAGGAGGAACATAGATGGCGATAGCAACCAAACTTGGCATTAAAGGATGTCTGTCTCCCATTAATTAGATACACTGTAAACAAAAGATCAGCAGCCACGCTATAGAGTCAAGAAGAATTGAACAAACCCTCTGTCCATATTTGTAGCTTAAATATAAGTTTATTTAAGGAAGTAATTCCTCTTTTCCAAATAGCATGGTTTTTAGTGTACTCGAACCATTAATAAGGAGAACCAGAGTGTTTCCATTCGATGGATTATTGCTTTGTTTCTGGGTCGTAGAAGTCTGCATCATTTTCAAACCGAGCACAGATCGAACGTGATGCTTTTACCTTTGAATGCTTCTGCTCAACATTCAGACATTTAGGGATCCATTTTGCAGAAATTTTTCTTATGTTCTGATCGACGCGAACTACACGATCCACGACAGACACAGAAACTGGCCTTCCCGATCGGTGATCATCTTCAATGGAAAATTTACCCTGTTTAAAGCTTGATCGCGAAAGGTATTAAGCATATCTTTGTAAATCTGCTTACCTCTTAACCTCTTTAAATGGAGGTACTTAAATGATGACTCGATGCTCCAATTTTTCAATTTTCATAATTTCGGTCGACATCATTTTTCTCACATTTCTCACAAAGTCGGATAAATTTTATCCTGTAGGGGGTGGTCAATGATTTTCGATTTTTTGAGGGCTAGAAGCATGAGATTGTAAATTGTACCGTTTTCAATATTTGGAAACTCTGCTCAGAGAAAAATTAACTGATGATTCACGGAGCTATTACATTTGTCCATTTAGTTAATCTTCGAAAACTTCAATGAGAGAGTTCAATGATACGCTCCACAAGAAAGACACCCCAAACAGTCAACGGCCTTGTTGGGTTGTGAGTAAAAATGTGGTACAGGAAATGTTGAAAAATAATTGCAATATTAATTTATTCCCTTTGTTTGTTTGTTTAGACATTGTCATTTCAATAGAAGCATTATCTTTGCGATTTAAACATTATTATTACATTCTCCCAGTGCAAAAAATCATATCAATCTTCTCGAGAAAAATTCATGTTTCTAAGAAACCCATACAAACAGAAGTAAAATTATTCTGTCATATCAAAATTTAAAGCCACTTAATATCAAAGTTAGAGCCTACTGGTAAATTGTGTATTTATGTCAAGTACGTTTTTATTTCAAATTACACGTTTGGCATATAAAATCGAGAACAACTCATGCATTTACGTATACACCAACCTTAAAAAAATAATAAACTTCATTTAAATAAAAGTTAATTACATTAATAAAATACAGGATGCTCCATTTGAAAGAACTGAGAAAATAAAAATTTTAAGTCTTCTGTTGTAGTCTGTAGTTATCCCCCCTCCTCCTCCAAAGCTAACTTTCACAACTGACTTAATTGCCATTTGGTTATAATTCATCTCGAATGAGGAGGAAGAAAAAGGTGTTGGCCACTTGTTGGCAGAATTAACAGATGTTAAAATGTAATAAAGTTTAGCCTTCGAAATGTTGGCAATGTTACAGCGAATTAATAGGTACTACTAAAAGAGAATGCAGTACGTGTATCAACTACATAAATTGTATGTTTGTATGTGTTGTTCAAAATATCATAACAGAAGATCAAAGGAGGCTGCATAATAATAAAATCAGGTAGTATTTAAACATTAAATTTTTTTTTTAAGTTTTAAAAATATATCTGCTGTGTATTTCAAAATTCCTAATTGAGCTAAACAAACATTTTCTTTTTTTTAATTATTTTTTAAAAGGGGACAATTTTATTCAACTTGTACACCTTAAACCCTTTTTAAAAATAAAACATGTAATGCATGTAATAAAACATGTACAGCAGTGGTTTTTGTTTGAATTCAATCTTTCGAAAAATGAAGGAGCTACAGAGCTCAACACTAATCCCTGCAAAATGCAAAATTCGCACGTATACGAAAGGCCGTCTAAAAAAAACTAAACACCTAAAAAAATAACGAACTTGTGTTTTCATTTTAAAAAATAATTTGGTTAACAACTGATGTTGGTTTTGTTTTTATTTGGATTCACCCGTGCTCTGAATAAGTTCCTAGATTAGTAATGCCATCTGGATAAAAGCTGGGATTGATTATTGAGTCATCAGAGTCAAAACCAATATTCGTGTGGATTTTTATCGAATCATTACAACCTGTTGTTTCATGCCTACAGATTAAAAAAAAATCGAAAATTATTGTTTGGTCATCCACCGGTTAACTATTATCCGACCCGACATATAATAATGTACCCCAAGTTCATTACGTTTTTTACAGACTTTGAGAGATGACCAAAAGCCGAAGATGTTGCTGTTTAGCTGCCGTGCTTGTTTGGAAGTACGAAACAACTTTTAAAGTTTTTGAAAAAATGTGATAAAGTTTGACCAATGCCTGGACAAACGATGATTTTGTGATCTAGAGCCCTGAAACAACTAGTTTTTTTTATGATCTAGAGACATTAGACAAGTGCCATTTTCAATCTCTGAAATTCCTGTTTGAAATTGTGTCTGTTTTTGAGTTATAAAAAAATTACGTCTTAGTCAATTCTATCTTACAACAAAAATGTTGTCCTTGACAAAATTTCAATTGTTTCAACATTTTTGGCACTTTTTTGACACGTCTCCTAATTATGTTTATTGTGGCTGTAACCTAAACGAAAGAGATCAATCGAAATCGCTGATAAAATTGAGAAATCGAGACCAATCCCGCTTCCTAGGTGGAAACAACAAATGATGAACAGATATTGAGAGGTGGTAAGAGATTGAAAATGTTTTTTCCATGCCTGTAGATTATTTGACCAGCCATCGCTTAATTTTTCTCCAACCAATGACTGTATAATAGAGTTTCCAAAGTTCATTACGTTTTCCGAAGACTTTGAAAGTTGATCAAAAGCTGAAAATGTTGCTGCTTAGATGCTGTGCTTGTTTGGAGATGCAAAAAAAAACAAATTGTAGCATTTTCAACGTTTGACCGCCTTTCAAAGTTTTGTAAAAAGCGTGATGAACTGTGGAAACTCTATTACATGTACGGACTTCAAAATCGGATAAAAATTCAGCGTTTGGACACCTCTGAAAATGCCTGAAAAGTATAATAAACATTGGTAGCTCTGTTATACGTAACTTTCATTATTTTTATGGAGTTTTGACAACTTTGTGGTGGCAGTATCTTTCCCATATCTAATATACAGGGTGTGACAATTATCTGAGCTCGGTCTATTATATCTTACCTATTAGTTTAATTAATTTTTTTAATAGTTGTTCGGGATCAACTATCTATATCGTAAAATTATTTTAGTGTATACAGGATGTTTAGTTTTAGCTGAAGGTTATAAAATTTTCTTTTTTAAAATAGAACACCCTAAATATTATGACATTTTTAGATTTGTCGTTATAAATTAAGATAGTTTTGTCTGACAAACCTAATACTAAAAATTAACCGTTTCCGAGATATTTTAATTTTAAGAGAAAAAAGATCATTTTCATAGTTGTCTTTGAAAATTAATTCCGTCTGTACTAATATTAGTTTTGCAACGATTCTTTGGCATAATTATGACATTACCTTAAGTGAAACAATCGATGCCAAATATTTTCACTATAGTATACAGGATGTTTCAAAATTGAAAATTAATCTGCATTTTTAATACGGTAAAGCTTTTTTTTTTTTAATAAAATAATAATAATAGTTTATTGTACCTTTCACAACAAGGAAACTATTACAATATTAGAGATTTATTACTAAACACAATATAATTTAAGTTGGTAGGACTGCATGCAGGCGTACCCGCACACATCGCGATACAACCCATCGTATATCCAACAGGTCAGCGAAAATTTAAAAAAAGATAATAATAATAAATAATTAATTAAAAAAAACATTGAAAGGAAAAGTACAATAGGATCTACATCAGGTAATCATGAAGAATCCGTGTTATTCTTGTAGTTCCCCAGTAAAGCCAATAGTTAGTAAAAGAAAAGATAATCGATGACAAGTACAACAAACCCAAACAAAAGGCAACGCTCAATATACATGTGTACAATAAATTAGAGAAGGCAAACACGTGAACGAAATGTCAGATGCAAGATTAAGGTAAACTAAAACTAAAGTCCAATCAAACCCAGGCAGAGATGTCAGAGTTGTTGAGACATTAGAATTTCACGGACCCCGCGTTTGAAGGAAACAAGTGGGAATTCATAATCTTAGCACAGTTATATGTAAAAGATCTTTTGAACTGTTGGGTACCATGCCTGAGAACCTGAATAAGGTCTTTTCGCCGGACGTTAATATTGTGAATATCGGTCCGAAAAGTTATTTTATTGGCTAAATAAGGTGGAGAACCAGAGCTTAAAATCTTGTAAACAAAGCAAAGAAATTGCAGTCCCCTCTTCTAATTCCAAAAATAAATCTAAGGCATGAATTCTGCAAAACTTGAATTCTACGTACATCAACTTGATCTAAGCAAGTATTATAAACTGTGTCACAGTAATTAAAATGAGAGAGAATCAGAGAATCACATAGAAGTTTCTTAATTGAGGTGCCAAATAAATGCCTGTGCGGATATAACATTTTCAGATTATAATAGCCATTCATATATTAACGTGTTCCTTAAACCTTAACGCACTATCCATGATCAAACCCAGATTTTTAACCTTATCATGACAAGTAAGTCGTACATTATTAACAAAAAGCACAAGATCGTCAGGGTTCAGTGGTTTACGTCTAGGGCCATGAAATATAATAAATTTAGATTTGCTCTCATTAATATCTAAGCAATGGTCTTTAGCAATCATAAATAGTTTGTTAAGGTCATTATTTAAATTGGTCACCATCGCATCAACATCCTCAACAAGAAAAGAGATATATAATTGTGTGTCATCCGCGTACAGGTGGAGTGAACACGAGAATTCGTGGAAGAAAAAGAAATGCGAAGTGTAGATAGAAAATAACAGCGGACCTCATATGGAACCTTGGGGAACTCCTGACTTGGTATATCTAAATTCAGAGAACATATTCTCACTAAAAACCCGTTGACCCCTATCACACAAGTAACTCTGGAAGAAAGTAACAGCCTTTTCATCCAGGCCGATACAGTGGAGGATGCTTAGTAACAGTGTATGATTAATTCTATCAAAGGCCTTAGAAAAGTCAAGCAGGACCAACGCTGTCATCCTACTCGAATCCGCTGCTCTAATGATATCGTCAGTGCAGTTTGACAACTAAAGCCCGGCCTAAAACCAGACTGTATACTCGGAAGTATATTGAAGCTCGACACATGCAAACGTAATTGTTTCTCCACGATCCTCTCCAAAACCTTCGAGAATACAGGTAAAATACTTATAGGACGTAGATCCGCCAATGAATTCGGAGGGCAATTCTTAGGAATAGGAATAACACGCGCCACTTTCCAAAGAGAGGGAAAAATACTATGCGTTAAGCAACAGTTAAAAATGTGTGTTAAAATAGGTACAATAGTTGGGCAGCATAACGAAACCATTTTTAGAGAAATATCGTCAACACCGAAAGAAGCCGAAGACATACTGCTAATAATGTCACTTACCTCAGAATCTGTAGTTTCACAAAAACTGAAAATTCCAACTCCGGGCCTTTTGTAGATATTGTAAAAGTTACTAGTCTCTCGATCACCCTCAGAGTCTATATTCGAGAAGGAAACAAAGTGTTCATTGAGAGTATCAGCATCCAACAAATTATCAGGGATTTTGATCGTTTTTTATAGTATATATTCATATCGCGTAAATCGAGCCATAATCCTTTTCTATTGGAAGTAGTTAAAGTTCAAGGTATTATTATTATTAACAAGCAGATAATGGAACACCTTGTATATTTTTATGCCATTTAATAGTGCTTCCAATTCCCTTTCAATCGCTTATAATATTTCCTATAGCTAAAGTTAAGCTCCGTGATGTTGGCACCACAAAGTGGTCAAAAATCGACAAAAATGCTAGAAAGGATTGACCATTTATTGACCACTATTGACCATCAGCGATTTCGATTGACCACCTCTTGTTTAGGCTACAGCCGCTATACCCATATTTTGGGGTCTAATGGCGAAAATGCTAAAATTAGCCAATATAGACATTTTGTTTATCGGATACGATTGACCATCGTTTGACCATGTTGGACCACACATTTTCAAAATTAAAAAAAAAAATTTTCTTTTTTTTTTTTACTGCAAACTCTAAAATTTTGTTGCAGTATAGGATTGACCAACGTTTGACCATGATTGACCACCAAATAATTTTTTTGAAAACTTAAAAATATTCGAAAAAAACGAAACAAACAAGTTCATATCTCCAATGAAATTACATCAAACCCAGATAATGTTATAACCTCTTGCGTCGCATATTTCACAAATTTCGAGAGGTGGTCAAACGCTGAAAATAATAGAACTTATTGTCCCGTGTCTCTAGACCACACAAAACTGAAAATTATCGTTTGACCACCCTTCGGTTAAATTTTATGCGATCTTAAAGTTACGTATAACAGTTTCAAACTTTTTCGGATTTTTCATAAATTTTGAAAGGTGGTCAAACGCTGAAAATAATAGAACTTATTGTCCCGTCTCTCTAGACCACAGAAAACTGAAAGTTATCGTTTGACCACCGTCCGGTTAAATTTTATCCGATCTTAAAGTTACGTATAACAGTTTCAAAGTTTTTCGCATTTTTTATTTCGATGGTCAAACGCTGAAAATAATAGAACTTATTGTCCCGTCTCTCTAAACCACAGAAAACTGAAAATTATCGTTTGACCAAACCACAAAGTTTTGTTTTTCACAGCTGAAAATAATAGAACTTATTGTCCCGTTCTCTAGACCACAGAAAACTGAAAATTATCGTTTGACCACCCTCCGTAAATTTATCCAGATCAGAGGCAACATTTGCAGATACAGCCAAACATCTTTAGTTCGACTCCCATAGCTCAAAATTCTCCGTAAATCAAATTTTGGTGGCAACTGTTTAACAATAATAAAAATATATAATATAATTTGCATAAAAAGGTAAACCTTATTATACAACAGTTTATCCGACAACTTTTGCTGATAATTTCTTACACATATCGAACTTATTTTTCTTCTCCTGTTGCCTCAAGATCTGAACCAAAAACGAATTAACCGTTATATCCGGACATGGTCAAACGATAACTTTTTCTGAAGACAACACAATAACTATTATTTTCATCCACCTCTCAAAATTTGGAAAAATGCGAAAAACTTTGAAAGTATTATACGTAACTTTAGATCGATAAAATTTAACCGGAGTGGTCGTAATTTTCATTTTGTTTGGTTTAGAGACAACAATAAGTTCTATTATTTTCTTTGACCACCTCTGCCAGATCAAAACATCATCTGGGTTTGATGTCAATTGGAGATCTGAACTTGTTTTTTTTCGTTTTTTTCGAATATTTTTAATTTTCAAAAAAAACATTTGTTCAATCATGGTCAAACGTTGGTCAATCCTATTGCAACAAAATTGAGAGTTTGCATTTCGAAAAAAACTTTTTTTTGAACGTTTTTGAAAATGTGAAGGGTGGTCAAACGATGGTCAATCGTATCCGATGAACAAAATGTCTATATTGACTAATTTTAGCATTTTCGCCATTAGACCTCAAAATATGGGTATAGCGGCTGTAGCCTAAACAAAAGGTGGTCAATCGAAATCGCTGATGGTCAATAGTGGTCAATAAATGGTCAATCCTTTCTAGCATTTTTGTCGATTTTTGACCACCTTTGTGGTGCCAACTTCGCAGACCTCTAAAGTTAATACTTTTTGAGATATATGCAATTTACTATAAAATGCATAAACATTTATTGATAACGGTAAGATGAAGTCAACAGTGTTGTGGCAACTCTAGTAATAGATACATAGAAATAAAGCGATTTTACGATATAAAGTAGTTGATCCCGAAAAACTTTTACTTAAAAAAATTTAATTAAACTAATAGGTAAGATATAATAGACCGAGCTTAGATAATTGGCACACCCTGTATATATTAATGTTTGAGGAAACCGTACACCTCAAAATATTTTTAAAATATGGCCTCTTGATATTTGGGACGTTCAGGGTCTATAAAGACAAACATCTTGAGGTTGAAATGTTTTATGAATGGTCTAAGACAAAACTGGCATTTATAAATGCCATCAAGACATAAAGGGTTAAAACTGATTAATTAAATCGACAGTATTGTATAGAAGACTTTCTAAATACATACAATGATTCATATCACAATAAATCTTTCATCATTGAATTAATAAATAAATAAATTGGATGTATTAATTAACTTAATTAAATATATTTTCACACAGATCACTTACGACTCAATTAACTCGCACTTAAATGTTTGATCCGGGTAAGTATATGCACAGAATCGCTATCTCCTGAATTAATGAACCCTTCCTCTTTGTGCTACAAGTCCGTCCGCTATTCTCCTGTTTACTAACGCAGGGCGAGCCAACCCATAACGTTAATGTTAATATATTCCACCGTAGTACTTGTTACACACAACCGGCATCGAATATTCCGCTTTTACATCGCCGTATATATAATGCGGACCGTGTTAAAGGTCGCAAAAGTTTTTATAAGGTAGAGACCGTCGTACCAATATAAATGCTTTTAGGGCACGGAAAATCGTAAAATTTACACTACGGTCGTAGACGCAAATTGCATTAAAAGTTCCGGCCTATAGTAGGTATTGATTTAAATCGTTTTCCGTTGCATAAACTTTCAGAATAAATGAATCATTGAAATGAAACGTGATGCTGCCTCACCATAACGGAAACCCTCACGTTCTAGTAATCCCCAAAAATATCGATTCGAAGGGGATATCTCATTGTAGGGAGAGTCGGTATATCTGAGGCGAGCAGGCTTGATTGATTTGGTTATAGATGGTCGGGGTTCCAGTGTCAAGTGAAGAGGGTTTTACCATGTTATGGGCGATTTCCTCGTAAATTTTGGATGAATTCCACGCCGAACTACTTTCGCTTCATTTTCCCCGATTTATTCGTGTTATACGTTATGCGTTTTGGATCTTCGAATATCTTTCGAGGATAAAATTTCTGTCGAAATATTCTTGTAGGCTGTGATAAATGATGACATCTATACGTCTTCTATATGAAAAAAAAAATCATATCCAATTGGTAGTTCGAAACTAAATCTCATTTTCCGTATGCATTCGACTGATGAGGGTTGGATTCCCGCCTTCCCAATCAAATAAAATGGGGTTGTGCGGGGCGCACAAACCGTGGTGTGTCACTCTGGCTGTATTATCCTCGGGAAAAAAGGGAGTGCTTCGTGTTTGTATAGAGGGAGATGACGTCCTCCTATCCGGCTTTGATGTAGCGTTCGGTTGGTATGCAAGTCTCGAGAGGCATTATTTTGCTGCATGGCATTGTTTCAAGCTTTAACAACGGTGTGGGAATTATTTTTTGAAAGCCAGGAAAAAATATGCATGTTTAAAATACAGTCTTGTCCAAAAGTATTAGGCACACTCATAAAACATAGATAGATAATTTATAAAGTATTTAAACTACAGAAGGCCAGGGCAGACAAATTATCTGGGAGCCTTTGCAAGGCCGTGGAAAATCTTCTTCTGTCCTCGCTGCTGCCCTATCGGAAGAACTCGGGAAGGCTGTTAGAGCTGGAATGGTAAGAAAAGACTCACAGATACGGATCTGAAAGGATGTAAAATTAAAGAGAAACTGTGGCTTTCAGGAAACAAAAAAAATAATTACTTGGAATAGGATGTTTGATGTCAATATTTCACGGAAGAGGATTGGCCAAATGTTTTGTGGTCTAGTGAATATAATTGTTTTTTAAAATAATAACCACGTTGCTTTAATTCATTTTCGAAAAAGTGATGAAAAGTTGTTGAAAATTTTTTTTACGTTTTTTTAGAGGTATTCAGAACACCTAATGTGGCTTTCGTGAAGCGGTGCGGTGGCGAGAAATATCACCTCGATGGTGTACCTTTGGTATCCACCCCTCGCCCCTCCTTCCCCCACCACAGCAATAGAAGAACTTTTTATGAACTTGCTCGTTTTCGCAAATATGATGATTAATTAACAACAACGTTGAACAATCAGTTGATGTGTGAATTCAGAAGACTGCCTCGGTTATTGGAGTATTGAAAATGAATGTACGAAAAAACTCTAGAAATGCAACATTCTAGTAAAGGGAATATGTATAAAAGTAGAAGTTGGAGCTGTAGAAACAGTGTTGTACTACTTCATACTTGTTGTACATTTGTTGTTGTACATTCATAGGCTGTACTACTTCATACTCTACAGCCCTACAACTCGAGATCGTCAAGAACAGAAAAAATGTTACCTGCTTGCATTATACCAAGGGTGAAACCTACAGGAGGTGCAGTAATTGACTGGGATTTTTTCCCGCATAGTGGCGTTCGAGATTTAGTGCAAATCGTTGGCATAATGGAGAAAGAAAATTATAGAGACATTTTAGAACGTAATGCCATTCCGTCTGGTTTTAGGTTAGGTTTTAGTAGGCAACAACTTCGAGTTCATGCACGACAATAACCCCAAACACACTACATTGTTGTGGAAGAACTATTTAACCAAACAAGTGATAAAAAACACACTAAAAGTTATAATCTCCTCTCTGCCCCCCACAAAGTGTTATAGAGCTATAAAAGAAAAGCTATGGAACCAAATAGATAGGACGATTACGGTAATCTCTTCCACCTCAAAACAGCAGCTCTGGACAATACTCGAATGTGAGTATCTATAAGAAAGGCTTTCCAGGATTGTACAAGCAGTAATAGCACTAAATGGAAGCTTCTTTGATGAGATAAAAATTTAATAATAATAATAAACCTACAGAAGAGAATTGAAAAAACCATAGCATTTGGAATTTCAAAATTGCACATACGCTTGGACAGTTTGGACAACAATGAAACAATGTAACTTCAAGCAACAAATAATCTTGGGGGACTGATAGTTTCCAAAGAGAAATCTCTTTGCAAATATCACATGAACGTTTTTACATCAAGAAATTGTTTGAAAACAAATCGAAATGTTGGATCTCTGTGAGATGAAACTTGCATAATCCACTTCTTTTATATTCATTTCCATGATACGCTCTCTTAAATGTTTCAACAATTTTGCAACGAAACAGATATAACCTATTATCTAGCAAAACGTTTTGTGGGTAGCACACATGTCTAACACAAAATGCGTAACGGAATGTTCCACAATTCAATTTGGGAACTCTATGAGAAAAATTATGGAGAAAAGACGTGGAAAGTTGTCTAAACGTTCTCCTTATACATCAGATCTGGCTCCGGCCGACTATCATGTCGAGGTGATAGAAGCTGTGGAGGCCTAGTTTGCAGAGCAAGATAAAAATTTCTTTTTGAAAATGATCAAACGAGGGTCAATCCTATCCTGCAACAAGAATTTTGTAGGTACTCGAAAAAATATATTTCGAGTATCTAGTGGTTAGTAAATGGTCAATTGTTCTCGTTAGTTTTGTGGATTTTTGAACACTTCGTTAACTATTTTGCATGATTACGTTTCATTGTTAAACAAATATTTAAATTAAAGAATTTAGCTAAAGTAAGGTGCTTAGTCATTGAGTCCCTCCAGTCTTTTTTTAACTACAGAAGAGTGCGCCCTAATGTATAATAGGAATTGTTTGCACTCTTTCTGTGAGGCCTATATTCAAATGTATGGAGTTTTCCCCGCTCATTTCAACGTTCATCATGTACCCGAAGTTTGGTCTTGATTATAGTGTCTCCCTGTGTAAGCTCCGCATTGTCTACAACGAGCCATTCAATGACATGCTAGAATCCGTCGGGTTTCCAAGGACGAGTGTATTGGCCGCCCTGGACTCAAGTAAAACAAGCTGTAATAGCAATCGGCTGTGGGAAGTCATGGAGGGTGTTTGGGAAATAGAAAAGAGAGGTTGTGAAGTTATTTTTGTCTGGACCCGAAGTCATAAGGGCATCGTAGGAAATGAAAAAGCGGACGAGCTAGGTTTGGTGGGCGCTTTCCACCCTCTCCTCAGAAGAGACTGTACGAACTTATTTCAGCAGGTAAAAAAGGAAATGTTTGTTGGGTGGCAATCATGGTGGGAGACGTCTGTGAATGCTAAGGGAGCAAACTACTTTCAAATACAAAATAAAGTATCGCTGAAACCATGGTATATCCAGTTTGCGTGGATCTCTAGGAAATTTATAGTCTTGTTCAATAGGTGGGGGATATTAATCACAAATTTTTCAACTGCGATGCTCTCAGGGAGGAGATTGACAAGTTATTCTGTCAGCTGATTAGGTTGGAGTTTAGGTCCCCATTCTTTATCAACAATTTGTTAGCCTCTAAGGATCGGAAAGTTTATTGCTTGTTATTTACATTCCTTGGTCGTAATGACATCAATTTTTAATAATGGCCGTTCATCGGTAAAGATATAATGTTGCTGCTGAGATGGAAAGAAGAGAAGAGTCTCTGGACGACTATCCGAAGGGGGTTTTGCTGCTTGGAGCATTTTGGAAGTCATGCATGCCATAATTACCCTTATTTAAAGTAGTTTTTTTTTGCTAGTATACAAGTCATGCATGCTGTTGTAGTCAGTTAATTGTTATAAATAGTGATATTGAATAGTCCGATCATTTTCGTCGTTTCCTGGTTTTTGCTTTCATGCATGTTTTCGCTTTTGATTTTTTTTTTAACAATTCATTCATGCATGCTCTCGTAATTAGTTAATTGCTATGAAAAAAATAAGGTTTTTCATGCTTGTACTTGGTTTCATTTAAATTGATTGGTGTTCTTTTGCATTCCATTAAACCAAATTCGCCTTTATATAAGAAGAAGAAGAATATTTAAATCAGAAATTCCCTGCAAGCTGAATTAGTCTCGATTTCCAAACTTGAAGAACTGCAGCGGAAATGTTAATGTTGGTGATATTACATAATTTTAAGCGTTAATAAATAGATCTAAAAATTTCCACAAATAAAAAAAATTAATAAACAAACGTCAAGAGCCAAAAAGATAATTTTTTTCTTTAAAAATTAAGTTTTCAGTCCATTTGCCGCGCTATAAAGCCTATTTTAGGGGGAGATACCGTATACAATCCTCATTCTAGGCTATGCCTATCGGCAAAAACATAGAATCTAAACACGCACATGCGCAACATCTCGGCTCTCCGAATCCAAAACGTCAATTAAGTTGCGTCTAGCACCGTAGCGTTGTTATGATCGTACTTCGTTTGTTTGCCTGCTTTCCATCTCGTAGTCGCTGTTGTAGTGAGTAGATCGAAGGCGTCGGTACCGGTCAGCAGCATTTCAGTTCCCGGCTCTCGTACGATCTTTTTAAATGTCTTCTTTGACTCTAAACATTTTTTTTTTCGTTTCGTTGATTCACTATGTTCAATAAAATTTGTTTATTGATTAAATAAGATTCATCTTTAATATTAATATTGTGCGTTTAGTTTATTAAGTCGAAAGTTGTTTTCACATAAACCGTTGAAGTAGTACTAGTAGTAGGTAGTAAATAATTGTGGAACAGGTTTGTTGTACGTACAAATGTTATTGCCGAGTACATCGCCTACCGTAGCCTTTCAACCTGAATATTACCAGACTGAAAAATCGCGATTTTACGATGGAAAATGCGCGAGTAGTAGCAGAAGTTTTAGTCCTTCGACTACGGTGTCATCAGGGGAATTTCAAAGGCAGTCTAGGGACCCTTCACCGAGGGGTCGTTTCAGATTTTGCGTTTGCACTGGGACCAGAAAACCTAACAAGAAAACTTTGACGAAATGGTATATAAAGGTATGCAAAAAAATCACACAATATTTTAATCTTTACATGTTTCAAAAGGAAGTGACGATTTTGACTAAAATTTTTGCAGGGTACTGTATGTACGATATTTTTTTGAACACGCTTGTATTAACACAATAAGATGATTTAAATTTACGAAGAAGTATTACACTTAAATTGTCCGCTGTTCACGGTCTAAATTTCCGATATCTATGCGTTATCTCAAGGTCAGGGTCATCGTGCACAAAAATATTTCACTTTTATTAAAATTTAAACCGCTCAAAATATGCATGCCGGCTCGTTGTTTTGCGTTACATAATTCGATCTTCTTTTGTGGATGTATTTTTTTCGTATATTATACAAACGAAACGAGGTAATTCCGATGTTGGAGCAGTTATTATCCTGCGTTCGACGCAATCTGTCTGTTTACCAGAGCATGAGATTCTGTGTTAATCATATTCAAAGGAAAAATGACGCTCATTTTTCATCAAATTAAAACATTTCATGCTTTGGATGTTATGGCAGAAATAATTCGCAATTTTTAAATGCGAGAATAAATCGAAAGTTGTTGTTTTGTCATCTGGTGATTCGATTGCATCAATCAAGTTCCAAAACCAGGAATTTTGACCATCAGGAAGTCCAGCTAAACTGTAATTAGTAAGATCAATTGCATTGATTTATACTTGACCAAAAACTGGAAGACCTTAACAGAATATACTGAACGGGATATAAAAAAAAATTACACTCTTTTTTTATGCATTTTTGCCAAGTAGTTGCAGTTACATTTCCCAAGACGTCAAGTAATAATTGTCTCACTTCAGATAATTTAAATGTCCTGTTGTTCGCAGCCACTTCATTTTTTATTTGGGCCCAAACAAGCTCGATGGGATTCAGTTCGCAGAGATAAGGAGGTAATCACAGTTTTATTTTGTGATTTTGCCAGTTCATCAATTACATAGGAATTATAATTATTCTTATGAATTTTAATCAAGCTTAACAGTTCAGCTCTGACCATATCCTCATCATACTGTATTTCCTCCAATTTTGGCTTTTCAATTTTTCGACTATGATATGATGCATTATCTGTAACTATAACAGCATTGTCAGGTAAATAGTTTAATATTCGAGAGAACCATTCTTAAAAAACAGTAGCATTCATTTCATCATGAAAATCAGTGGTTTTCTTTCCTTCAAACAATAATAAGCAATCTTTTACAAAGCCATCACAACTTCCAATGTGTAACAAAATAAGATGACGTCCTTTTCTAGCTGGATTTATTAACCCAGTTGTAAGTCTTTCGTTAAAGGCTTGTCTACGACTGTGAATACTTGTGTCAGTCCACACTTTCTGTGCTGTATGACCCTCATTCACCCAAGTTTCATCCAAATAGAAAATTGATCTGCCCTGAGCTCTATATTGTGAAATATCTCCGAGATATTGTCGTCTCCATCATACAATGTTATCTCTTTCAGTCAAAATGCTGTTTCTGCTCCTTTTTAAGTATCTAGAGGACATATCACAATTATATAAACTAAAACTTTTAATTTTATTTATTTCGATATATTATTATTATTATTATTAAAACTTTTAATTTTATTTATTTCGATATATTGTATATTACTTACGAATATATCTTGGTAACTATTACTGTAGAGCTCTGAAAAGAACTGGTAGAGTATATAATGAAATAACGGAGAAATAATAGAAACAGCAACAAGACTTAACCATAAACAGTGTCGGTTGACAGAATCTGAGCAAGATCGATACAGTATAATTTGGCCTTGCTTTCAACCAATGAGAATTTGCTGTCAAAGTGGTCTGTTCAGAAATTCGTCTCTCGACTTTAAAAATAGAGTCACTGTTTGCTTTAGTGTGCGTAAAAATTTAGATTTTGCTAGCCTGGAGCGACTGCTCCTTTAGCCTTTTATTCGTCTAGTGAGTGGCTCCCAAGGGTTACGTGGAGTGTTGAAGGTATGTGTGGTTCAGTCTCAGCCGGCGTTATTGCCCCATATGAAGTATGTGTTGCAAACTAAGATACCCTGATCATGGATGGGGTGGTAGAATTTTATGTGCTTGGAAGTAACTGCAGTGATTCTCTTAATGAAGAAATCTCTAAGTTAAGAGATTTTTTCTTGAGCATTGGGCAAGGGGGAGGGGGAGTGGTGGTGGTTCGTTGCAAACGAAGCTATCGTGATCATAGATGGGGTGGTAGAATTTTTTGTTGCATCCTAAGACTTAAATGAGGCTGCAATTAGGAAGGTAAATTGTGAATTGGGAGTTCTAAAGACAGAAGAGAGGAAAACAGCGACTTTTTTATCTACGTGATCCATGTACTTCTTTTCATATTTCACAGAATAACAAAGTTTGGGTACCAATCAATAACTGCCATATATATATTGCAAAACTGTGTACAGAAATTAGATTTTACATCAATGCTTTTTTTACATTTTAGCTATTTAAACAATATTTGATGCAAAAACGAATAAATTTTTAGTGATTTGGTTTATTTTGGGAAGCCCACCATTTAGAAAAAAGTTGAAGGTCTCAGCTGTTTTGCTCGAAGATTTAATTCAAAGAGAAGATTTTGAGTTTTCAAACTTCAATATTCCAACGTTTGTTTTAGATGTACACATGACACAAATTATTATACATTTCATTCTTTTTCATGTCATTTTTGCTTGAATTCCATATAGAAAAAGGCCGCTAAAAATGAACGTCTAAAAAATTAATGAATGCCTGTTTTTGAAACTCTAAATACAAGACAAACTTTGGTAAAAAAATTAAAAAAAAATCCAATATTTCCTCACTCTGATCATTTTAGATTAGAAACGTTGTACACTGTATTGAAACTTGAAACAAGCTTCAAATGGATGACGAAATACATATGCGGATAGTAATGTTAAAAATGATCGAATACGTAAAACTAAACAATGCAAACTGAAAAATTGCGTCATGTTGCAGGAAAAAAATAAATGCCTATTAGCTTATTATGGCGGAAACATGATTTTTGCAATTCTAAACATTTCATTGCTTATGTATTCAGGGAACAAAAAAAAAAACAAGAAAACGTCACCACTGAGATCGTCTGAAGGTCAAGAGGTTGTTGTATACCTAGGTCTATAGGATTGAACAGTGGAATGCTAGAATATAGAAACATATTACACTATATGTACTAATTGATCATTTTTAATAATAATGGAATTTTTTGTATGCGACAATTATTTTCGCTGCTCATTCTAAATTTATTCAGAAATATGGAAAAGTGATGGTAATTCTAAGAACTAGGGTATTATCCTCAATAGCCTGCTTGTTTGGAATACTGAGATAACAGAGGAATACAATTGTTATAGTATTGTGAAGTGAGGTCCTTCACTTTATTGATTTATGTCATCCATTAAGTGGGACACTTGTTGATGTCTACAGGTTTATTTTTTTATTTATACAGTAAAGATTATAAAAGTTTAAACGTCATTATAAGTATTTTAAGTTTATTAAAGGCTTGATATCATTCATTGACATAACTATGTATTTTAATAGTCGTTGAAATCAATTTTTCAATGTTTTTGGTGTTAGTTTCGCACAATTACAGGTTTTTTATTTGCTATATCTGATTTAATCTTACTTTTACATAATATTTTCGCGGACAGATGGTAGATCTTTCTGCAACATTTTTGCCGAGCTTTGTAGGTATTTAATATTAATCCAACGAAAAACATGTTTTCGAAATGTTACATAAGGTGTCCAAACAATCTATTCAGAGGCGAAAGCAATCTGAAAATGACGAGGAATTTATTAGTGAACTTTTCAGCAAATACAATGTTGGAAGAAATAAAATGACGAGCACACCTTTTATAATCTGAACGTGTGATTCTAATGCAATGAAATTTGGTATGGAAGTAGTAGTAAAGGGGGAGGGGATGCATCAATAACGGGAGTATCCTGCGCGAGCAGCGTGACCATCGGTACACGATGAGGCATGGAGTGTATAAGTCGTAATAAGTAAGTATGGTAGCGGGAGGGATGGCCAATCAACTCGCCTGCATAGCTCCTCAACCCTTACCGGAGGAGTGTCCGACCGATCATATCCCGGACATGTTCGATAGGATTCACATCTGGAGAAAGAGCCATGGGAGCATTCGTATGTGAAGTTCTTCCACAAATGTCTGTACTACTGCTGTCGATGAAATTCGAATTTCAAAGTTCTCCGAATTCGAAATATCGAATTCTTGTTACAAAGGTTTCGAATTTCGAATTTCAAATTCGAAACCGAATTTCAGATTGTTTTTATTTACATATCCAAATTATCAATGAACTGCTTTACTTTACTTCCAAAGTTGAATAAGCCGGTGTATGAAGTGCTATGTATTTAATTTCTGAATTTATTTTTTATTTGATTTAGGTAATCTTCCATATTTTTAATTTACCGTTCGATTTTCGAATATTCGAATTTCGGATTTACTGAAATTCGAAATTTCGAATTTTGAAATTTACGAATTCAACAGCACTAGTCTGTACAATACGACGATGTGCGGTCGAGCGTTATCGTGCATGTATCGATCGATCTAGGTGTCACTAAACGTAAGTAAGCATAACCGATCGAAGCACCTCATCTACGTATCGGCGACCCGTCATCGTTTGCTGTATACACAGCAAACAAAAAGATCGTAAAATAACCGCTAATAAACACTGAAATACATAAGAAGCTATAAATACTGGATTCAACTGATCAAAATTCAATTCAATGCGTTTAAATGTTTGTTTGACCAGTGCTGTCAAATGAGGATAACTTAACACAGAAGAAGTTCTTTCAACAATCTTTTCACATTTCTCGTAAATATAAAATATATTTAAAATATCTATGTTCGAATAATTTTCATTTTCCATTTCGATGGGCATAACGAAGCCTGCGTGAAGTTAGCCGCCCCTTTTCCGAAATTCAAAATTTAAGTTGTTCCAGTTGTTCTAGGTTGTTTCTAAATTGTTCCAGCATTTTGCAGAAAAATATTTAAAAATTGTCCAGAAAATCGAAAAAGCCGTTTTTCTGGTCCCCCGCCCTTCAAAATTTTTTTGACAGATGTTCCAGGTTGTTCTAATTGTTCTGAACATTGTTCCAAAATTTGAACCTTCTCGCATTAGTAGTTTATAAAATAATTAATAAAAATTAAATTTAGGTAGCCCCCACTTTTTCGAAATTAAAAATTTTGAGAGTTGTTGTAGTTTGTTCTAGTTGTTTTGAACATTGTCCCAAAATTTGAACCTTCTGTCATGTGCAGTTTATGAAATAATTGAGAAAAACAAAATTTCAGTAACGGCTCTTTTTCGAAATTCAAAATTTTGAAAGTTGTTCCAGGTTGTTTCTAGGTTTGTTCTATATTGTTTCAAGATTTTAGCCGTCTATCACGTATACTTCGTGAAATAATTGACAGAAACGAAATTTCACGGGTGTGAAGTTAGCCCTCCCTCCCCCTTTTTTGCCCCTTAAAAAAATAGGCTTTAAAACAATAGGGAGACAACATAATTCCATTTCTATTGTACCAATTATTTTGCGAATTATGCTTAGCAGAAGGCTAAAATTTTGGAACAATGTCTAAACCTCTCTCACAACTTCGATGTTCAAAAAGGGGGAGTCTACTAAATTTCGCTCATCTCAATTACATATTTCGTGAACTATGCATCAGAACTGGCTGAAATTTTGTAACTATATATTAGAACAACCTTACTAACTTCACGCAGACCAGAACGAAACCAGACTTTAAATGTTCTGGTAACAATTACTAATAATTTTTAATGCTAGGATAACAAACAAAGTTTTCTTTTACACATAAAAAAATGTATAAGCACCTTAAACACAATATTTTTTTATGTTGCTAATTTAATTTGTGAACAAGAAGTCAGCAACAAGTTAGCATTCAGAAGTGAAAATTTAAAGTAAAATTGACTGTACTACCAAAGGGTGAACTTCCCGGTGTTAAGTTAAATGAATTATCATCGTTCACGAATTAAGAACACATCCTTTGTACTTGATAGATATCTGATGTAAAATTACTAAAATTAGTCTTCACGTTTAATCGATATTTCTTAAAAGGATTACCTCTTTGCTGAACACATGTTAAATCTCTATGAAGTTTATTGCTTATAGCATCTCGAATTGGCCTTGCTCATTAGACCTGACGGCCTATCAGATCGAGGCTTCGCTAATTACGCCTGCAAATCTAATTACAACGACTGAAATAGACCCAAAACAAACTGTTGCAGGATTATCGAGGTTATATATTCTGGTTTATCTAGAACTCGGACTAAATTAATATACATACAAATTGAATTACAGAACAAAACTTTATATTATTTTTCTTTTTTGATTCGATATTTTTAACATAATAATAAATTTACTAAAATCTATATCCCTCATGTTTATTTTGAAAATTAATCTTCCTGCTTTATTAGTATACACATATTCTGCAACAATTTAAAAATAAACAAAAGGTCACGTTTGTAATGAAAAACAAACAGAGCTCGGAATAAATGACATTCAACATTTTCCAGGCCGCAACTTTAAACATTTAAAAAGCTCCATTTCGGATGACCAAAACTTAGTTTACAAAACGCTCAGGTTCGTATAATATTGATTTTAGTAATCACAACTAACAATATCCCCGCGTAAAATCGCTTTATTATTAAAGAAACTGTTTTTATAAATAAAGAAATTAATTAGAAATCGATGTTTAAATACAAGCAAGTTTCCATGAGTGAAATTTACGAAATTAACGTGATAGTATGTAAAAGCACGCGATCGAGAAGCCTGGGAAAGAGGCACCGGTTGTCGCAGCGAATTTTTTCTACTACGTGAATGTCAATAGCTCAACTGTAAAGGCTTGCATGTTAAGTCTATGTATGCCTAGGATTGGTTGAAATAGTATAAGGTGAATGTTTTTTTTTATAGCGACAAATATGGTGTAATACTTTATGTATTACAGTATGTTACAATTTAATCTTTCTTTAGAGCTCCCTTTTTAGAACTCTCAAAATATTTCCCAAAGTCTCCTGTTTCAATTATTATGAATAAATTAGCGATAGGTAAAATATACATATATTTAGTTGTTGCTAATTTAAAATGGTCAAGACATTTTGGATATAGGGAACTAGCAACAAAGTTATCTTATCTTACCACGTAGATTCTGAAAATGGTATATAATCCAGAGGTCCGCGAAGTTGAGACCACAAAGTGGTCAAAAATCGACAAAAATGCTAGAAAGGATTGACCATTTATTGACCACTATTGACCATCAGCGATTTCGATTGACCACATTTTGTTTAGGCTACAGCCGCTATACCCATATTTTGGGGTCTAATGGCGAAAATGCTAAAATTAGCCAATATAGACATTTTGTTCATCGGATACAATTGACCATCGTTCGACCACCTTTCACATTTCCAAAATTTTCAAAAAAAAATTTTTTTTCGAATTTTTCTTTTACTACAAACACTAAAATTTTGTTGACCATGATTGACCACCAAATAATTTTTTTGAAAACTTAACAACAGGCGAACAAAATAAAAAAAAAAACAAATTTATATCTCCAATGGAATGACATCAAACCCAGATAATGTCACAACCTCTTGCATCGCATTTTTAACAAATTTTGAGAGGTGGTCAAACGCTGAAAATCATAGGACTTATTGTCTCGTGTCTTTAGACTACAGAAAACTGAAAATTATCGTTTGACCACCTTCCGGTTAAATTTTATCCGATGTATGTAACTGTAAGATCGGGTAAAATTTAACCGGAGGGTGGTCAAACAATAATTTTCAATTTTCTGTGGTCTAGAGACACGTGACAATACGTTCTATTGTTTTCAGCGTTTGACCACCTCTCCAAATTTGTAAAAAATGCGATAAACTTTGAAACTTTATATGTAACTGTAAGATCGAATAAAATTTAACCGGAGGGTGGTCAAACGATAATTTTTTCATTTTCTTTCGACTATTAAGTTTTCAAAAGAATTACTTGGTGGTCAACTATGGTCAAACGTTGCTCAATCGTATCCTGCAACAAAATTTTAGTGTTTGGAGTAAAAAAAATTCGAAAAAAAATTGTTTTTGAAAATTTTGAAAATGAATGTATTTTTTTTACGCGCTCAAATTATACAATCAATCTTTTCTAGGGAATTGTGCTCGCGCTCAAATTATTTTTCCAACAGTGTACCTACATACACCTGTACTTTGGCTAAGTTTCGAATAAATTCGAATTGGGCTCTGTGATCCATTCTTACCCTAGCGGACCCTTTATTATACATTTCTTTGGTCTTGCATTGAAACGGAACTTTATCCGGAAACACAATGTCGTACAATAATTCGAAATTATTAAATATTCATGTATGCTCTTCAAGCTACCTGCTTACGAAACTAATGTCAATTTAACCTCTTTAAAATTGTGCGTTGAACTATGTTGAATATTGCATATTCTATTTGTGGGTACGCCTATGTATGAAACCTATTTTTGACTTTGGTTATATATAGTTTCATCTAATTATTTTCAATTATACGACCAGTCAATGTAACACTGTTTACTTCAGTAATTATCGCTCCCTCCCACTACTATAATGTGTCGTAAAAGTTTTGTCGCCTAACGGCAGAATAGTTGATAAGCATTAACTTTAGTAGAACAACTAATAATTATTTCTGGTACCTATAGCTGGTAATTTCGGAATGCGTTGACAATTCTATTGCGGTAAGTTTCAGATAAAGTACCTGGCGCTCACCGAACTTATCTCGTTAGTATCCTATAATTTACTGAATTTTGATTTTCAAAATGAGTAATCTTTTAAATTATTAAGTTTACATGAAATGACAAAAAGAACATTAATATTCTGTTGGTTCACCTTTTGATTTGATAATAGCAGCAATCTTTTGGTGTATGTTGGATACAAGCTTGGCTGATATGCTCTGTTTACTGATTTTGCGCTTCAAAATGAGATCTAGAGAGTGCTCTGGCTAGTCTAACAAGACAATACCATTAGCGCCTCATATTCGTTGATTTATACCAAGGAACGTTAACGAAAGATTAGTGTAATTTTCGCTACATTTGTGTTCTGTTGATTGTTTATGCGGTCTTTGTAGCTGAACATTTCGCCTGCATCATCAGCAACAATGCAGCCCCAGATCATAATGCTGCCTGTCCTGTGGTGAACAATGGGCACGAAGCTAGCTATTCCTCACCAAAACGCCCTGCCTCACGGTGTTCTCTGATATTCCGATAAGAAAGGAAAACAGAGGGTTCCAAAAAAATTTTTTTTCACTTTTTCGAAAATTAACTAGGGCAAGAAGAGATAGTTGTATTTGTTTAAAAAATAATGGTAAATCGGCTTCCCTCGAAGTTATATTGGATCACAAAACATTAGACCAATCCTAGTCCATGAAATGTTCATATCGAAGAGCCCCTTCGAAGCGATTTCTTTTGTTGTTTTCTCAAAACCACGGTTCCATTCTAGTTTTGCATTCTTTGGGCGTCTAATTTGGCAATCCTAACTTGACATTTTCGCTGTTCACGTAGGATCTGAATTTTATCTTGGTTTTCGATTTTACATTGTGTGTAACAAATGAATGGCAAGTGTTTTATGGTTCTCCGTATGAGGCGATCTATTGTTGCGACGTTTAAATACAGCGGCGTCGCGTTTATCTAGAACGATCGTCATTTTTTAAATACTTTACAAATTACATATAGTTTATAGGGGATAATACTTTTGGCCAATGCTGTATGTAAAGGACTTTTTTCCGAGACATTATCGCCCAGTGCAAATCGCTGATGGGGATTAAAATTTGAAATTTAGATTTGATTTTATATTGTAGGCGTCATTTAAGAAGCGATTTCTCGAAATTCCACTCCTGAGTGGGTGAAAGGGTGTGGCAAAGTTTGTATGGGAAATAATATTAATAATGGGGGAGGGGAGGGAGAGGGTGTCTGAAAAACCTCTCGCTCTCTTAATACTAGGTATTATTATGAGCATTCACCTCCTTTGGGGTCCCGCGTCAAAGGTAGGCTCTAATTGGGAAAAGGCGTGAAAGGATACAGTGAACATAATATTTATATTTATAAGGCGAAAACAGAAAATATATTACTACCTACTAGCAATTTAGTCTTAACCATTATTATATTTATTATAAATATAATTCAGAATATTACGAATATTATTTATAAAAATTTTAAAGGGAACTAATAATTCCGTTAACGTCCAACTATTGCCTAAAACAGAATTTTTATATCTATTGTGATTCCTACCTTTTTTTCCAACACCTGTTACTATCCTAACATCCTAACTTTACAATATCAATCTAATACTACCTTTTATATTTGTGAGTGATTAAATGTCGCTAAACAGGATCCTGCTTTTCAGCGACTATCTCTCCATTTTCCTAATCAATTTTGTGTATTCTCATTCCTTTTTTATTAATTTCTCTCAATTAGCCATGTTTTTATTCCTCTCTTAAACAGTCCTATACTTTGCTGGTCTCTGATTTGGATTGGTATATTATTCCATATCTTTGGAATTATCACTTCTTTAGTTCTTGTGCCATACTTGTTTGTGACTTTTTCTTGATGCAGAAATTTGTCCGTTTTTGTTCTTGTTTCGTACCGATGTTCTATTTTTCTAAATCCTTCTATGTTTGATCTATATTGTGTAGCTATTCTATACGTAAATAATTCCTCTATCTTCAAAATTCTTTGTGTTCCTATCCTGCCTGTATAATAATAATAATAATAATAATAATAATAATAATACGCCTTTATTGTAGTTTACCAATATACAGAGAGCATAAAAAATCACACTACTATACCATATTATAAGGGAACTAGAACTACAAATAGTGTAGTATTCTTTCTCCATGTTCTTCACTATTGAGTTCTGCGTGTGCTGGATTCGTTCTATAAGGTAATTGGAAGTGCTTCCCCACACCGTAATTCCATAACTCAATATAGACTCTACTAGAGCTCTATAAATCAGCTTCATTGTGTGGGGTGGTACATACTCTTTCGAATAGTAAAATTGCCACGCAAATAATAATAATAATAATAATAATAGAGTTTATTAAGCAGCAAATTTATTTGGTTGACAATTCATCACTCAATTGGATAAAAAGGGGTGTGGGAAATAATATTTTTATGGTATACAGTATACATCATTTGTATAGTTTATTTATATATACAGGGTGAGGCATTAGTGCGTCAAAGCTCAATATATCCATTAACATTAACGATATCAGAAAATGTTATATACAAAAATCATAGATAGTCTTAGTAGCTTAAGACTATCTATCTACTAAACATAAATTTATAAAATTATCTTCGTATATACAGAGTGTTTCAAAATATTTCAACGTTCTGAACCAAACAACTAAATTTTTTTAAATGGGATACACTATATATTATTTCAAATTCCTCATTTCTTAAATGGAACACCCTGTATTTTATATTAATAAAAGAAAGGACACTGCATGCACTTTAATTTTTATTAACCACTCCCTATATATAAAATCGTTAATTTCTGAGATATTTAATATTTTCTTAATGAAAGGTGAGCTTTTTCAAAATAATTGTTTAGATATCAAATTAGCCATGAAAAAATGACAGTAACAGACCATTAGATCATATATTGAGATAAATTTATTAAATATAAAGGAACTACAAAATGTTAAACTTATACCGGTAATTAATATTTAATTATTCTAAGCCAAATGTTCAGGATATAACGAATTTCACAATAAATGTTCAAAATGTCCACCAAAAAGATCAAATAACGTTGTAACCATTCTTCGACTAATCGATTTGCATTTCTTAACATTTCTACATACATTCTTTCAGTTATGAACAATCCACATATTAGTACACGAAAAATCTCGCACCAACACGATATTAGTTGAAAGGCTGTTCAAAGAAAACTGTATAACAAGAAATTGCATCCACATCATCATTGCGTATTCAACGTCCTCTGTATTCCACACGAAACAACTTGAAATTGTTTTTGTACTGGAATGACTTTTTATATTGCTACAATTTCATAGCAAAGTGATATTTTGCCAATATTGCGAAAAGTGTGTACAGGGCGATTCAAAACGCAAATGCATTATTTTCTTATCTTATTTAAATGGAACACCCTGTATTTTATATTAATAAAAGAAAGGACACCGCATGCACTTTAATTTTTATTAACCACTCCCTATATCTAAAATCGTTGATTTCTGAGATATTTAATATTTTCTTACTGAAAGGTGAGCTTTTTCAAAATAATTGTTAAGATATCAACTTAGCCACGAAAAAATGACAGTAAAAAGCCATTAAATTATATATTGAGATAAACTTATTAAATACAAAACAACTAGACATTGTTAAACTTATACCGGTAATTAATATTTAATTATTCTAAGCCAAATGTTCGGGATATAACTGATTTCACAATAAATGTTCAAAATGTCCACCACAAAGATCAAACAACGTTGTAGCCATTCCGGTATACGTTTAACATTTTGTAGTTGCTTTATATTTAATAAGTTTATCTCAATATATGATCTAATGGTCTGTTACTGTCATTTTTTCATGGCTAATTTGATATCCTAACAATTATTTTGAAAAAGCTCACCTTTTATTAAGAAAATATTAAATATCTCAGAAATTAACGATTTTAGATATAGGGAGTGGTTAATAAAAATTAAAGTGGATACAGTGTCCTTCCTTTTCTTAATATAAAATACAGGGTGTCTCATTTAAATAAGATGAGAAAATAATGCATTTGCGTTTTGAATCGCCCTGTACACATTTTTCGCAATATTGGCAAAATATCACTTTGCTATGAATATAAAAAAGTCATTCCAATAAAAAAACAATTTCAAGTTGTTTCGTGTAGAATACACAGGACGTTGAACACGCAATGATTTTCGGACAAAATTGACCATAACTTCTGAAATGCTCGGTATAACTCAATGAAACCTTATATCGAAGAAATGAGGAAGATACGAGTATGCTTAATCTAAATTTGAAATAATATATAGTGTATCCCATTTAAGAAAATGTATGTTTGGTTCACCCTGGCAATATGAAACACTCTCTATATACGAAAATAATTTTAAAATATGTAGCTTAAGACTAGCTATGATTTTTGTATGTAACAGTTTGTGATATCTTTAATATTAATGGATATATTGAGCTTTGACGCACTAATGCCTCACCCTGTATATTAATAATGGACGTGACAACATATAAATTCGATTAAAATGAAAAAACTACAAATATAGCTTACGCGAAGCCACTGGCTTAGTACATATTAAATAAATATTATTTGATGGCAAATCTAGTGAGCATCAAACTTATAGTGAAACTTAATGAAACAATAAAGTAATGGAATTACACAATTCTTCGTGATTAAATTCGGTATTCCTGCTAACAGTTTCGACAATTTAAAAAAAAATTCCGACTTAATTTTAAAATAAAGCGAGAAATTTGACTCCAGCAGAAGGCAGATTAAATTTTGCTTATATCTAAAAAAGATCTGGATGAAACCTTTTTAAAATGGGCGCAAATGATTCGTGAGATAAATATACCAGTATGGGGTCTACTAGTTAAGGAAACGCATTAGAATATGCAAAGTTTATCAGACATTCAGAATTCCAAGCAAGCAGCGGATGGCTAGACACATTTAAAAAAACACACAGTAAAAATCCCAAATGAGACTAACGTGTGAAATAACGAGTGAAGTTTTTGAACAATGGTTGGTAAAACTAGATTAAGTCAATAAGCAACCTAATTTCAAAATCATAAAAGTGATACTTTTTCCGCTAAATACGACGTCGAATCTGCAGCCTACAAACCAAGGCATTATGAAAAATATAAAATTTCATTATCGTGAGTGGATGTTGTATAACATTATTGGAGAAACTGAAAAAAACAAGCCTGCAGACAAAATTTCTATTAAGTTGCGTGAATGCATTTCTATATTGGCAAGAGTGTGGACATATGTTACCAAAACAATTATAAATTATTTTTCAAAAGCTGAACTATCGTCAATTTCCACTGACTGGGATCAGGAGGACCAACTGCAACTGTTCGAATAAAAAAAATGGATAAGACTTCGAGATTGCAATCATAGTTCTGGAGATATAGCAACTGAACACAATTTCAAAATAGATGAAGAAATAGCAATTGAGGAGTGGACATTCAAAAAAACATTTCTCCATTTCGATAAATTTTCAAAAAATGGAAAGCAACTGTTAATTATTTAATTTTTTTGGTAATGTTTACGGCATTAACAGGAAAGGTAGGGAGCATAGTTTTCAAAAATAATAAATAATTTCAATAATAATTTAGAAATAAGCGCCAAAATGCAATTAGAATTGGACAAAAAGCGTTTTGTTTGTCAAATTAGTCTACTTTTAAAACGTATAAAAATGATACAACTAGAAATAAAAAACAGTCTTTATTTCAAATGAAAAAACATTAATAAATAGGTAACTTAGTAACTTTGTACCAGTAGAGTTCAGCTAGTTTTGTTACACTTTCTATCTTTTTCTCTGTATGCACAAGCGGTAATTGAGACAATTGAATTTTGATCGATGCGCTTTCCAGGTTTCAGTAACGTCTGAAACGTTTTTGTGGGATCATCATTCCGGTAAAATATTTCAGACTTTACTAGTATGCGATTTCCATATTCGATTGTCAAATGCCTGCCGGACAAAATGCGTTTTGAATGTCAATTCAATATCCAGTCACTGATAAATACGAGACAAAATGCTCTATGAATGGCAAATATGATGTGTGAAAGTGTATTTGTTTGTTGGAATGCAACGCCACCAACATCTCTAAAGTGAAAACTTTTTACAAAATGCGTATTGATGGTCAACTCCTCAATTACAGAATATCCTACTGATGCAGACATTTTAGATGGCTTGATTTATAGAAACAATAAGGGTATAGAGGACGAAGGAAATGATAAAATGAAAACGACAACTTTATAAAACCTTCTGAACATGATGAGTTGAATGCATTCGAAATAATTCTAATTCTAATATTTTCTAGTCGTTAAATATTTAAATAAGCGTCGTTCGACTGAATTAGGAACTACATATATATGAGAAGAATTTGTTATGTTATTCCAACGATTCTTTAATAACTGTAAGCCTTCGAATAGGAATTCTTTAGGAAATTTCTCAAAATACGACTGTACAATGGTTTTTGTAAGTTTTGGAAAGTGATAATAGTGACAGGAGGGGGCCGGGTAGGTCGGGACTATAAGATAGATGTTGTAATTCTTCAAAACTCATTGATTACTGCCCGAACAATTCGTGCTTTGTACACCTTGCAGTTGTCGTGCAAAAGCAGAATTTTCTGAGCAATATTGGGCGGTCCTTTTTCGCGTATAGCCATGTTCAATTTTTTAATCGTGTCTTTGCAGCAATTTCCTGTTATTGTAGTCCCCTTTGGCACATACTTAACTAAAAGAATCTCCTCCACATCCCAGAAAACTACGGCCATTAACTTTTCCGCAGAAAATTGCATTTTTGCTTTCTTGGGCGGTGGTGAGCCATTGCATGAACTCTTGTTTGATGGGTGAGTCTCAGTAGTTACCCTAATTTCATCCCTAGTTACAATTCTATTTAATAAGTCTTCATCTCAACATAAAAGAACAAAATTCTCTTCACAAATTTGTTGTGTACACGATTTCTGATCGGGACTAAGCAACCCGAGAATCTATTGTGCCAACCCTTTCGATTATATCCAAATCATCGTTACTGATAGTCCTATTTCTCTAGCCCTAACTGAAACTTTTTTTGAACTAAAAATGTTCAACTTTATTGATGATCTTTCAGTTGATATTTGTCTGCCACATTTGAACTGATTACTCAAAAATTGGGCTATTTTCTCCACACAGTGTCACAATTCTCTCATGGATATTTTTGGGCTACTACCATTTTCTGATAAAAAATTCATTACATCTATATTCTAGTTTAAATGTACAAGTAACATCCCAGCTAGCATGTAAAACGTTTTAAAAAGGTTTCACAAGCATGAGCAAAAACGTTTATATAACGTTTAGGAAACGTCTTAATGTCACAAAAATAAAACGTTATAATTTAACGTTCCATAAACATTCTGTAAACCTACCTGTACCTATTAAAAATTTTATAGGTATTAAACATATGTTAACACGTTATATTTTAACCGTCAAAGTAACCAAATATAAGGATATCTTTTTAAAGTTACATTAACGTTTAGTGAGTAACGTTTAGGCAACGTTATTTTAACGTTTATAAACGTTGAACGTCGCAAGTAACCTTTATTTAACCTTTTAAAAACGTTTTCATGCTATCTGGGATTGTGATGATACTATAAGCCGTCATTAAAGAAAATTATCGCGATAACTATGTACCTATGGAATCGATTCGTGGAATTTAAGGAAAAACAAGAATTGTTGGTGAGATATTTTTTTTTGTACGGTACAGTATGTGCTTTATATTAAAGGTAATCAGTGCACACATTAAACTCAATTATCAAAGACTAACAGAACAAATTAAACAAGATCAGGAATATTTTAATCCATCCTATCTACAAATATCTACTAAATCCTTATTTATCGTATCTGAATTTGCTAAAAGGTTACTGCATATAGACATACGCTAATGTGCATTTATCTAGATAAACCAAGGAAAATATCGCTTTTAGGTCGCCTACTTCATGTCTATTTGGGTTAACGATCAATATCTTTTCAGAACGGAGGACAGACACAAAAGTTAATATTTAGACTAGTGAAGTAACATATAAATCAATATACATACATAGTTATCTACGTTCCAGATCAAATATTTAATGTGTCTTGCGTTATCTCCCCAGGAAGTTTATTGAGCACATATTCACATCATTTATAAAAGCAGAAATTTGAGACGTGGAAAGTGGTTTTATGAAATTAAAGAGATTTCAATCTGGTAAGATCTATTACATATATGTACATTAATAAAAACCTTGATTATATCTGGCTGCGTAACATGCAGCGATTGTTACAAACATTATCGTAAAGTTCATTCAATACCATAGATCTGCATCACAATATACAAAACAAAAACGTATGTGTGTGCTTCGCATAAATTAGCTGTCTGTAGATAATGCGTCAAAATCAACCGACACAATATAAACCTTTCATGCCCCTATTTGTCTTGTCGACGGATCTAAAAGCGTAAATAATTCTTCCTCTCTTCGTATTTCCCATCTGCAAGATTCTTCGCCTCGGTTTTCCTTCAGTGAACGTAACACAGAACTATCATTATCATTACTTGATTCAAGTATGAGTCACCATTCTCCGTTTTCATTGGTGGGTCGCAGTGTCCCCGAGCGTGTTACCTTTGTACTCTTAAAACACGCGTCTTTGTTATTGTTGCTTTTTGCACCTATAGTTTCCTGTTTGCCGGAAGTACGGTTTACATTGCGCTGTAATTGTTTCAGCCAGAGATAACTCGGCGTGTAATTGGAATTTTTACTCTCCGTCTATGGATCAACTGATTATAATTCAGCGGACTTTCGTATGAGAAACGTTTCGTTTAGTCATGGTGAAACTTAGTAGGAAAAATATCCTAAATCGATATTCACAGTACTGTGGATTATAACAGATTTAAAGCTAAATATTACAATTATTTAACGGAATCTGTAATAAATTCGTTTCTGAATCCCGATTATCTAGAATATTGTTTTTAGCGATTACTATTTAATATAATTCAAAAAATTATATTCATGAATTTTTGGCTCTGCATCTACCGACTTACGGAAAGAGTAAATCTTTGGCAAAAGCCATATTTTTAATTGAAAAGCTTTTCCAAATTCTCAAGAATTTCTCTAATAATTCGGCATTAGCCATATAATAAACCAAATAACGTGGCTAGCTATTACCAGCTGATCTGTTAACAAGTTTTAGGTGTTTACATAAAAAATGTACAAAACGATAAAAAGGACTTTACATTCCTACTACGAGCACACATCACAAAACTGGTGCTAACTTAAACACCCTAAACGGCCTGGAACTTAAAAATCTGCGATACCAAAGAAGAAAAATTGAGAAGATTTACCATATGATCTAAAACTTGAAGAGAAATTATATCAAATATTTTGAATGTGCAAAATCAATTACCCTCCACCATTGACTTCTCCCTATCTTGGTTATGGCCAGTGGTAGACAGAAGAACAGTTAGCTAGAGAGTTTGCAAATTTGGTTGTAAACAAAAATAATCCTGACCGATCTGCTAGCATAAGATATAGATCAACTCAGCTCCCCTTTGACATTCCTTTTTGGAAGTTACTCCAGGTTGCTAGTGTTGCAGAGTTTTGCAAAATAAAACAAATTGTCTAAACACGGGGAAAACAAAATTTTTCAGGTCGACACACCTTTTTTCCAAACTTTAACATCTGTTGACAGGTAGAGAAAATTGAAATATTGAAGTAAAGTTTCGTTAATCCCTTTCAATTTTTTTTTATGACGACCAATTTTTTCACAGTGGTTGTATATTGTTTTAGCTTTGCTCTATATTTTTCCAAAAATTCTTCTACCATCTGAAATAATTGACAAAAACAGTTCCCGATTGTTCTATGCTGTTTCAAAATTTAACTTTTTATCATATTTAATTCGTTCGCACCTTTCTTTTGAAAAACGAATTGGAATTAAAATTTAACACTTGGTCCAGGTTGTTCTATGTTTCTAGCCTTCTACCAAACGTAGTTCGTCAAGTAATTGAGAAAAACGAAATTTCGCTGGCCGCCTGAAAATTGCTGCAGGTTGTTTGCATCATAAAATCATGAAGAAAACTGGAATGTCGCAAGCCTCGGTGTTTTTTTTGAAAATCGAATTTTTGACACCGAATTTTGGTATAGTACTGTTAGTTCCGTATTGATCCAAAATTTTAGACTTCTAAGTTGTATGGTTTACAAACTAATATGGAAAAGAAAACTTTATTTGCTATTAAAAAGAAAGAGAAAATTTAGGAATTGTTCCTCGTTTCTTCTATGAGGGCTAGTCGTTGTAGATTACCATCATTATTCCAATTATTTCAAGAATTGTAAATGATGGAATACAAAAATTTTGTTAAAGGAATTTCGTTAAAGGAAGGAAGCTATCTCAATTATTTCACAAAGTATGCACGATATTAGGCTGAACCTTTGAAAATATGTAATCTAGAAAGCTTGAGATAACTGTAAAAAAATCTATTTAAAAAAGTAGAGGGCAAGTTGAGAAATTTGCTAATTTTATGAGCTATAAACGTAGTAGAAGGCTAACAATTTTGCAACAAAATTCAAAGTTTCAAGTCATAAACGTGGTAAAATTTAAGAAAATTTTTTCCTGGTTATGTTTTCGACCATTTTTTAATAATTTGAACAATAAATCATGAACAACCTAGAAAAAATTGAAAAATTTTGAATGTCCAAAAGGGGTCCTTTAATTAGTATATAGTAATGTTTCTGCAGTTTACTGTCTATAGTAAAATTGTTGATTTTAGAGGCGTGTTCGAGTGTTCATCACTTACGGTAGCTTTAGTTTTGCTGTCATGAGCTGTAGCCTTTTTTGATAGCTAGAGTAAGTAGTTTGTGTGTGGTTCCAGTTTCGAATATAAAGACACAGCAAGAAGCACAGAAAAAACATCCTGTTATTTCGAGCTTACTAAATAGTGTATTGCTAGCCTTTTCCCCGCCCTTGATGTTTTGGTGTTCAACAAATCGTAAAGGAACTGCTTTCCTTCAAGGTGAAGTAATTATACGATCAACCATTTGAAGAATGATTGGGCGTTCATTGTCAGTAATAGCGTCAGCTGACTCCTTTGATTCTTTAAAGTTTCAAAATTAAAATTAGTGATTTGAAACTTGAACATGGAAGTGTCATGAAATTTTTATCGAAAGAAAGCAGTAGCTCGAAGAATATAAATGAGAGAATGGGGAGAGTGTAAGGAGAAAATACTTCATTCGATTTTGAAATCAAATTTTGGTGTAAGCGATTTAAACGGGGCAGAGAATGATGACCTCTAGAAGGATGAGCTAAAGAAATCATCAACAAAGTTGAAGATTTGGTGTTGAGTGATCAGTTATTGCTAGAGAAATAATAATACCAGAAATGAATGTTTTTAAAATCCTGAAGATTTGAGAATGGGCAAGATGTCGGCAGGATGGATTCCCAGGTTGCTCAGTCCCGAAAAAAAATTGTGTAGACGGCAAATTTGTGAAGAGAATTTGACTCTTTTATCTCAAGATGAAGACTTCTTAAATAGAAGTGTAACTGGGGATGAAACATAGATACACAACTGGGATTCTCCTACGAAACAAAGGTCTATGCAATGGGTTCATATTGCTTACCACCACCCAAAAAGGTAAAAACACAATTTTCTTCGGAACAATTGATGGCCACAGTTTTATGAGACACGGAGAGGATTCTTTTAATCGAGTAGTGTTAATGTTGATATTGAAATCAGTACGTGTCATTCTTTCGAAGTGCAAACAACATTTTTTTGAACTCCGACTGTGTCAACTTTTGTGTCTACAAAACGCCATTTGCGGAAACCCTTGTTTTTGTTTTCATCTGAAGAAAAGTGCCGTGGAAAGTCAACGCATGCTGCGTGAGGCTTATGGAGAACATACTGCGTCACTTTCGACTTTTGAATTTTGGTTTAGACGGTTCAAAAGTGATGATTTTGATACAAGCTACAAAGAGACAAGGCCAGCAACAGAATGAAGACTGTGATGGTAAGCAGCAACGTTTCCTGAAATTTCTAAGACGCTAACCTCACCGCTTGAAGGAGAGGACTTTATGTTAGACAAGTTTCCTTGTCAACGTTGGACGAAGACGCTTTATCGAACTCCTACAATCTAACCTCACGGGGCCTAGGCCTCCTTGCGGATGGCTACTATCGGCCAACGTGGGAAACGGAATCTGGCCGTGAGGTACAACCAGCCCGCCCGTGAATTAAGCCTGAACTACGGGGACGGCCGGGCCGAAACCCCAAAATGCCAACCGCGCCAACTTTTCATCAAAATCCGAGTTTGTAAAACCGAAAAGTCATTGTTTTAGGGTTAAGGTTTCCCCAACCAGACAACCAGCAGCCGGACTACTCCTCAGCGAACCGACTTTTTCCTCTCCTACTATCTTCGCCAAACCAAGAGATTGGGTAGTGCATTATAAAACGCCGTAAATTCACGGTTAGCGGCCGTACACCGGAGCGTGAGGCCTACGCCCAAGCATCCTCCCCTATATACGAAGTCTACTCCCGCCACGCTTGTTGCCCTGAAACTATGAAATCAGGGATTGGGTAGTGCAGCCGCAGAGTTTTAAGGGTCGACGCTATAGGGTGAACGCCGACCCTGAAGGCCAGCAACGTTTGAAGACGCTGAATTGAAGGCTTTATTGGACGAAGACCCCCTTCAAACTCAAAAGGAGCTTGCTGAATCTTTGGAGTAACTCGCCAAACCATTTCATTGCGTCTAAAGAACGCACGTATGATCCAGAAAACGGGAAATTATGTTCCATAAAACTGAAACCAAAAGACATCAAAAGACGATTTTGCATGTTTGAAATCCTGCTTCAACGATACGAAACGAAGTCTTTTATGTATCACATCGTTACTGGGGACGAAAAATTGATCCATTATGACAATCCTAAACACAGGAAATCATATGTGAGGCCAGACCAACCTGGCACATCGACTCCCAAAGCTAAATATCCATAGTTCGGAGGTGATGCTGTAGGTAGGACAGAGTAGGTAGAATCAAAAGAGTGTGGTGCATTATGAGCTGCTAAAACCGGATGAAATCATTAATGGGGAACATTACCGATAACAACTCATCAAATTGAAGCAGACATTATCCTTTCTGGCCACCATTTCTTTCGATCAATGCAGAATGCCTTGTCTGTCTTCACTTCAGTTGAAGATATCAAAAATTCCTGATAATCCTAACTTGATGTCTATATTGTCTATATATCTGATAAAAAAGAAAATAATTACTAGAAAGAGAAAGCAATAAATAAAATAGCTCTAACGATAAGGTGACAAGACCTGTATTTACTTTCGATTTCAACTTCATTTTTATTGCACACTATCCAATCAGAATCTGTTGTATACATAAAATTATTTCTTGTGTTTTGAAATCTCGACACCGGTAAAAGTGAAAGGACATCGAATTATAAATGTGCAGCTTTTATATCGAAATCTCGTAACAATTTCGGATACTGGTGAATGTTAATTGTAAGTAATCCATACTTTAGCGGACGAATTACAAATTTCTTTAATGTGGAGTGATTCATATCCGATACATGACATCTAACAATTATAAAACGAGGGAGACCGATTTTCTCATTTATGGGCAGTTAAAAATTAACAACACCAATTTACTCTTGTATCAGACGAAGAAAACGAACGCTTAAACTAGAACGATATCGGCGTATATTTTACAAGCGTCTTAATTAAATTGAAAGAGCTCTCTCAGTAATTTTAACGATTTGTATATCACTTGAGTACCGCGTGTACAAAACGATGTAAACCACTCGTAATTCGTAAAGCTTTTAATAGGGTTTTACTATAATTAATGTTATTGACCTCAGACGAATATACGTGTACACGTTGTAATCAAGAGATGATTGCATAAATACTGAGATTGGCGACGAGGAAACGATGCACGATATGGGAGAATTAGTAATAAATACATGCGTGTGTGTTTTACGTTTCGTGTGTTTCGAAGTTCGAATGAAATACGACTTGTAAGCCATAATTTTGCTAACGCAACGCAGAAGATCTGAACGACTTCCGATAAAATGTAGAAACGTATAATTATTGTGTATAAACATTCTAGGAGGTGTGGAATTTGTTGATGTTTGGATTTTGTAACTTGAAACATCAATTTATAGTACGCATCACCAGTGTTAATAAAATTAAAAACGTTTCAACAAAGAATTATATTCAAAGAAGCACTTCTAAAGTTATTATTCAATCAGTGCCAATTACGGTAGTTATAGTACTATGTAGTAGCGGATTTATTTATAGCAAACGTATGACCGATGGTTGTAGATTATGTTATACACGGTTACAAGCTATTGTTGAACGTGCTTCTTTATAGCTGTTACCGAACAATGACCACGACGAATACGAGATAATACTGCCTTATTCTATTCACATTCACGTTTATTGCCATTGCTTTCAAGTCAATACCATCTTCTGGTGTTTCTATTACACACGAGTCTTGCACTTGCAGTTCGGGGACTGCAACACGTGCATTGTCACATAGATCTGTGTCGTAAATGGAAAAAATCTGAGTATATACAATCGTCAATAACAGTTTTATATGCCGTTACTTTGAGAAGAATAGTAAATATCGGAAAATTCCAAATTTTGTTCTATACTTCTTTAAGACAATGGTGGTGGTGGGAGAGGAAAGAGATGCAAAGCATTCCAGACGTTATTAAATAAATACGCTTATTGGTTACATAAATACTCAAGCGTTGAAGATAGTTGGTGAAAATTTTCTCAGAGACACAATAAGCGACTTCAGCTAGCATTTGTGGCTTTACGGTTGACGGAAAAATAATTAACCACAGATGTTCACTAATTGCCGGCGCCAGGGGCAGTAACTTCAAACTTTATTATAATTATTGTGTAGACTCTCGCACAGATCAGAGAGAGATCAGATTTTAATTCCTTTCTCCATACGATATTTTGACTGAATTATAACAAAAAAATATGGGTATATTATTTATTGATGTAACCATGGATATGAACATTTACTTCATCAAAGAAGAAAATTCTGCAAAAGCCTTCAAATATTTGCAACATTTAGTTGGAGGAAAGATTGACACTAATAAACCGGAAACAAGACGAAAGATAATGTAATGAAATGCAATATTCTCAGTTAACATGATCGAACATGAGATCGAAGGCTTCCACGGTCCGAGTCTCTGTTATGGGGGCTTCCCGGTTTTGACCACATCATAGTAAAGTACATCCATATATACAATACAAAATAAAATAACAAAAATATATATACAACTTAACAAACTGACGTTTCGCCACTAATGTAAGTGGCTTCTTCAGGAGCAAAACTAGGTGAGGGGTGCCAAAAGGTCGCGGAAACTCGACGTGTCAACCACGTTAGAGGCGAAAACCTTCTGACACGGACAAGTGTTATAAATATATACAACTGTGCCGTTAAACGGAACAGTGAGCACGGGTTGAAGAAGCGGAAAGGACGGGTTTGCAAATACTGGACAGGGGGTACCCAATATTACGATTGAGATTTTGGAGATGTCTCTGGATTTCGATAGCTTCCCTTGCCTTTCGTGGAAAATAGCGATGAGACTTGCTTACAACAGATATCTGAACAAAACAAATTTTGTGGCCCTTATCAATAGTGTTTGGCTAAAGCTGAGTATGTTGAAGAACGTGACTTAATGTACCTTTGCTGTTCTTTGATTCTAGTTTGAATTGAACGTCCAGTTTCGCCAATGTACACTGAACTACAGTCACATCAGGGAATTTTGTAAATGCCTTTATGGGAGAGAGCATGGCGGATGTCCTTAGGCGAAGGAAGAATTTGGAAGAATTGTTTAAAGGTTTAAGGATGGGTTGGATGTTTTATTTGCGAATAATTCTACAGATGTGCCATGGATGACGACTTAGTCTTCGAATGGTCCACAGTGTGCTGTTTTTGTCAGTCCATCCCCTTTTTAACGTGGCCCGATAATCGTAATAGTGTTTGGAAGAAGCGGTCACGTTAAATGTGGAGGGGGTGGACTGACAAAGAACAGACACTGTTGCCGTTCGAAGACTAAGTTTTGTCGAGTGTACCTATTTATGACCCTTTGTATGTTCTTGGAGCTATAGCCATTCTGTAGAAGAGCAGTTTTTACATGTTTCAATTCTTTATCGATGTTGTCGGGTTGGGAAATTGAGATAGCGCGATGTACTAGAGAGACGATTACTGATTGCTTTTGTGCTGGGTGATGATGTTAGCATGAGCATGAAGATATCGCATATGTGTGGGTTTCCTGTACAAGGAGTGACCTAAACAACCATTTGGTAGACGAGTAACTAAGAATCAAGGAAAGGTAGAGAACCGTTACTCTCAATCTCCATGGGAAACTTGATATCGGGTTGTTGGCTATTGAGAAATCCAAGAATTCGCATGTTCCAAAGCAGTGGTCTCAAATGCTTCCATGAAGATATTAGCTACAACAGGAGAAAGTGGAGATCCTATCGCGGTTCTGGAGGTTTGATGATCGTATTTTCCCTGGAAGATAAAAGTACGTTGAAGTAAGGCATTTCTCGACTAACTTAACTAAGTCTGGGGATTGGTTGTCCTGGAACAATAATTGGTGCTATAATCCACCAATTATCGGAATCGTTGACAGGCACTTTTGTAAAGAGTGAGGTAACATCAAAGCTGACAAGAAGATCTTCGGGTTCGACAGAGATTTCAGAAATGATTTTAACAAAGTGCGAGGAATTCAGAATGTGAGAAGGAGCATTGCCAGTGTATTTCTTAAGAGTATGAGCCACCTAGATTGTACGGTACAATATAAAAAAACCAAAACAATACCTATAATAGGCGCTCATGCTATATTGTTGGAAAATCACCCTGCGAGTAATTGCAATGAAAATAGATCAAGCATTAGAAGCGCACCATGTGGTTTCGACCTTCCAGGTCTCGTCAGCAGAACTACGCTTCTAATGCTAGATCTATTTTCATTGCAATATCCACAAATTCGTGAGATGTTGCAAGCTCTTCATTTTTCATTTTCATTTCGGTTGACACACTTCGTTATTCTTTACCGACGCATAATTCCCAAACAAACAACACCTTTCTACGTAAGATATGCCAGTAAGTGTATATTGGTATAGCAATTGTCAAAATATAATCAAAAATTCCCATCTTCAGGAATTCTAGATAATCTGACTACAACATTGACCGTTGCTCCCAAATCCGGTTCATTTTGAACAAGTCTTTGTTCATCTTTATTTTCTTGACTTGAATCCACTTCATCAATCAATTTTTAAATCTCACACCACAGAAAACGAATAATTTGAAGTCGAACATAATTGCTTGTTAATAAAAAGGTAAGATTCGAGACGAACGCTACGAAGGTTTTTATTTAAATAGTTCCAAACTGGTCTTAGCTTGTGATGAAGATTTGTGATGTTTGGGTTATCGCTGGAAAAAATGTTTTTATTATCGTTAAATGGCATGCAGTTGCTTATTTGTTTAATTCCAACATGATGTGCCTCCAATAACGCTTCTAAAAGGAAATTAGCTAAATAATTAATTAATAATTGAACTTCACTCATTGCTAAACTTTTCTATGGAATTCCTTTTGTGTCATGGCAGTTGAGTCCTAAAAATTATTTCTATTTACATTACATTGATTTGCTGCAATCGGATCCAAATTAGTATTTTCTTATAAGATATCGCGGTGTCATCTTCATCTACAATAATAATGATTGCATTATTTTTTAAAGCTAAACAAGGAACAATATTTAGTCGGGTTTCCTTTAGATTTTAACTTAAATTTTCAATAATGTTTATGTCAGGCGACTGAGCTGGGTTTTTCATCGTACTACGGCAGTTATATAACAACCATTCTTGGATCACATAGGAATAATGTTTCAGATAGTTGTCCTTGTAAAATCGAAAATCATCTTCTATGTCAAGTTCCCTGAGACCTATCCAGTACCTTCAATAAAATGAAGGTTTCCAACACCAGCAGCAGAAACACATCCCCAGACCATTATGTACATGTCCACCTCCATGTTTAACAGTTGGTTTCAATTGTTGGGGTTTTAACTTTTTATTCTTGTTGCATCTGCATTTACGGTTTTTACCAGAAGACGTTTATCCTCCAGCGTTAATTTAAGAGCACTTAATTATTATTTCTAGATTGTCTAACAATCCATCGCTCGTCATGTTCGTTAAATCTTTTCTTTTAACCTATTTTACATTTGTTCTTCATTATATTTTCACGATTATATCGTTCAGTAAGATGCTGAAAAAAAAAACCAATTCTCGCTCTTCCAACGTTGTTCGTCGACCCATTATAAATTATAAGCTGCTTGTGATACAATCGCGCTTCACAGATTTGTAACAGATAGATACGTAAAGTACACGTGCATCTAGGGGCTTTCCCTATTCGTATATAAGAATTATGTCTTGGGTTACATCATTTTGACTTTGATGTTGAATATGTAAGCGCTGTAATGTTATCTGGTTAGAATTCGTAATACTTCGAATTAGTTTTGTTTTATTTGTGTAATATAGTTGAAGAATAGTAGGTATAATATATTTAATTTACTTTTCCCAAATAATCATAAGGTAGGATATTGTTCTATCAATTGTTATTTCTTCATAGTAATTTGTTTCTTTATCTTCAATATAAATTTTCTTTGAGAAATGTCCGAATCTGCTTAGTGGCTAGATAATCTATTGCTCATTTTTTTTAATTAAATCTTTTTGAATCAATTTAATTACATAATCTCGTTTTATAAGTAGACTTTTGTACTGTGTTCATGCACCTACAACACTGCGTTTTTAAAATAAGTACATAATATATTTAAGTATCCGAAAATGCACGTTAAATTATATTTAAATTTTACCTAAAATTTGAAAGATTTAAATTTTTTATGCATCAAATTAATAAAGAATTAATAATTTGTCAATGGATTTATTGCACCATAATGTAAACAGAATCCTCCATCCGCCTGTTTGGATGAAGGATTGTTTATTTCTTTTATAAAACGATATATTTTCCTAATGCAAAAATCCCCTTAAATTAATTAATTAAAATTTAAGGTTCCCTATGTATCATTTTTATAAAAAATTGCAAAATTAAAAGTTATAATTTGTTCAAAATAAAATTAATTATACAGTCAGGAATGGAGTGTGATTTGTATTTTTTTGAACACCAATATTATGTGAATTGCGCAATTAAAAATATTGGGATTTGATATGGGATTGTATTGACCTAAAGCTTACAGTTTGGGAGTTATGGACGCATCAATTGGAAAAAAATTCTATTATCTAGCAGGATGTGGATAGGTTAGTATAGTGTTTAGAAATATCGTACTTATCATGAAGTTTTCCACGTTAGTATACTTTTATTCCGAGGTATTTATTTTAAGCTTCATCGATCTGTTATACAGGGTGTTCACCATTCGCGAATACTAATTTTTCTCAATTTTTTCAAACGGAACACCCTGTATATTATTACCAATTGTTAATAAGGGCACTCCTAGCTTTCATTTGATATAAGGGTATGGCTGTCTAACTCCAATAGTTTTCAAGAAACATCGAATTAAGGTTTGAAATTTAACATTTTTAATAACATTTTGTAGAAATTATTTTATCTACTCGTACATTGATTTTAACAACAAAAATACACATACGAATAAATTTGTATTGTATAAAAACTCAAGTAGGCACGGCTAGTTCAAATAAAATTGAACAATAGAGTTTGATTTTTTCCTTGTGCGCAGTTGTCATTGCTGTCATAATATTGTGATTAAATATGAATTTTTCCGTTCCGGAAATGATAAATATGGTATACATTTTGGGAGAATGTTTTGGTAACTGTTTATTATCGAGTAGGTTGTACGCAAAACGTTATCCGAATTTACGTAAACCTAAGCCAACAACATTTCAAAAACTAAAAGAAAGGTTCGATGCTACAGGTAGCGTGGCGTATCCTAAAAAGGTATTTACGCATCCTCTAATTTCTAATGAAGATAATATATTATCTGTAGAAGAAAATCGTCATGCGAGTGTGAGTAATATCAGTTTCAATACGGGAATTAGTGAAACATCAGTTAGAAGAATACTGAAAAAATACAATTTTCATCCATATCATATGGAACTTCATCAGCTGTTAGATGAAGACAACTTTGAGCATAGACTAGTGTTGCGGAAATCGCCAAATATTACAAATCGATTAACCGACTTTTCCTAAAACCGGTTTCATTAAAATCGATTATTCGTGTTGAGTCGAAACCGGTCTTTAAAATCGATTTTTTATACCGATTTTAAAAATCGGTTCAAAACCGGTTTAAAATCGATTTTGAAATTGGCTTTAAAATGTGTTTTTTAAATGGGTACACTAAGTTTTTCGATTAGAATTTCTGGTTTGATGGCGACAAATCGTCAAACATAAATCCAGTTTAGCAATAACATTGATTCCGCAATATAAATATTTTTTTTTTGTACGCGAAACGTTATCGAGCGGAAAGAAGTTGCAGCTACATTGTCTTTTTATAATATATACGTTAGGATACTGATTGTTACTTGTTTTATTAAATTTCATTAGGTAATTCATATTACCCCTATTTATTTTTTCATCCACGTTAACCACAACATGCTTTATGAAGTATAGATAAATATCAGGTGTTGCTGTTTAGTATCTCAACGAATATATTTTGATAACAAGATCGTCAATGAATGAAAGCATTATATTTTCGGTATTTTTTTACAAAACGCACTACATTCTCTATCTAGACATCATCGTGAATGTATTATAAATATTAATAAAATAATTGCAAAGCCATACAGAGCGGATTCAAAAAAAAATCATCGATTTGAAACCGATTTTAAAATCGATTTCAAAACCGATTTTTCGATTACGATTTCCGTTTGAATGGCGGTTAATCGCTTAACACAAAACCGGTTTGGTATAAAACCGATTACGATTCGCAGCACTAGCATAGACTAGTATTTTGCCAAGAAATGAGACAAAGGCTCCAAATCCACCCAGAAATGTTAGACTGTATTCTGTTTAGTGATGAGTTTCGACACAATGGTTCGCTTAACACTGGCTATTGATCATCATTATCAGTGGTCATTAAATATTTGGGGAGGCATACTAGGATCACATGTTATAGGACCGTATTTTTTCAATGGTAAATTGACTGGCAAAAGATACTTGGCATTTTTAAGAAATGAACTTCCGCTGCTTTTGGAGGATGCTGATTTAGGAACTAGACAACAGATGTACCTACAGCAGGACGGTGCTCCAGCACATTATCATCAAGCAATCAGGAATTATTTGCAAGAGTGGCTTCCTGAAAGATGGATGGAGGTCCTATCCCCTGGCCTGCTAGGTCTCCTGATCTAACTCCGGTAGACTTTTTCCTGTGGGGACACATAAAACAACAGGTTTACTCAATAGCACCAACAACAGCCGAAAATATGCAAATTAGAATTTCTCAAGCATTTAGAAATATTTCTCCTGAAATTTTGGCACATGTTAGGATATTGACATTAGCATAGCCAATGATGGCTGAGTTTTTGAACATTTGTTGTAAATTTCCATTTTTGATACTACTTTGTGCTCATTTTCGTAGTGCAATATCAATGTATGAGTAGATGTAAAATAATGTCTACAAAATGTTATTAAAAATGTTAAATTTCAAACCTTAATTCGATGTTTCTTGAAAACTATTGGAGTTAGACAGCCATAACCTTATATCAAATGAAAGCTAGAAGTGCTCTTATTAACAATTGGTAATAATATACAGGGTGTTCCATTAAAAAAAATGAGAAAAATTAGTATTCGCGAATGGTGAACACCCTGTATAACAGATCGATGAAGATTAAAATTAATCCCTCGGAATAAAAGTATACTAACGTGGAAAACTTCACGATAAGCACGATATTTCTAAACAGTATACTATCCAATCCACACCCTGCTAGATTATACCATTTTTTCCAATTGATGCGTCCATAACTCCCAAACCGTAAGCTTTAGGTCAATACAATCCCATATCAAATCCCAATATTTTTAATTGCGCAATTCAAAAATCACGTAATATACCAGGTGTTCCATTAAAAAAATACAACTTTGACATCACACTCCTTTCCGAACACCCTGTATAATTTCCAATAATTTTATTTTGTGCTCCTACTAGTCCGATACCACCTACATTACATAACTTTTCGAATTTTGCAATATTAAAGCCGTAATATGACAATCCCAGACGGATGGCGGACCCTCGTTTATAGTTTTCCGGACAGATGACGAATGCGGTTTAATTTTCTCACTTACGATGTCTTTGATTGTACATCTGGAATAATAAATCCACATCTGCATCCATACGATGCATTCTTCGACCATTACGTTGTCACATGATATTCTTTCATGTTGTAACGATATCCCTTTCTGCATTGTTCTCCATTGTTAGCAACTTATATAAGGAAATAATATTAACATTTTCCAACAATTCTATTTCCCAATTCCCCTATAATACTCCAGTTGCGTTATTGAATTTATACGCAACGTTGAGCGTAATAGAATAAAACACATTCCTCCGTTCTAATCTGACGTCAGGTTATATTGCGATATGTAAAGTAGATTTTTTTGCGATACTTACAATACCGCACTTGCGTATGGTACAAGTTATACGTCACATAAGGGATGTGTTAATACAATGAAATGTTAAAAATGAGAAATTATTTAATTCCGTAAACAAACACATTCCCTATATAACAGCATAGTTGTAAACCGTAATTTTTTTTTAAACGTAATCACCAAACAATTTATATAAGAAACATTTGTAAGATCTAGCTAAATATTTTGATATTTGGAACACATAAACATAACACAGTATACAATTAACGCTGCTATATTATACCAAACGTAAATAAACAAGGCCCAAGTAGGTTATACATGTACTCAAAGAAGAATTTTGTTTGTTTTTATAACATAACTCTTCTTCTATAATGGGCGATAATAACCTGGATTTTGTATACATTTTATGTCGTATTTTTTAAATTTCATGAGCTACATTGTTCTTACAGTTAATCATTTGCTTCACATTAACATGTTTTTGTTATACGAGTAAATGTAGGTAGTGGAGGACTACATCAAATTAAAAAAAAAACATGAAATTTGTAGAACAACCTATGTAGTTATATTTAGGTTGCTTAAAAATAGAATAAATGATAATTATTATATTGTACATGACGTTCTGTGATATTCCATAGCCATCTCGAAATTTGGTTCGTTACTTCTACACTCAAAGAAGACTGAGTGACTTGAAACTTAAACACAGAAGTGTCATAAATTCTCTATTACAAGAAGGTGGTGAAAGTGTATGGAGAAAATAGGAAAGAGGTGTAAGCAGCTCAAACTGAACAGAATCCATTCATAGAGCGACGAAGAACAAAAACAAGAGGAACTTAGAACAAATTTCGAATTTCCAAAACAGTTCCTTTAATATTTATACAGTACTGTTTCTGCAACTTACCGTCTGTGATAAAACTGCTGATTTCAGAAACGACTTCGAGTGTCTGCCATTTTAGGTATCTTTGCTTTCGCTGTATACTACTTCCAAGTGCTGGAAGCTTTCTGTATAGTTTTCTCCATGAACTACGTGATGGATTGTAGCTCTTTTTGATAGGAAGAATGTTTAGGTTCGGTACGGTATCATTTCAGGATAAAAAGACACAGCAAGCAGCCTAGAAAAAACATCTTACCTTTGAGCTTACTAATTAGTCTCTTGCTAGCCTTTCCTCTGCGTTTGATGTTGTGGTGTACACTCGGTTGATTCAAAATCGACTCACCCGGCAAGCGACGTAGACCTAATGTCGCACACAGAAACTTTCAACATTTAACTGGATGTTTGTAGTAATAAAGCAATTTGCTTATGCGCAGGTAAAATAGCTACGTAATGTGAAATGAATGGGAAGATCGCTGCAGAAATAAATTCTTTTTCAGATACTTTTAATACCTGCGTTATTAGGTAGTATAGCGTTTGCCAACATCCATTACCATTAATGACAACGCAAATAAAATAATAATACAAATCAATTTTAGAACCATAAGAAAAATTATTTATCGAAACAGATAGACAAAATCTATGTTCATCTTAAGTTTGTTTCGTTAAAAACACTGATTTTATTCGAGAATTTATAACAAAACACACAGTAAACAAATAATAATTTATTTCAAATAATAGAGAAGGTAAACGAAAAGGCAGTCAAACTGAAAACAAATTAATACACAGAAAAAACTTTTTAATTATTGGTTGGTTCTGAAGGACATTTTCTGCACCATCATGCGAACATTCATTCTCTAAAGTATAATCTGTAATAGGGTGAACCGAAAAACGCGTTTTTTTCTGCAATACAATTCTAATAGCACGGAAAACTTGGGCATAGGCGTCATTATAAATAAAAAAATATTTAAAAAATTTTTTTTTCAAAATTTGAAATCGGGCAGAAGGCCTAAAGTTACCAAAAAAAGTCAAAATCCCTGTAAATTAAAAAAAATGCAAAAATTACCAAAAAACTACATTTTTTGTTGTAATAGTGAAAAAAGTGTTTTTAAGAGTGTCCTTAATGCATACAAAAAGTAATTAGACCCATTCTTGTTTTACTGAATTCGCGCAAAAGACCTAAAGTTGCGAGCAGGGTTGGCGCCCTGAAAATATTATGTTGGCTATGATAATGGATGAGAGACCACACATTAGAGAACTTGGCTACAGGAGGATCCTTAAATCCAGAAATGAGCCATCGGCTGAAGGTTACGTAAGAGACTTCAAAATACCTTCAATAAATTTTAATGCAAACGACTATACCGAAGTAACTGATTTGTCAATCTGCAAGTTAACACCGCCGCCACTACTGTCCAAGATGCCAACTGAACACATTGCTTCTTTGTTGAAAGACAAAGCGCTATCAGCGTTTAACTACCTCAAATTCCCATGCCACACCCAGTCAGTTGAGAGGTATGTAAAACTGGTTACAGAAGCAGCAGAAAAAGTGTGCGGGCATGAAAAGAGGTGGTTATATTAGAGCTACTTTAAAATCAAGAGACAGCTGATGCCCACATTTAATTAAAAGTCAGAACTCAAAGGGGCTTCTATGTAAATAATCTTTTGCCTACAACGAACATATGCATTGTATAAAGTAAATAGTTACTGTAAATATTAAGGTATTAAAGGAAATGAGAAGGCTGATGCTCTGGCCAAAGAAGGAACATCTAGGCCACTCATTGGACCTATACCATCGTGTGGAACCACGAAAAGGGAGGTAGCCAAAACCATGGAGAAAAAAATCCCTCATGAAGAAATGGTTCATCAAAGAATACATGCCTAAATACACCGAGGACCTTCTGAACAAAAGCAGGAGAAAATAAATCCCTCGAATGGTGCAAAAACTCCCCAGGACAGCGGCAGGCTAAAGAATTCATCAAAGAATACATGCCTAAATACACCGAACGGTCAGGCTAGTTGTAGGCCTTTTAACAGGACATAACAGACTCAGCAAGCATATGAGCAACCTTGGTCTGGCGGAAAACACCATGTGCAGAATCTGTCAGACAGATGAAGAGACCTCGCAGCACATTCTATGCCAATGCGAGGGACTAGCCAAATTGAGGCTAGAATGCATTGGCGAACCATACTCACACGCGGCGAGCTACATGAAGACCAACCCGGCAAGGCTGGAAAGCTTTATAAAAAAGGCTAAGCTAGACCAGGTGGTCTAGATAATAGGGAGCTACAATAGACCTATGGGTCGCAGTAGCAAGAGGCCACATAGCCATCCCACTTAATTATCTATCTACTGTAAATATTGTAAATAAAATTCACCCTGGTTGGTTGGTTGCGTAGGGTGGATCTGGAAATCACTTGTTAGAGTCTTATTAGAAACCTAATGTATTAAATAAACACTCATCAAATATGGAAAAACGGCGTTTTTACGGGACTATAACTTTACTTATACTATAATTTAGACCTTTTGCACGAATACAGTTAAGGAATAACAGGTCTGAAAGTATTTTTTCTGGATTGAGAAAACTATTTTAAATGGTTTTTACACTATTACAAATTAAAAATAAAACTTTTATGGGTTTTGGCACATGTTTAAAAATCGTCAAAAATCATGAAATATCGTTGTTTTGCGATACAACCCCCAACTTTAGACCTTTTGCGCGAATTCAGTAAAACAAGTATGGGTCTAATTATTTTTTGTATGCGTTAAAGACACTCTTAAAAACACTTTTTTCACTATTACAACAAAAAATGTATTTTTTGTAATTTTTGATTTTTTTTTGAAATTTACCGGTATTTTGACTTTTTTGGTGGCCTTCTGCGCGATTTCAAATTTTGAAAAAATTTTTTTTAATATTTTTTCATTTATAAAGCCTATGCGCAACTTTTCCGCGTTATTAGAATTGTATTGCAGAAAAAAAAACGCGTTTTTCGATCCACTCTAATATGCAATAGACTTTTATATCTTGCCCCCATATATATTCTTATTCATGTAATTTCTTAATTACATAAATACATACATACGTAGTAATTTACATACAGTTGACCATACTGCTTTGCATTCGGGGGCCGCAATAAAGCATACTTTTAACGGGTTTTATGGCAGTTGAGTCGATTCTAAATCAACCGAGTGTACAACAAATAGAAAGGGAGCTGGTTTTCTTCGTGGTTTTTTAAGGTTGAAGTATGAACTTAAGGTTCTGTTATATTCTAAACCTGCATCAGTGTATGTTTGAGTTTCAATAAGGATTTCAGTTTCAAGTCCAATGTCTTTGTCAAGAACCAATTATGAATTATTATGAATAACTCGTTTTTGAATTGGAATTTGCCATTGGTAATGAATCGGGTGTAGGAGGTTTTTATGTTGTGTAATCTGAAACTTTGGTTCGAATTGCTGAACATTTGATACTTTTACATTCGTTTAACTCTTTCAAGCATAGCGGTACACCACCTCCTCGTACCACCTTCATGGATGCAAATCTGTGGTATCCTAAAACATATCTAGATAGCGGCATCAGTCTTATTTGAATATTTTGGTAGTTATATGTAATCACATGTGTCGTTGCACATTTTGCCGATGACGGTTGATGTGTTCTTCAGTGGTACCTTGTTTTCTGTTTTTCAAAAGTGTTACATCCCTGACTAACGTGTTATCATCTTGTAGTAGGTAAATGACCGTAAAAGATTGAGGTACAAGCGCATTATTTTCAAGATAATCGTTCTTTTTTAACGTCCATTATTTGTACCACCATGCAGCACCAGCTTTATTCTTTATTTTTTTTGTATAATGGACCGTAACGGACTTCTAAGCTCGATCAGTTGAGGTCCACTTATGAAATAGATAGAAAAAGCCGCAAGTGGTGGCATCGAATTATGTTCTATTTAGACATTTGTGTGGTGAACAGCTATATATCACATCGATTACTAGAACTTCCATTTGTCTCACTGAAAAGTTTCAGACGTGAAATTATATCTGGGTTGCTTCTGCCAACCATAACTTTACAAAAGAAAAGGAAACACTCCTCTGTGGCTATTCAGATCAAGAAACATAAGCCCCACAATCCACTAGGTGTCCGTCAAGCAAATAATGCACATATGCCGGAAATTGATATACGCCGAAGATGTGCATTATGTAGTGATACAACGGTCCAAGTACATACCAAGTGGAGATGTTCTTTATGTAAAGTTGCTTTATGTTTAAAACGCGAAAAAAACTGTTTTAAATTATTTCACCAATAATTGTAGCCCCCTAGATACATGGTGGTACGGTGTTTGAACCACCATCAAAATTTTGAAAAACAAGAAAAATTTTTGAAAACTTTTGTTAAAGTGTTGTTATTTATGCAATGTTAATTTAATATTATGAATTTGACATGAATCCCACGTGACCTTCTTTTCTCGTGCAAGTAGGGTAAATTTTGTCTAAATAATTTCGTGCCGCAAAGAGTTAAAGGAGAGCAAATTAGTGATTCGAAACTTGAACATAGAAGTGTCATGAAATGTTTATCGAAAGAAGGCAGTAACTCGAAGAATATCCATGAGAGAATAGTGAGAGTACATATATGGAGAAAATGCTCTATTTTATTTCCAAGTCAAATTTTGGTGCAAGCCGATTAAACGGGGCAGAGGATGATGACCCAAAGTGTGGAAGACCTCTAGAAGGATGAACTTAAAGAAATCATCAACAAAGTTGAAAGTTTGGTATTGACTGACCGCCAAGTAAAACTTTGAGTTATGGCTAGGGAAATAGGAATATCAGAAACGAGTGTTTTCCAAATTCTACACAAAGATTTGGGAGTGAGCAAAGTGTTGGCAGATTCGCAGGCTGCACAGTCCTGAACAAAAAATGTGTAAACGTCAAATTTGTGAATAGAATCTGACTCCTTTATCTCGAGATGAAGACTTCTTAAATAGAATTGTAACTGGAGATGGAATTTGGGTACACAATTGGGAGCCTTCCACAAAATACGAGTCCCGAAAAAAAAATGCGATTTTGGGCGAGGAAATTGATTGGCCACAGTTTTCTGGGATTCTGTTAATTGAGTATATGCCAAAAGGGAGTACAATAACGGGAAATGTGTACAAAGACGCAGTAAGACATTGGATATGGCTATACGTGCAAAAAACTCCACAATTCTGGTCAGAAAACTTTGCTTCTGCACGACAAGAAACGTCTGATTAAGTAGGCATTATGCCAACATTTTTGCCCCTAACATTACTAAAAAAATGTGGTATTTCCCGAAATGCAATTTTAGTATTTCCTAATTTTTTGTGTTGTCTGTTTACTCTTACTAATTTGTTTTATCACACAGTGGTATTGCATATATTACTCACATTAATATTAATAATATGTGTATGTAACGTTCATATACAAGATAACCCATACTTTATGATGTCTAGCTTATCAGACCGCAAAAATACGTCAGCTTACGCATTTTCCGTGCAGCACGTTTGTTTTTATTCATTTTATTGTGATAATCGCAATTCAGTAGATCGATTCGCGTTCGAAACTTTTGGTATAAATTTCAGTGGCTGAGTTCATGTGTGAAATAGGTATGGGTTTCAAAGCATATGTGTCTATATTGGAGGTAATGTCATATTTCTCAGAATATTTTATTAATTATTAAAGTGCGGGTTTTGTCTATAAACCGCAGGCAAGAATTTAATCATGATATTGCTTTGCTTCTCCGTATTTTTGCCACTACATACTATTAAAGTGTTGTAATTCTACAAAAAAATGTTTTAAAGTATTACCGAGATTGAATAAAATAGATTAATTTTTTCTGAAGCGTAGCCGTAGTCATTTTTAATAATTTTTTGGTATATAGGGCCCGTTAATTATGATGCACATTACTAAATATATATATAATTTGTTTCTCACGTTTAATTTGTAAAAGACATTATTAACTCGATGCCATTTTTTTAACATGAGACTTATTGAAACTACCCTAAAGAGATTTTATGTAAAAAGTATTTATCGGCCTTTTAACATTGTTGCACATAATGCAAAAATTAAGTTACCAGTGTTTTCGCTAGAACTGGTAGAAAAGAAAAATCAAATAACTGCTTTATCGACAGAGAGTTTCAGTTACACAATAATATGCAGGATACCCCGGAACTAAATATCAATAATTCGAAAATGTGTAGACGAAATCAAATTAATGTTAGTACAATAGAACCTCGTTTATCTGGCCTTCGATTAACCGAGCACTTCGTATTAACTGAGGTGTATGCTCGGATAATACGGAAAAGCTCGGATGAAATGGATGAAGCCGCTATGTGTATGCAGTACGCGTGTAGTATTTTTGTTATCTTGTGTACATATCTTTGTTTCTCACGCATAATCTTGTTACAACACAGTTTGTGCGTTCTTCGACTGCGAGCTAAAAATTATGTAACAGTTGGCTGTCAACAATCAATGAATGAACATTGTCATGTCACAAAAAAGGAAAAAAAGTTGTAGTGAGTGTGGAGAATAAGTTGGAAGCAATAAGAAGATGAGAGACTACTGTGGGCGATTGGCGCGATCTTTTCCAAAAATGGTTTTTCGAACAATTCGTTCCTTCGGTTGAAAAATTTTCGAAAAAAAAGGTTCTTTTAGAACAGCGATTTTATTACTCGACAACGCTGCGTCGCACTGAAACGAGTCGATTCTTAGAAGTGAAAACATCGCTGTCAAGTTTTTTCCACCAAATGTGACCTCCATGGGACAACCAATGGATCAAGGACGTCTTTTACTGCAAGAGAGAGAAATGCACCATCGTCAAAGAGTGTTTGCTTGCAATAGATATGAAAAGCGTAATTTACTGGTCAGCTTAAACTTGGGATACTGTCCAAAGGCTCACGCTGGAAAAGTCATGAGCAAAAATCTTGCCTTCTACTAATCAAAGCGATGAAATTGCAGATGATGTAGATCTGCATAGCATCATGGAGCAAATCCCTGGTTGCGAAGACGTCGACAGATACAATACTGAAGCATAGATTCATGGTGACGATTGTGAGCAGGGACTTACTGACGATGAAATCGGTCATCTCGTCAATTTTGGAGAAGAGATCGCGGATGATATAGAAGACAACGTAACGGGAGAATCTCAAAAAGTCAGCCACGAAGAAGGATTAAATGCGCTTGAAATAGCTCTTCAATATATTGAGGAACACCCAGGAAGCAAGGCAAGTGATTTTTTATCGATAAAACGATGGCGAACACGAACGAGCAGGTTGAAACACTGCTCTATTACGAACTTTCTTAAGCCGCGTCAGTGAAGTTATTTTATGTTATAGTAACGAGGCTTTGTAGCCCAAAGATTAATTTAAGTTTGTTTGATTTTTACTTTTATATACGTTTGTGCTTATATATATGTATTTTACAATTTCAGATACATAAAAAACAATTAAGATCTTCGTATTCTTAATTTTTCGTGTAATCCGAGTTTTCGTTTATCCGACGTACCTCCTATCAATACATTAGCTCGCATAAACGAGGTTCTACTGTACTTCATATAAAGTTTTGTACTACTACCCTTTGTGTGGTAAGTTGCCCAACCCCCCTCGCTCCTCCTTAACTTTGCACCGGACTAATACCTATCCAAAAAGTTTGCATTAAACTTGCCCCAACTTTGAACCAGCCTCTTCAGACCTTGGGCCCCATTACTATCCCTGCAAAGAGTATTTCGCGTAGGAACCCAAACAGAACGAGGATGTGAAGGAGGACCTAAAAATATGGTAATATCACGCACTGATCTCTATACCAAGTAGCATGGAGTTATAAGCAGGGGTTGGGGACTCTCAAATTGGCACCATTTACTATTGTTGCACACCCTCTTATCTTGACCGGTAAGTAAACGCGAACAGTCGGTAACTAGGGGCAACTAGTACACCAACAGTCATTTGTTGACAATTTCCAATTTCCGAATAGAGAAGAGTACTTCTGCATGCTCCCACGTTTCTTTGGTGTACATTTGTGATCAACATTTTATTAATTTCTTGTTTTGTGTTGTTTTTAAGTTTTATGTATTTTCGGACAGTTTTTATTTCATTTTATAAACTTTAAAAATATAACCTGAACTTATGTTGATCACAAATTAATGTACACCAAAGAAACGTGGGAGCATGTGGAAGTACTCTTCTCTTTTCGGAAATTGTCAACAAATGACTGTTGGTGTAGTAGTTGCCCCTACTTACCGACTGTTCGCGTTTACTTACCGGTCAAGATAAGAGGGTGTGCAACAATAGTAACTGGCGCCACTTTGACTTTTTTACTTGAATATTCTCAACTGTATTCCTGCCATGTTTCTTTGTCTTTAACACTTCAATATAATCCACTCCTGGTTTAATAGGCGTAATATAATCCCAAGATGAACATGCACATACGTTCTATCAAGTCCAAAAATTTTACTAAGGTATACAGTGTAGAAATCAAGAGCACAAACGATTTTGAAATATCAACTTTGAAGGTGTGTAATTGAGCAACAAATTGTAATACAAAACATTATATGAAGTTGTACTAAAATTATTTTGAATTTGAGAATTATTGACACTCAGTTCCAGGACACTCTGTATATCATAAATTTTTTCATTTACATAAAAATATGATTGTTACGAGTCTATTTGCTGTAGCATCGATTTTGCTTTCTTTCAGCAGCCCACATGGCGATTGTGGGGCGAGGAGAAAGCCGATGGCGCCCTCTATACAGTTTACCTGAAGAAAGTTCGTTACCACAGACCAACCAGAAGTTTATCTTCTTCACACTCGGTAAGTTGAATTTTGTTATCTGTATTGTTTTTGTTATTACAGTCATTATTAAGTGTACCATGTTTGTTTTGTGGTTTTGCGGAAAGATGATTATAAATTATAACATATTAAATGAAGTAACTATTTTTTTCCTATTGTATGTTTTATGCAAATAAACGCATACTTGCCATATACAAGTTCATACAATTCCGTCACCACGTGTGTTTACTACATCAAATATTTCTGTTTTACTGTCATAATTCTGGTATTTCGCTCGGTAATGTCTTGCGTTTCCCTCTAAAAATCAAACATAAAACACATGTAGTATACTAACTGCACATTGTTGGAGATATGACTTGCTTGTATTATTTACCGAAGAATGTTTATTGTCGTTGCCGTTCTACATCATTCCTCAAATTTCTCGTATTGCATTCGTTTATTGCGGTACATTACCTATACGATAAAGCTCTCTATTTATAGCTTTATGTCGAAATATTTTTATGGCCGGGTTTAATATCCGGTCCTTTCTGTTGTATATTATGAATGCGTCGTAGACTGGCAGAAGTTGTCGGAAAATCGCATTTCATTTCCGTCTTTTGCTCACTTCGTCGTACTGTATTCGTTTGCTATTTTCCAGTACAATAAACGGAAATAAATCAATTCTCAATAGTTAGTTGTTATCTAATACAAGAATTTTCTGCTACTTTTTATGAACTTGTTCGTTTTTGCAATTTGATGATTAATTAACAACAGCGTTGAAGAATTAGTTGATGTGTGAATTTAGAAGACTGCCTCGATTATTGGAGTATAGAAAATGAACGTACGAAAAAGCTCTAGAAATAGCAACAGGCCATGAACTCTCACCTCGAGATTCTGGCTAATTATTAAGAATATTAACTTAGTTTCCGCAAATAAAGATAAAAATCCAAGTACAATTTGTACTAATGTTGATAGCGATAATAAGGAACATTCTAGCAAAGGGTAAAGTAGAAGTTAGAGCTGTAAGTTATCAGGAATTTATTGCCCCAAAAAAAAAAAAAATTGCAAGAAAGAAAACTGCAACTGACATTACCTCGGTAGGATAAGACAGGCGGTCTGGAAAATCGCAATCAGCCAGGACTATCACAAGTGACATCACAAGCAGATGATCAACGTATAGTTTTAATAAGTAAATGTAATAGACGGTTAGCGGCTGTAAAAATAACAGCTATCTTTAATCGGGGAAGAGAGAAAACTGTCTCCGAAAGTGCCGTAAAACGTCGCCTTCGAGAAGCCAATCTGCATGGCCGAGCAGCAATCAAAAGGCTTTGCGACAATGAGATCGTCAAGAACAGAAAAAATGTTACCTGCATGCATTAAACTACTGGTGAAACATGGAGGAGGTGCAGTAATTGTCTGGAGTTTTTTTCCACATAGTAGCATTCGAGATTTATTCCATTCATTTCATTTTCGAATGTTTCAAAATTCAATTTGGATGCAATTGAATTTGGAGCAATGTCTAGCGAAAAAGGCTTTATGTATGGAATTGCCAGTAGACCAGCTATCTGGAAAAGTGTCTGAATGTTGACCACAAGCGTGCAAAGATGAAAGCATCACGATGAAACTTAGGTACATTTCTACAATCCAGAAACAAAGCAACAATCAGTAGAATGGAGATACTCTGGTTCACCAACCCCTATGAAGTGTTCAAAAATCTACTGAAAAACGAGAAAAATTATGGAGAAAAGTCGAAGAAAGTTGCCTAAAGGTTTTTTATTTTTGCAGGACAATGCAAATCGCATGTTTCCATGCAAACAATTCATGATTTAGGGTTCGAATTACTCGCACCCTCCTTATTCACCACGATTAGACATGGAAAAACAAAATAAAATACAAGATTAACGAAGTGGATAAATTTAACTCTTTCATCAGAGTATTCTTCTGGAGCAAGAAAAAGAGGTGCTGATATCTGAACAAAACATACAGCCGAAACTGTTTTGATACAGCGATATAGAATAATGCAGAACCTTGACAAGTATATAAAACTACGCTAGAGGCGAATAGTCTCTAGTAGCCTGCGATATAAATTTGAAAAGCGTCGAACTGGGGAACGCCAGTTGTTTTATTTGGTCTTCTTAGCAAACTTAGAATTCTTAAATAATTAAATAAACAGCTATAGCAATGTGTCATTTTCCTGGCCACTCGAAACTACGATGGGTGGTTTACACCCAGATTTTTGTGTCGCAGTGCTGTCCAGCACTTTAGTTTCAGCGTTAGTCGACAGTTCTTTTATCCAACAGCGTGAACATCCAGACCTAGATGTTCTGAGATTACGGAGGAAAAATGAAAACGTGTTGTAACCATGAAAAATAACTTAGAGGCGTTATGAAGTTGATGCAGCAACAGAAATAAAATGCAATCGATGGACAATTAAAAAAGCAAACAGCAAATTCTAATTTATGTTCTTTACGTCTAATTTGAACATGAAGTGGCATTTTGATAATTGGACCGATCACCAACGGGAAAGCTTTGAGCTCAAATACAAAATTGGAGCGTGCTGGTATAGGTTTGATTGCTAGGTGGAAGCATTGTCACTAGATGCAAATCATCAGTTGTTTCGGAAGTCTCTAAAGCAACGATGATTGGGTGTTCAAAAATCTGCTGATCGATTTTCTGGAAAAGTGGAACAATAACTGGAAATTATGATTCGACGTTACTGACCACTCTACGATAAAATATGAGAAAAGACGAGGAAAGTTGCCCAAAGATGTTTTATTTTACCAGAAGTGCTCCTGTGCAAAAATCGGATGTTGCCATGCAAACAATTCGTGATTTAAGGTTCGAATTACTTCGTGTTCATTATTTACTAGAACTGACTTCGTCATCATGTCTTTCCTCAACTGAAAAAAAGTTTAAAAGATCGTAAATTTTCTTCCAACAGGTAATAAATGCTGTGAAGTTTCGAGTAAGATAAAAATTGCGTTTTGAAACGTCTACACGCCTCGTGGATTCGTTGTAATAATAAACGTATCCAATTAAGAGGAGAGTATGTTGTATAATAAAATATTTTGACTGACAAGGAAACACAGGCAAGTGGTGGTCACCGATTTAAATGAAATTTGATGGGTTTGTAGACTGATGCAGTGTAAGAACAATGGTAACTTCCATAGATGCTAAATCGCCTGTTTTCGGGGGGTGGGGCGCCCTAAAAAAGTTAAGACTACCCTTGTTATTGCTTTAATATCTCCAAAACTATAAGACATATCAAAAAAAAGAAGAAAAATATATAACTGTTGTATGATACTTAAAGATATCGACAATAGTTTTCAAAAAATATAGGGGATGGGGTTTGTCTGGAAAACAAGAACTATGACAGGCAAACTATCGTTGTTATCCTATAGTAGTCATAAAACAGTTATTATATATTTATCTTAACTTTTTTTTGATATGTCTTATAGTTTTAGAGATATTAAAGTAAATAGCGAAGGGTATTTTGACTGACAAAACGGGCGATTTAGAAACAAACAGGCATCAGTCAAAACCCATCAAATTTCATTTAAATCGGTCACCTCCACTTGCCTGTGTTTCCTTGTGAGTCATGGATGGATTAGAAAAACTTATACAACTTGCAAGCCAAACACTTAATCCTATACAGTAAAAATAATTACAAATAGATAAGGAAGTATACAGCTTAATAAATGAAGTGAAGCAGTGCTTATTCGTTAAAAATCACGCTTATTACAGATGACAAACCATTGTTACAAAGTTGTTCTACTAAAACATTTTACCAGCTCTAAATACAACGCAGTTGCAGTATTATGCTATCTTGTTACAATCATTTTAATATGAGATAAAATATAAATCAATGAAACTTCATAACTAATTCAGATAGATTATCTCGTTTACCATCAGAAATTAACAGTATTGAATGAAACTGATATGCATGGTGGTCATAAATAAGTGCGAAAAATTGCACTGTGCTATACCTTGGATTATTCTAAGAAAAACAGTTCCTACAAATATACGTCCGGAATTGGTTTGTTAGGGAGTTACACGATGTTCATTCTTTGCAAGGGTAATGTCAAATTTGACAGTGACAGGTAAGCATATGTTCAAATTTCAGTACTGTTTTTATCCCAGTTACCATGAATCAATACACAAACGCAGAAATGTGTGATATGCATTTTGTATACGGGCGTGCTGAAGGCCATTCATTAGCAGCTAGGCGTCTTTACGCAGAAATGCACCCTCGACGAGTACTACCTCATCACACCACGTTTGTGCGTCTCCACCAACGTTTGCAGGAAAGGGGAAGTTTCCAAAAAAGAATTTCTGACTGTGGACGACACAGAGAAGTTAGAACAGCAGAGCTAGAAGAAGCAGTTATTAATCAGATTGAAGAACGTCCGGATACAAGTACAAGGAAGATTATACAAAACGTTAGCCACCAAACAGTTTGGAGGAATTTAAGAAAACAACTATCACATCACAAGGAGATTTTCCACACAGAGTTCTTTTTTGCCAATGGCTTCTACAGATGTTTGCAGATAATCCTCAGTTTTTTTTTGCACAAGTGCTTTTTAAAGATGAAGCTAATTTCTCCCGGATAGCCATAACAAATTTTCATAATAATCATGTTTGGGCAGAACAAAACCCACACGCAATAATAACAACTCGTCATCAACATCGATTTTCGCTAAACGTATGGATTGGAATCATCAACGACTTCTTAATTGGGCCGCATTTCTAACCGGGGAGGCTAACTGGTGATACATACCTCCATTTTCTCTAAGAGAGCTATCAATACTGCTGGAAGATGTGCCCCACTCCAAATCTGAAACCAAATGTGGTTTATGCATGACGGTGCTCCAGCACATTATAGTCAAACTGTCCGTATGCATTTAAATGCTGTTTATCCGAATCGTTGGATAGGTCGAGCAGGAACGCAACCTTGGCCACCTCGGTCTCACCTCGGACACCTAAAATCTTTGGTTTATTCCACCCAATATTGAAAATATTGAAAATTTACGGAATCGCATAATTGCATCATGTGAAACAATTCAAAATACGCCTGAGATTTTTGAAAGTGTTCGCCAGACAATGAGAGAGAACTGCTTTTCTTAGAATAATCCCCAGTGCAATTTGTCGCACTTATTTAGGACCACCCTGTATACTAGAAATATTACAAATATGTAGAAACACTTAAATGTAATAAATGGATTACGGAGAGGAGGGAGGGGGGTACATTAGAATTATAAAACACGAAAGCTGATTAGAACTTCCAGTATAACCGGAAGTGAGAGGAACCTAAAAATATTTTTATAATAGTAAGCGTACAGAAAAATTCCAAGAAATTTTCTAAACATAAATAAAAAAATCTATCTTCCTGTTAATGGCGTATTAACAACATTAATTAGTATTTATTTTAATACATGAATCTCGAAACCAGAAAATAATTCATAATTCCCATTAATACGTAAAATTCCCAACATAAATTTCCGTTGAAGACCAACTCTCTTAAAATTTCCTCTCGATAATATGACCTTAGAATTCTTATATAAATATCCCGTGATCTCATTTGCTTAATCTTGTATGTGATATCATTATTTCATCTTAACTTTTAATATACAATTTTTTATGGTTCTATAAACAAATCAATCATTTCATTTTTCTGGACGTATATAATATACAGAGTAGGTTGTTTTTTTCCTTTTCAATTGTGAATTCTTTTTTTTTATAAATATTTACTCAATAAAAATGAATTTTGATAAACATCAGATATGATTCGTTAAAAGATTTTTAAACAATATTTCCTTTCAACATTCTCGTTCTATTATATTGATGCAACTACACTAACCTAGTTTTAAGTATTTTTATTGCTCAGGTAATGGATTCAAAATCAATATCTTGACATGAAATTTATACAGGCGTAGCTCTATTGCAGGTAACACAATATAATATTGATGATGGAATTGATTGTTTTCAATACATTATTGCGCTATTTGTAATATAAATCTGAAAAAAAAACAGCCTTATCGTTGTATACTCGCAATATCAAGAACCTTGGATTCTAAAAATTTTTACGCAGAAATTTAGAAAAAAACAAACGCTATCGCGTGTATTACGCCTACTGTATTCTAATTATTACAACTTCGTAAAAAACAAATTGTTTTATTTATGCCTGGATATATTTAATGTATCACGCCAAAACAACAGCTGTTATATTTCGAGAGAATCAAATCGATTTTCTTCGTAACAATGTTTTCGTTCTGCGAAAAAAAAAACTTTAAAAATAACTGATTTTGAAGTTTAAAATTTCTAGTAATTAAAAATCAGGTTTTCAGATCATTTAAAAATGATGTCATATTTATATTTATTTATGTTTGATAAATTAAGAAATTACTCTTAAAATTATTTATCTTTCACTCCGATTAACGTTGTAAGTTCTTACTATTTTCGTAGAGTGTCATTTTTGATCGATGATCTAAATCAGAAACAACTATCAACATTTGAGGACATCGGCCGTGAAAATTGTGAAATTTCACGCCACTATGATAGTTACTACAGATATTATAAAAGTGTCTCTTTATGAAATTAATGTTAGATACATTAATAGTAAACTTGAAGAACATAACGATTTTTCAATTGTGGTTTTTCCACTTACAAACCTTAAAATTTTGAATTCTTTCTAACTGTTAAAATAGATTTTCCGAAATTCGAAATGATAAATCCTGAATAATAGGAATAAACACGTTAATCTTGTTTTCATAGAGGATCAGTCCTAAATATAGGGTTTTATAATATGCATATGTTTATTTTTAATAGCAAATGATTACGTTAAATACATTAACGATAATAATTGAATTTTAAATTGCAAAAATTGGAGTTTTTCAATTTAGCTGAAGTTATCCACTTCTTTTTAGCCACACATTTCTGTATATGAAGTGCCGCACAAGTTGATTAGATTAGATTAGATGTGGGTTATTGCCTCTCTTCATTGCGACCTGTAAGACCTATTGTGAGTACCCTTAATCTTTTAGTCTCAATTAATCTCCAGACTTCTGAAGAAGTCTAGAATTTTTTTGGGGGTTACTGTTCTAATACTAGCCGGTTCTACGTGTGCCTGTTCGAGGTAGTGGAGTCTCTACCGGACCACCACCTCGTAGTTGCACGTAATGTGCCGGCATTTATCACAGTCCACCTTGCCTATCTTCTGCAGGTCGTACTTAAGCAGGCTGTGGCCAGTGAGTAAAGGTGGGATAGTGCTGAGGTGTCTTCTGTCGAGCTCCAGTAGAAATTTAGCCCTGAAGTCTGAAAAAGAATAAACTTTTTTGATTGTCTTAGTTTTGGGGTGTTAACCCAGTACGCTTTCCACTGTTGAAGACGAGGTCTTTACAAGACCAGACGAGGTCTTTACGCCTTTCTTTACAAGACCATTGGCAGTTGCGTTGCCCTCACACCTCCAATGATCTTTGATACCCATATCAGTGTGACAAAATCTCCATCCACGGATGGTTTTTGTTTTTTCCTCAACTCTGCTCAGCTACCAAATGAATCGAGTGGTGCAGTAATTTTGGCATTGGAACTGGAAAGCCTACTCAGCCATCAGAATTTTGACACATCCTGCGTTTATTGAGTTACGGCTAAACAGATTGTTTTTTTTTTCTACTCTCTGCTACCAAACGAATTGCTTGGTGCAGTAATTTTAGCAATGGACGGTGCATCCTAGTCACTTATAAGAACTGTGTATCATACTCAATTATAAGAACTGTGCCACATCTTCTGGGTAGTTAGTTATGATTGAAAATATCTCTCCACAGTCCACAGGTTGTTTTTATTTCTTTTCTCTACTCTGGTCAGCTATTAACTCAGTTGACTGTTGAAGTGATTTTGGCAAAGAGACTGTCCAACCTACTCAATCGTTAAAATTCGTTTTAGACAAAAACGCCGTCCTCAAGTCAGGTCAGCCACCAAATGAATGCAGTTATTTTACCGATCAGATAAAATTATAGCTTAATTGTTTTAAGTGATTATTGTTTAAAAGATTTGTATACTCGCAAAGGAATGCACGCAATGTATTACATTTTAAGAAATCTTATCTAAACAAGAAACTGTAATACCTATACATAAGAAAGGCTTAAAAACATCAATAGAAAATTATAGACCAATAACTATCCTCTCGTCAATATCCAAATTGTTGGAAGCCTTAGTAGGCAGTCAGCTCATACAACATTTGGAAGGCAATGGATATACGTATATTAAATAACCAGCATGGTTTTAGAAGAAACAAATCCACTGACACCGCAATTTAGTCTTATATAAATGAGATCTTGTCTGATTTTGAGAATAAACAGAAAGGACTTGGATTATTCGTTGATCTTACGAAAGCATTTGATAGTGTGCAACATGAAATATTGCTTGCTAAACTTGATAAATTAGGAATAAGAGGAGTATGTCTGGAGTGGTTTAAGAACTATTTAAGCAACAGATCTCAAAAGTTATGCCTCAAATCAGAATCTGTTACAGTGTACTCAAGGCCATTAAAGATAACAACTAGAGTGCCACAGGGGAGTATCCTTGGACCAATTTTATTCATAATATATATGAACGATATGCCCTATAGCTTGCCGGAGAAAGTTTTGATTTTAACCTTTTTTCCGGGCCCTAAAAGAAATCCACCTAAACCAGTAATACTATTAGGTGATGCCTCTATCACAGCTGCTTCTATTATTATTATTATTTTTTAATGTGTGGTGAGTGCTTAGCTGCGGCGACTTCTTAAGCTGTATCGCTTGATTTGACACTAGATACCAGGCTAAAGTTTTGACACTTTTCAGCGATTATCTCCAAATTTTAGAGTGGTCATAAATCATAAAATATCGTTATTTAAAATAGAAGCATTTCTATTGTCATAGATTTTATATTTACGTCTTTTTTTCTCTTTTACAGGATTCAGATGACGAAATATCTCATCTAGAATGGGAAACGGTACGCGTGAGATTTGTCAAAGCCGGCACCTTAAAGAAGCTCGTCGAAGCCCTATCAACCGACGATGGTGAATTAGAAACCACCTACATTAACGTATTCCTCGCTACTTACCGCAGTTTCTCGAGTCCTAAAGAAGTATTGAAACTGCTCTTACAACGTTATGAAGAATTAGCCGAGACGCCAACGAATGGTAAGCCGGATCATCATGAACAACATAGGAAGTAAGCATAGTTTATATAATTCTTTTAATGTTATGCGAGTTTGTGTAAATAAGAACCTTCAGTCGTAATTTTAAACCCAATTATATTGCATTACATTATTTCACTTCACGAACGTATTTTTCATAATGAAATAGTTATCATTCCTCAAGGCCTTCGCTGCGTACGTAATGATAAAAAACTGGCAACAATAATAGCCGTATCATCATCGTTTAGTACACAACAAGATGTGTGAGAGAGTTAAAAGTGTATCCTCGTTTCAAACGTGATAAATGAGTTGATTAAAATAAACATTGGAACATTAATAATTTACATAATTGAATAATGATTTTTATGCTAGCATTTATATTATGTGATTTTTAAGGTTAATTGGAGTAATTGAATGACTGGGTTTAATATTTAATCACTATTGTTATGTTCTTGTTCTATTAGGAAGGATATTATATTATTGTGATGATTCAATCACCAGTTCTTCCTTCAATATCCCCAATATTTTGATTATGATGATTCATTGAGTTTGTTCATCTCCCTATCAGTTGAACAAACTACTGCAACATTTCTAAAATCCTTTGTTAGCTCGAAATAATTTACGACGTCAGCAAGTGCCAAGATTGCTTTAGAGAATATTATTTATCTTGTTCCATTAGCCACTCATTTACTGCAGTCATCATTTCTTCGTTGTTTGAAAAATGGTTTCCTTAAAGATGTTCTTTTAATTTTCAGAATAGGTGGTAGTTACTAGGACTCTCTGGAAAATAGGGGGGTTGTTCGGGAATTTTGAACCCAGCATTATGAATGACATCCATCAAAGTAGAGCTTTTCTGGTTGGGAGCGTTGTTTTGGTGAAATGGCACACGTCGTCTCAATGTTATTCCTCTTCATCTTTCTTTGATGGCCTCCTGAACTTTTGACATTAAGTTTACCTAATATTTATCTGTTACAGTATGTCTACATGAAAAAAAAAATTACAAAAATAAGCCTCTGAAAACTCCAACAAACTGTGATCATATCATCAACCAAATGAATTGTCTTCGTTAACCACAGTTTTGCAGGTCTCTTACAGGTCTTAATTACTTGGTATGAAGGTGCAAACTTATACCACATTTATATCCTTATAAATTTATTGTGGTGGCAATCTTTTTTACACATATTTAATCACAGTTCTTGTTTCAATGCGGAGAATGAAGAAATCATATTTTACTTTCTACCAACGCCAAAATGATATTTCCACAGATACTTAAAATGACAACTGTTAACGCCAACTGTGCTAGGGACAATAAATACTGAATCTTCCTACTATGTATACAAGTTGATTGCAATTTAGCCATTGCAGTGGATAAAGATCCGGCAGGTTAATTTGGCAAAAAAACTCAAAACAAAAACCTTTACCTGCTTCTCATGGGATGAGAGTTAAATTTCTACTCATCTGAAAATGTAATATAACACCATAATCGTATACAGCCCCATTTAGGTTTTTTTTACAGATCATTTTGTTAAAAAACCCATTTCATTAAAATTATTTTATGTTGTGTAAACCTTGAATGGATTTTAGCATTGGTGATTCGCATAAAATTTTGTTACGAAGCACCTTTACATAAAATCAAATCTAAGTAGTCAGACAAGCAATACATCAGCTAAAGAAGCCGTTGCAACTAGCACCCACCACAGATAAAGGAAAATTATTAAAAGTAACACAAAAACCGACCTAATCGGTAAAAAAACCTGTAAAAATTAATTTTATCAAAATCAAGCACTGCTCAAAAAAATTAGGGGAACACTTTTCAAAACCTGTAACTTTTTAAATAAAAGGTCAAGAAAAATCAAATTCGGTATACTTCAACGGCATACTTGCATTTAACTAAAGAAAATTACAAAAATAATTTTACAACTCTTAGTTACTTCTAAGTTACACTTAAAAATGTAAATTAATAACGCAAAACAAAATGGAAACAACTGTCGTAGAATCGATGAGAGTATGGTTTTCTGTGGATTGGTGAGGTTTAATACTGTGTATGCCCTCCAAGAGCACTTCCTCACACCTGCCTGGCATGCTTCGCACTAGTCTGCGACGATATTCCTAGGGTATGCTTTCCCATTCGTCAATCAGGGCTTGTGTCAGTCCCTGTATGGTTAGTGGTGGATTAGGGCGCTTGTGAACACGTCGGTCAAGCAGATTTCACACGTCTTCAATAGGATTCAGGTCGGTACTTAACGCCAGCGTTTAAAAAATTTCTGGTGATGCCAGCTCTTCTGACATATTGGCCAGTGTCCCCAAACCGATTCCATAAACGCTGAATAACAGAGGAGAAAACTCCAAGGTCCCTGCTAACATGTCGATTAGAGTGGGGCGACAGCAGGAGTAACTTGCACTTCACTAAGATGTCTTATTTTACTTCTAATCAAATCAACGACGATTGACAACTGAATTCATCTGTTATCTTTAGAAGGCTTTCATACGTAATTCAAAGCATGCTTGCCATTTTTTCCATTTTGTTTTGGGTTATTAATTTACATTTTAAATTGTAACTTAAAAGTAACTAAGAGGTGCAAAATTATTTTTGTAATTTTCTTTAATTAAATATATGTCGTTGAAGCATACCAAATTTGATTCGCCTAGAACAATTATTTAAAACGTTACAGGTTTTGAAAAAAGTGTTAACACAATCGACCATTCTAAATATCCCAATTCAACTTGCAAAAATGTCTAAACTAACCAACCAAATCGAATATCAAGATACCTGTACCTGTGAAAAAAAATCGTTCTTCGTTTGAACTTGCACCGCCAATTCTTCCCCCACTACCACTCTACGAATTAAGCAGCCTCTAAAATTGGCATTAAACAAACTAAAACATCAACCAAACTAAGACAGCCTATGATGATGTTGGACGCCAAAAATTTTGTTACTACGTATTCTAGGAGAGCGCAGATATAAATATGGCTAGATATTAGGATTCATAATATTTGGGTTTTTGCTAATGTACACAAATGCGTCAAGTAAATAATGTGTTTTTTTTCACAAAGATACATTATATGGAAACTATAACCGTCACAAAGATACATTATATGGAAACTATAACGTTGTGGTTTATTTTTGATGCACATAAACACGAAAAATACATCTTATCTACTGTCATATATCTATAATTATTTCCTTCATCTGTCAAATTTAAATTTTGTCAAATCACAATCACAACTGAGGTTAAAATTAACCAATGAACGGTACCGGTTCTTGATATCAGCAACTATTTTTTTTCATTAAATGTCAAATGTGTCAAAAATAGATGAAAATGTCCGACAAAAAGAGATTTAGCGATGTTTCGGCTGAAATTATCGATAATCACATCGATTTGACAAGTCCCATAAATACAAAGAGAAGTAAAGACAGACTCTGCATGGAACATGAAAAAAGTTCACGGAGATTTATAAGGACGAACTGTAAAATGTATGTGGAATTCTACCGCCAAAAGTCTTCAATATATTTTAAGAAGCATAACATTAAAATTGATCCTTTTCAAGGAATTGAATTCAATAGTTCTAGAGATATGCTCGTAATAGCAAACAACGAGTACTGCAAAAACTTCCAGATAAACGAAAGCAAAGTGCCACCTCTTTGAGTACCTATCGACAATTTATTTGACATAATAGACCATTGTGACGAGAGAACGCTAAATGGACTTCAGAAAAAATTCTACTATTTAGCTTCCGTGGAACTGGCATGGCGTGGAGGGGAAGATGTCAACTGTTTTAACTTCAAAATTCAAATTAAATCTGATGGAACTGAGTCGGGTAGAGTAGAATATAATCCCACATTTAGGAAGACCTGCTAAGGAGGAAAGCATAAATGCGCGTAGAGTAAGTGCTTGACGTCAAATATTCAAAATTCAGATCGTTGTCCAGTCAGAATTTTTGAAACATTAGTTAGGAAAGGTAGGCCTAATTTTACCTGCGATCGGCTGTTTTTGATGCCTAATCCATTTTGGAAGAAGAAAAATTCCTTATGGTACAAAAATTCTCCTATTGGGAACAACGAAATTTCGAAATGGACCAAACAAGGAGCAGAATCTATTGGTTTAAATACCAAATGTCTCAAAATTACCAACCATTCTTGCCGTTCAACAGCTGTATCACACACAATTAGCAAAATCGGGAGTTCTCGAACAACAATTAATAAAAATACCTGGTTATGCCAATTCTTCCTCGATTCAGCCCTCTTTAGAGATGGACCAACAACATCACCAACAAATTTTGAATCAGTTACGAGGGATACAAAACCAGGGACAGGAAGCAAGACTTTCCACCTCATCAGAGACGATCGTGAGAAAAACAGAGTTTGTAACAATATTAGCAACACCAGGAAATATAACATACAATAATTGTGTGTTTAATTTAGGTTCAAAATAATTTATTGTTCTCTTTTCTTAACAGATAATAAAATATGCTTATTTTGCTCATTTTTTTACTATGAAACTTGGTTTAGGGAATAATCTTAACAAATATAGCTCGAGCTTGATAAGTAGTCGACTATTACATTGTTTCAATTTTTCTCGTGTGCTTCCTAATTTGATTTGACCAAAATTGGCATTAATAATTGAAAGAAATAGTCGCATTTATCAAGATCTCGTTATATTATCTTTGGCAATTGTAGTTTTACAACTGTTTGCAACTATTTACAAACTATTTGCATCTTTATGCGTTGACTTGAAAATTGCAGTTAGATACAATAAATGTGATTTACAAAGGTAAGAGTGTCTACATATTTGTAAGATTCTTTCTTCGTAATCAAAAGGGATCATATTTCATAAGAATCAGTTGGTGGGTCTGTTACAGCAGATCCACCACTCAACCAAGAAAACGATGTTTTCAGCTCTTGTTCCGAAACTTGAAGAGGGGTCTTTGGACCACTTGTACCCGTTTTTTCCCGCAAAAGTACTCCCCTTGGCTGAGGGATGACGTTTCATCTTTATAAACACTCTCAGATTCGGTATCTGACTTAAAATGTTAAAATATCGATTCTGCATCGCTGAAATCACTGTTACTTTCTTGAATTGTAGTCTTAGGGGTCCCTAATAGCCATGATTAGATAAATTTAACCGATGTATATCCGACTATAAGCTGAACCATGCGTGCTACATAAGAAAGAAAAAAAAAATACTCTGGGACTAATTGCTGCAGATTTTTGCTTTTATAAGATTCCTTGAAATAATAATAGTTATCAATTAATTAACTGAATTGTTAGCTTTATTTTTCAACAAGACTAAAGCATCCGATGTTTTCATTTCAGAACTTTAATTTCGGCATTACACGTCTGGCTAGATAGTTACCCGGAAGACTTTAAAGAACCGCCAAACCATCCCGCTTTACTACAATTGGTGCATTTCTGCGAAGAGTTTTTACCTGCCACCGAACTCGAAGCCAAAGTTCGTCACAGGCTGGATAGGTACGCTAGGGAACCTAAGGTAGATCCTCTCTTAACTCCACCGCCTAGTTTTGCCATGAGAGCTAACATCCCCGGATGGAAGAGGTACGGACTACCGGACGTTCCCGTTAGACATTTCGCGGAGCAACTTACTCGTATGGATGTGGTGAGTAATATTTTATCTAAAAATATGATACTAAACCTAAATAATTATTTTTCCTAATAAACAAATCCTTCCATAAGTAATAAAATCAATTTTATATCTTTAGGTGTTTATTTCTGAACTAATAACAACATTATTATTTTTATGTTTTAAAACATCCTCGAATTAAGTATTAATGATGGTGCAATTCTTCTTGTGCCTCTTTCATTTTTATAGCAGCCCATTTAGCTTTATTATCGGGAGTTTTCGACAAACCTTCGAAGAACTTAAATATAGGGACGCACACACCAACTGCTATAAAGTAATACTGCCATATCCAGTTGTTTTTCATGTAAAAAACCCAGGGGAATTGAGCTAGTTTCGCCGAAAATGTGTAAGGGTACAGCATCGGCCTAACCGGTTTGAATCTGGATATATTAAACATACTAATATTAAGGGAAGAATTTGATAAAACGACTAAAAAATAGTTTACTGATTTTTTGGGTTATTTGACAGTTGTCAAAATAAATGTCAATCTTATTATATAAAGAGTGTTTGTAAATTTTTATGGTGTTTTTCGAAAAAAACAAAATTGCATTTTAAGATTACATTTTCTTTTCCAGGAATTATTCAAAAAACTAGTCCCGCACCAATGCTTAGGAGCAGTTTGGTCCAGACGCGACAAAAGTCGATCCCACGAAGCTGCAACAGTTCTAGCGACGGTAAATCAATTCAACGCCGTATCCTTCAGGGTAATCTCCTCAATCCTAGTCGAACCGGATATAAAACCAATCGATAGAGCACAAATTATCATCTGTTGGATCGATATAGCTCAGGAATTGAGGGTTTTGAAAAATTTCTCCAGCCTAAAAGCCATCATCAGCGGTTTACAGAGTAACCCGATCTATAGGCTGCAGAAAACGTGGCAAGCTGTTCCCAAAGAAAAAATCGAGTTATTCGATGAATTAGCGAGGATTTTTAGCGAGGATAACAACCAATGGACTCAGAGGGAGTTATTAATGAGAGAAGGGACGGCTAAATTTGCTGATACCGTCGGAGAAAACGATAAACAATTGCAAAAAGTGTTTCAGAAACAAAATAATCGCACTGCCAATATATCTTTTGGCACGATACCTTATCTAGGGACCTTTTTAACCGACTTAACCATGATCGATACTGCCATACCTGACTTAATCTCAGACGGATTGATAAATTTTGATAAAAGGCGGAAAGAATTCGAAGTTTTAGCGCAGATTAAACTACTACAGGGTGCAGCTAACGCCTATCAATTAACTGAGGATCCCCTCTTCGATTTGTGGTTTGATTCCCTGCTGGTGTTAGACGATAGGGAAGCTTATAAGTTAAGCTGTCAGATTGAGCCATCCTTGACAAACACGGTCAAAAACAAGAAGAAAGCGCCTGGACATCAGAAAAACGATTCTATCGCCTCAAATTCTAGTAGTAATAGTTCCCAATTCTACTGTGATATCGACAGTATGCCGAGCAGTCCGCATAATAGTATCGACCGAAAATTGAGTCCGTCGCAGATGTCGAATTCTTCTAGTAGTTCGTCGTTACCATCTCTGGACGTGTCGTTGAATAGTTCTCATTCCGGGAGCGCCAATAATAAGCTGCAGGTTCCTTCCGCTAACAATTCCGGCACTTTAAGTCCTAATCATTCGCAGAAGAGTAGTCCGGATTTTTATATAATTAAAGTGACGTACGAGACGGATTGCGTTGAAACCGACGGCATCGTTTTGTATAAGAGTATTATGTTGAGTAATAATGAGAGGACGCCGCAAGTTATAAGGAATGCCATGTACAAATTGAGTTTGGAAGGGAATCCTGATGAATACACTTTAGCTCAAGTTTTGCCCGATAAAGGTAAGTAATGTTAGTTTAGTTTTTTGAATTATTGAATATGAATTAATTTTTTTGTGGTCTGATACTATACGGCGATATAATGTATAATGTGTAATAACAAAGCCATGGAAGGACATTTACACACAATTTATATAACAAGAACTGCGGTTGGTAATCTCGATAAGCAATATAGGTTGGAAAGCCGCTGCAGCTGCAGTGTTTGTTTGATTTTTCTGAGGCATTTGATATCATTAATCATTCGCTAATGTCCGCCATCTTGTCTAATGTTGACTTGATGCAAAGATTTGCAAATTTACTGTATTACTATCTAGTAGGACGAAGGCAATGGATGCATGGACATATAAGATCTGGTGTTCCGCAAGGTTCAATTATTGGACCATTATTATTTGCAATGTATAGGTTTGTTCCAACCACCTCCTATTACCGTAACATTAGTTGCGTACAGTACTTGCGCAGTATGAAAATGCCGTTCCAACTTGTTGTATGACCGCACAAAGCACGATCACAAGTGTGTTCCAATTTAAATAGGGCCGTGCAAGGATCGGTAATTGTACCGTCAACAGTAACCGGTCCAGAGTATGTACCGCTTGTACTGACATGCGCAATGTATCTACCCCTCCTGTTTTGTTGTGAGAGTGGACAATTGTTGTGGACGGCACAAAACTATCATAGATGGCGTCACCGGCAGTCACAAATCCGTTCCAACCCTTTATTAATTTTTGTAAAGTACACAAACAATACATAGTTAACGCATGCGTATAAAACGATCACGACCTAGTACATGTATCGTACTGGGATCGTTGGTTGGAACAAACCTAATGTCTTCTAGTGCGATCTCCTTTTGTAAACGTTATACTGAAAAACAGTGACAGACAAGTTACTTGAATCGATATGGCACATGACGCAACTAAAGCAATTTGTATTAGACAATGATAGCCTACTCACTACGCAATCTAGGTTTCGAAAGAACTTTATTTGTAATACAGCATTACTCAATGTCTCAGACGATATCATGAGAGAACAAGATAAGAATAATTTAATCCTTTTGTGTTTGCTTGATTTCTGAGAGGCACTTGATACAATTGATTATTCGCTAATGTCCGCCATTGATTATTCGCTAATGTTAGTTTGCTGCAAAGATCCGTAAATTTACTGTATGAGTGTCTAGTAAGACAAAGGCGATGCGCGGGGGTTGGCAATTATGTCTCTAATCATGCGGATATATAAGATCTGGTGTTCCGCAAGGTTCAATTATTGGACCATTATTATTCGGAATTTATAATTCGTCTACGACCAAAATTTATTATTTGTTCCCGGCATCCGAATATGATACAGCGAGCCGATGTCTCAATGCAGATCTGACTAGGTTGGCCCATTTGTCAAGTGCTACATTTAAACTCGTAGAAAACCGAGTTAATCCGTTTTGGGGAAATGAAGGACAGATGTGATGATGTTATTCGCTCCAATATCAATATTTCTGTGGATGGCGAGATTATCGATATTAAAGATAGTATTAAGATTTTAGATGTCGTATTAGACTGTGGGACGACATTAATCGTTTGCTTACAATGTTTATGCGGCTCTAAGATTATTCCACACAAATAGATCATTGTTTAATGTAAAAACCGCTATGCGAGGCCATTGGGAGTTAAAGGAAATGAAAAAGACAGTTGATGCTTTAGAAGTAATCTTTAAAGCTACAAACTCTCGCAAGAATTATACAAGGATTATATAGGAATCCAAAAAGACTATAAATAATGACTACATCAAACATGCTGAAAACAAGTCTAAAGCCGCTTGGAAAATTATAAATACCAATTTAAACCGTAAAACTCAGAGTAACGACCAGGTCCAAATATCCCTTGAAGAATTTAATACATTTTTCGCGACCATACCTCAAATAATAAGGACGAATTTGCAAGTAACAACTAACGATACAAGTCCTCTTTTGAGCAAACTTAACAAACACCAGCATAACCTCATTCTATTTGGATTATACTTCCGAGACTAAGGTTTTTACAGCTATTATGAACTTTTACAAGTCTCCCGTGAAGATATATGTACATATATGGAATGTCATCACCTATTTTAAAATATATAGCACCATTGCTCGCAGAACCATTAGCAAGGATATTTAATAGATGCCTACATGAGAGCGCATCTTTCCGAGAGAGTTAAAACTAGCTAAGGTAATACCTATATATAAGAACGGATGCAGAAAAGATCCAAGATCTTATAGACCAATCTCCATAATACCTGTTACCTCAAAAGCGTTTGAGGAGATATTGAAAAACAGACTACCTAGCTATTTCGATAAAACATCTCTTTTCTGTGACCAGCAGTATGGGTACCTAAAAGACAAATCAACCATCCAGGCAATCTGCGAGTTAATTGCCAACGTCATAAATGCCTTTGACTTGCAGCAAAAAATGTCTGCAACATGAAATACTAGTGCAAAAATTAGAATATTATGGCATCGGAGAGACAACCTTTAAAGTTATTTCAATTCTTACCTCAGTGAAAGAAGACAAGCGGTGATGATACAAAGAAATGGTTCAAGTGAAAAAATTATAAATTATAAACGATATATGCGCAGATCTTCAACTGTGCAAAGCAGTAATGTTTGCTGATGATATCTGAGAAAGCGACCTCTAGTTTATCAGTTTGAAACTAATGGATATAGCAGTTAAATGCTGTTTAAAGTCCACACAATTTCCTTTCAATCGAGCCCAAGATTACTCGAATAAGTTGAATAGTAAGGAAAATATTAAACTTTAAACATTGACAAATAGATGGTCTACCCTCTCCCTTATTACGACAGATATGAAAAAATGTCACTAAAGAAAGTTATCTGGTATTAAATGGGCTTTCAATTGATGATATCAAAGTTACAGCTTATTCTACGATTTTCTGACATAATAGGTATTTTAGATTTGAACATAGCAGTTACGCTCCCTGGTGGTAAAATCTGGAACTTGAAAAGAATTTCCACCCTGTACATAACCTAAACGTCAGGATTAGGGGTGCACTCACTTCGCCTATTCACAAGGCTATTCGAAGGCTTTAAAAATTATTTCATTTACCAAATATCATACATTTACAACAACATACCAGAGCAATTTAAGACCTGACAGTTCGCGACTTCCCCCTTCTTTTTCGCAAATATTTATTTAATTCCAATTTACTTTTGGCAACAGTATCCTCTCTTTTTTTAGGTTATATTACTTTATAAGATAGTTTTAGAATGGTTGAGTAGAAGAGCAGATGTCACATTAGTGACTCCGCCATATCTTCATCTGTATAATTGAAATTATCTTTAGAGCATGCGTCATACACAATTTCATTTTACAGAGATGGTGCTGCCACCTAACGCTAACGTATATTACGCCGTCAACACCGCCTACAATCTCAACTTCATTCTACGACCGAAAAGGAACGAAGACGCCGATACTAGCGGAAAATCGAAAGGCAAACCAAAATGAGAATATTTTTCCGATATTCAAGTTGAAGATTCGGAAACGGTTATTTCACCTAACTACTTAACACTTGATGAATACGCAAATCTGATACTACGAATTGCTACTATTTAATATTTATAGAAGGGTCAATTTTGTTTGTTACAAATTGGTATGACAATGACAGCAGCATGACAGATGTCGAATTTTGAGGTTAGAATGCCATTTTTTAAAAGAATCTCTGTCTTGTGTATTTATATCTATACTGTAGTAAATGTTTTTTTTTAATGTAATTCGTGTTTGAAAAAGGGGAAAAACATGATAAAAACCAATTGCAACAAAATAACATCTGTGATAATTATAATAAAGCTGATATACTCTTTTCTCTCTAAACAAAAAAAAAATGAAGCATCACGTTTATTGTGAATATATATTTAAATAATAAAATTAATTTATTTTAGATATTAATCGTTTTTATTTGAATGTGTATAATAATATGCCCATTCTTTTTAAAGTTTAGATGAATCTGTGTAACTTATGTGCAAATGTATTATTTTTTGTAAAAAGATTTTATTTAAAATTTATGTTAGATATATTGATTTAAGGATTTTTACCAGTTTAGTAGGATTACTAATAATTTATATTGATTTTATTGTAATATAATCGAATAATAGACACAAATGTATATTGATTTTTTTTAAGTTTATATTTTTAAATATTGCTGTTGCAATATAATATATTGTTTCCTTATATATTTTTTTTAACGGTGAACGATATATTTGTACTATATTTTCGAAGCATCTATATTAATTAAATATAAAACAAATACTAAGTACAATTAATATTCTCAAAAAAAAAAATTAAATAAACTCGGAAGAAATTGAAAATATTTACCTAATTCTAACTAATATACTCTTTAATGTTTGTAATTTTTATAAACGATGTACCCTTGCTCCTTTTCGATTGTAACGAAATAAGGACAATTGTTTATACCCAGTGTGTACTTACTCGAAAATAATATTGAATAAGTAGATCAATTGTAAACTTGTAACTTTTTTGATATAAAAAAATATAATAATAAAAATCATGTCAATCATAATTTCGTTTTGTTTTACTGCAACCAAATCTTATAAACTGTGAATATAATAAATAAGAATAGAATAGAATGTTGAGTGAGACATAATAATTTATTTAATTTGAAGCGAGTCTATCACTACACGTGCAGAATCGATTATCAGTTTTATAACTCTATTTATACTGAACTTGGACAGGAACTATCGAAAGCAAAGCATTACAATTTTCTCCCACAGTCAAGCAGTCATAATGGCGCTGAGTTCTAACATCATCAGCTCTAAATTAGTCTGGGAGTACTTAAACAGATTAAACAACCTCGGCAAAGAAAACTGCTGGACACCAGGACATACTGGAATCAGAGGCAACGAATAAGCTAATTTATTAGCAAGGAAGGCCGCCACTATTCTATTTGTGAGACAGGAACCGTTTTGTGTTATAGAAGATTCTCTGTGGAGATTTTGACATAAAAGGATTATGTTGGCCGTAGGCAGTACAGGATATATGTCCAAGAAAATAAAGTAAACAAGTCAGTTAAAAATAAACAAAATCAGAGAATATGTGTCAAAAATCTTAGTTTCGATAGAAAATTCTCAAACTTTTATCTAATTTAAATGGAACCAGCATCAACGTTCAAGAACATAAAGGTAGCAACGATTTAGTGTCGACTGGAGGAGTTGTAGCGCCAAAGTCCGTAAAATCGGACGGAACATGTCAGGTAAGGATATATACAGATCGTTCCATTAGTTTGTAATAAGTTGTCCTTATATGAGATTCAACATAACATAACTTCTGAGGAGTAAAAGATAGAGAAAAGCCTTCAATAGCTTACAGAAATACACAAATTTAAGGAGTTCCCCTCTTTTGATGTGGGGTTTTTATATACAGGGTGTCACACGTCTAGGTACATTGAATCAACTTGCATCGCCCAAATATATGTTAAAATCGAATTACCATCTGTGATCCAGAACTAACAGGTTAAATATTTAATAAATTGATATGCTACATCATAATGACCAAAAAATTTGATCTCTTTGATTTTGTAACATTATTTTCTATTAAGCTCTGTGCTTTTTTCAAACAAATTTTTCACTATGGAAACCGACTTTAGTGGTATTGCTTTTTATGTTTAATTGTTGAAGCATGTTTCTTCAGTTGTTCAGATATCCCGCATTTTGGTTTAAAATTGCGAGTCTAAAACTAAGAAAATACAGGGTGAAACACAAAGGTTGCGAATAAATTAAGCGATGCATTTCTTAAAATTTTTCTTGAAAATTAACGCATCTGTGATCCATCTTATTATTACTAACTAACAGCGTGAAAAAGGTTTATTTTCAAAACATAATGCTTTCAGTTGTAATGCCTTGACAAATTGGTTTGATATCCCAGATGTTTATACTTATCGTTTAACTATAGAAACCAAAAGTCTAATTAAAATTATGATGTATTGAGGGTCTTTACGGATCGTGCTTGAAATTGTATCGGCACCACCTCAAGCACGGACTATAAATATGACCCTAAGTGTGCGCCAACTTATTGAACAGCACTGTAACTTGGAAACGAAAATACGTAGGGCAAACTTCATATGAAAGAATATATAATTTATAAACCGTTTTTACACTTGTAGTCGAGCGAGAAATGAAATGATATACGAAAATTCAGGGGGAAATGCTTTATATTAATGTAAACATTTTATAGCGTTTTCAATCTTCTGATCAGTTGGTGTCATTACATCTTATTCAATTTCAATATAAATTGACATAAAACTATGACATATTATCTTATTTTACTATAATTTAGTTGACGTGTTTTTTGCAACTTACACATTCGTGCAGTGATACAACTAATCTAAAACTATTTCGCTCACGACTAGTTCCTTCAAGAACACCTCACTAGACAAACAATAAGTTGCTTTGTGAAAGACGAATCCCGCCGTCAACTGCACTGTTATAAAATATGTAAAGTACCTTTTTACATACTATGTTTCTATATAAGAACACCGTGTCTTTAAATTTAGATTTTCGAAACTAAATGAGACCAACATTCTAGAAATCTAGCTATTCTAAATCCTTTTTAAAATTATTTCAATAAAATACAATAACAAACACTTCAAACTACGAATTAAAAGAAGTTTGATACAGTTCTACTATGATTGTTGTAAACGTTTAAGCAAACACTGAATGTTTGTACAGCAGGAGCATCAGTGCATGTTTAACAGAATTAGACGCTGTAATGAGGTTATTGAATATGACCTTCAACTACTAATGAAAATCACTTTTTTTAAATAACTTTCAACATACTTGGTGTCATTTAATTTTTTTTGTATCAGTTAGTATACCGGCTAGATAGAACGGTTTGAAATTGTAACTTTTAAACATATGTATCTATTGCTGTTGTCAGGCATAAGACACTAATTTTTTCGAGCCCGAACTGTAGATTGAAAAACAGATATTTTTATTCGATATCGATAAAAACTAACCGTTCGAACGATAATAAAAGTTCCCGTTTTGTGAAATTTTTATATTAGGAAGTTTTGTTACAGACCTAAGAATGCACTTTATAGGTACATTACGTTCGCATCCTGTAACAGACTGAAACATAACAGTTTGAAAACGCCAATTTCGCGCAATTATTTTTAGTAACACACGGAAACTATTTTTTGTTTCAGATTAATAGTTCTTTTTATACGATTATGTTCAGTTATATTATCTACGTCAATACATATTTTGTCTTATCTAAATAGTTTATATTATCTACATACATAATAAAAATAGATAGATATACATCTATTGACAAAAAAAATTAGATATTAATTATTAATTTACAGAGTAGGGTTCGAGCTCTATGAGAAACTTGAAAACTCTACTTTTAAGGGTCTTACAAGGAAAAGTTTTCTGGGTAACTAAATTGTTTCACTCTTGTGTCCATGTTACTAACATTAACATTAAAATGTGTCTGAAAATAGTGATTATTATTATATAGAAATACTAAACAGCGATATATATATATACAGCTCGTAAAAGTTTAATAAACCATTCGCTTTGAAAATTCCACATGTTTTATTTTTCATCATTTTAAAAATAATGCGTTTTTTGTAAAATAAAAGTTTGCTGAGAATCTACTGAATTACCTCACAATATTATAGCGTACCGCATGAAAGAATAAAAGTTTGCATAATAAACTGTTTTCATCACATTGGTGTCAGCTTTTTCAACCAGAATTCTTATTCTGTAACACACACTGCTTAGTTTTTTGTTTACATATTGAACGTGATCTTTGAAAGACAGTGTTTAATCCAAACTAGAACCCAAAAACATTACTTTTTACAATACTCCCGTCACTGGTACCTGATGGTGGATATATAATATCTAAATGGGACGCACTTGGTTTTAGTAGTGTTTAAAATATGAGGGAGCGTTTTTATATTCGCGGAATGAGCGGGTTGTAGGGGGGTGATTAGGCGCATTGGGGGTGTGGCCTGTGCAGCGACTCATAATTAGTATAAATACGAAGTTTCATTGTTATTAGACAGTTAGTCTTTGAGCTATCGTCAACCAAGTAACATAATCAGGAGTAAAAAGTGGAATATGGAAAAAATCGAATATCGTGCCGTTATAAAGTTCCTTACCAGGCAAGGAAAATCAGTCGCTACCATAATGAATGAGATGTCATTGGTTTACTGCAACTCTTGTCCAGGAAAAACCATGGTGTACAAGTGGCATAGTTTATTTAAACAAGGAAGGGAATCCCTTGAAGACGACCCGAGGCCGGGCAGGAGCATTGAGGTGACCACGCCAGCACTTATCCAAAAAGTTGAAAAAATTGTACTCGAAGATGCTCGACTAAAGAAGAAACAACTCGCAGAAATGGTTGGAGTATCCGATACAATTTTTAAAATCCTACACGATCATCTCGGCATGTCTAAGGTGAGCGCAAGATGGGTGCCGAGAATGTTCACGCCGCCGCAAAAACAACAGCGCGTAGAGTGTTCGCGTGCATTTTTGGACCTCTGTAATGAAGACAAGGATGGTGTATTGAGTCGAATTGTTACTGGAGACGAAACTTGGGTTCATCATTATGAACCTGAGTCCAAACAAGACTCCATGCAGTGGCATAAAAAGGGGGGCACAGCACCTCCCAAGAAATTTAAAGTGTCACAATCAGCTGGTAAACTCATGACAACGGTATTTTGGGACTCGGAAGGAATATTGTTGATTGATTATAAAGATAAAGGTGTTTCTATAACCGGAGAATATTACGCTTCAATATTAGAGCGACTAAAAGAAGCCATTAAAGAGAAAAGACGGGGAAAATTAACGAAAGGTGTGCTGCTTTTGCACGACAACGCGCCCGTCCACAAGAGCCGCGTTGCGTTAGCTGCCCTGCATAAGGTGGGCTTCGAAATTGTGAATCACCCACCCTACAGCCCAGACCTGGCCCCAAGTGATTATTATACCTGTTTCCGAAAATGAAAAAAGAGCTGCGGGGTAAAAATATTTACTGCCGATGATGAAGTCAAGGAGGCAGTTTCGGCTTATTTTGCAGATAAAGAGAAATCATTTTTTTATGAGGGTATAAATAAATTAATTGAAAGATGTGAAAAATGTATCCGTCTTGCAGGTGAATATATTGAAAAACCACCCCTTATCCCCCATTCCGCGAATATAAAAACGCTCTCTCGTAAATTCGTTAGCGTGTTTCCTGTAACGATTATACTGGTGTCATCTGCGCAGCTAAACACTTTACAGTCCAAACAGTCAAACCTATCTGGGAGACCAATCACAAAAATGAGAAACAGAAGAGGCCCCAAAACACTTCCCTGGGAGACGCCCACGTTTACATTTTTTACCGGGGAGTTCTCCATGTTGTTATTTCTATTAACTACGACACATTGTTTTCTGTTATCCAGATACGAGTCTATCCACCTATTGGTCTCGCGTTGCATATCTGTTTCGATATGATACATGCATGTGTGCGGTATCCGTTCGCTTTATACAGCGCTCGTCCAGGCTCGGCGTAAGGCCACTTTATTTGTTTTTTTGTCGTTTGCGTATGAATAAAGACTTCATATTTTGGATTTACTCTTTTTAGCATTTTTGGTTTTTTATTACTGGGACTCCCTGTATAATTTGAGGGTTTTAAAAAAATTGTTCTTGCTTCTGGAACATTCTGAATATGCTCATCAACGTGCAGTACGAGTGAAAAACTCCACTCTTTGTTTATTACACACACAGCACTCATTAATTTGTTATATTCTCGTTAACCTAGTTTGCATTTCAAAATGAATATTACTTTGAATTACTGATATGAATTTTGTAGTATTTGTATTTTTTTTTAATTTATTTTGCGGTGTACAACAATAAAACCAAATTATATAACAAAACACATCAAGTTTTATTCAGTTCAATATACATAACAGACCAAACGTAATACCTATTAGATTAGAGATAGATATGATGTCCTTTCACTTATTTGAGTATTCGATGAGAACGAAGAAAAACAATTTACACAATTATCACATATATTTTTTTATATAATCGGGAAAACAACACCTACAATATCATATCTGTGCGTTCTCGTATACCCCCTTAGTTATATATAGCAGAAGAAATGAAAATGATGTGTTCGGTGTATATATACATTTACATAATACTATTATTAAGGAAACAATTATAACATTGAGAATTTTACATTATCATCGTTAACCAAGCTATAATCAATAACGTTCCACCAATCGGAGCTAATTTCCCGTAGGTATCTTTACCTGTGAAAGCACGATAATAGCAAGCCCCAGCGAACAAAGTTGTTCCGCTTATAAACAAAATACCGGTCTGTAACGAAAGTAAATATCCAATATTACAATTAAATATATCATAATCTACATACCATTTGAGGATTTCGACAGAACGGTACGCCCAATAAAACTAAAGTATGAAAAAAGTGAAATCTGTTGGCTGTTTCAAATATCGGTTTTAATTCATCAATTCTATCCTTGGGATACTTCCTGTGAGCACCATACGCTCCTAAAGCAACAGCCGAAGCACCCATCAATCCAGCTAGTTTAATAAAAGGTCCGTGTTCGGCCATTTGTTGATATAACGGTACCCGTTCGGTTATTACTTTAATGGTGGGCGCCACAGGTGCAACTTCTTTCGAGGGGGTTATTGCCTAAAAATTGCATCGTAATGTTGGGAATTTCGTCCTTATGATGAGACACTTACTCCAATCGCGGATTTCGTAACTTGTTTAACCGTTTGCGATACGGGATTATCGAACAAAACGTAATTAAAAGCGTCGGCGAACGTCATGTTGATTGGAATAATTGATTCCAGATTGATTAAAAAAAAACGCGGTTAATTACTAAAATTTTGAAGTAAAAATGACGAAACTGAATGACAGCCGGTAAACAGAAAATTTTGAAAATCAATAGGTTTGTTCGTTGCACCTACACTAACTACAATATTGTACAATAGGACAGGAAGTGTAACATAAAATGTGTTCGTTGATTTTACGTGTTACAATTACACTACAATTTGTTCGTTGCAAAATCGTGTTGTTCAAATAATTCAAAAATTATCCCGTCACACTCGATAAGCTACACGTAAATTTTAAAGTGTGACGAGTGTAGTGTAGAAGAATTAGGTTATGTACAATGCATGTTCGTAAAACGTAAATTGCATACGAATTTGATTAAATTAAGTAATTTTATTTACAATGGGCTATGAATATCCAACGAGACGTGAGTAAAGAATGATAATTGTGAGCCAGACGAATTTGGGATATTTGTTTCGAATTATTGGTGTGTATAAAGATGTATTGCAATTAAGGTTACCATAAAAAAGAGGACAATAAAAAACGAACTTTTGTCAACGTAATGTTTAGATATTTGTTTATTGACTAACTTATAATTTGTGTTTAATATATGAAAAATAAAATGAAAATATAGAAAAACAAAACATATAACTCTACAACATGTCTGATGCCGGTTTGCTTAAATACCGACATTTTTTAATATATGAAATATATACAACATATCCGGTAAAAAGAGGACATTAACCCTAATTGCAATGCAGATTTTTATATACATATTTTGGAAAATTTCGAATTGCTATTCTTGAATCTTTTAAAAGTGCGCATCTCAAATTAATATTACATCATCTTGGGATGAACTGTTTTTCGGTATCCGATTCAGATTCTAAAAATTGTTCCAAAATGTCTTCATTATCCATATTAGTAATTAACCTCTATAGCTATTTCAAATCAAATTACACTAAGCTGCAAACAATCTATCGTGCATAAGAACTTCGTGTTACACCGATTTACATACACTCAACTACACTCTTTTCTCACTACACGGCTGTTACAGTGTAGTGCAGAAAATTGTAAAAATTTAAGTGTAGAAGCTACGAACAAACCTAATACATCCTCTGTAACCAGAACAATGTCGCCAATTATAGGATGTAAAAATCTCTAAATAAAATAATTTCTTTTAATGATTGAAACAATAATGAATTATTAACGTTAAAAGGTTTATTTTAAAATATCTTAGTAATGCTATTAATACTATATTCTACTATAGACATTGTTTAACAACAGTCTTGAGCAGAGAATCGTAAAATTTTTGTGTGCTGTTAAGATGAAAGTTTGGCTAGTAGTTTATAGGTGGCGCTGTCCAGCAAAAAAATGGAACGGTGAAGTAAATAATATTATTTATATTAAGTAAATAATAAACACTACTAAATAACATTCTTCGATTTCAAAAAAATACAGTGTGTAGCGAGTGACTATAAATGTTTGAAGTATGTAACTACAGTCGGACCTCCATATATCGAACTTCTATAGGTATATCGAAATTCTTTGTATATGAAGTTTGTTTTAGTTCGGTGAAATCTCTGCTACAATCTTTAATTCCGGGGATCCCCTACTCGGTAGTATACGTGCATAGCGCGATTTGTTTAGATTTTAGTCAGTCTTCGTTAAACTGTTTATAAGAGCGTTAGCTATGTCAAAAAGAAAGTCGTTGAATGTTGCGGAAAAAAAGTAGCATTATTAAAAGATGTGGATAATGGCGTACGAAAAAAGAATATCGTGCAAAAATTTGGAGTTCCACCCAGTACAGTGTCAACAACAATAAAAAATCTGGAATCGGTTTTAAAAAATTGTGAAATTGTAGGACCCGATAGAAAAAGGGCAAAAACATGTAAATTTGATGATGTGGATGAAGCAGTTCTCAAATGGCTGAAGATGATAAGAGATAAAAACATGCCTATCTCAGGACCACTCATAAAAGAAAAGGCAGTGGAATACGCACAACAGTTAGGGCATGAAGAGTTCCAAGCAAGTTTTCGCTGGTTAGACAAATTTAAGAGGCGTCACGGCATTAAAGAAAAGATTATTTCGGGAGAAAGTGGAAGTGTTTCTGAAGCTAAAATCAATTTTAGAACAGTATGAGCCAGATAATGTGTTTAACATAGATGAAACTGGACTTTTTTTTTTTAACAACTGTTGCCGTTTGCGCAAATATGTCTGGAAAAGAAAAACTCAAAATTTTAGTAATTGGAAAGAGCAAGCAGCCAAGATGTTTCAAAGGAGTCAAGTCCTTAGAAGTCGACTATCAATACACTAAGAAATCATGGATGACGAGTGAGATTTTTAATCAGTGGATAACAAGCTTTGATAAAAAATGAGTAGACAAAAGAGAAAAGTTGTTCTTTTTATAGACAATTGTCCTGCACATCCTTCGTCTGGAGCAAATAAGTTAACAAATGTGAAACTAGTATTTTTTCCTCCAAATACAACGGCAAAATTGCAACCGATGGACCAAAGCATCATAAAAAATCTCAAAATGCATTACCGAAAGCAGATTCTAAAGAGACTTATTTCTGCACTTGAAAACAATCTTCCTGTTGATAATACGATTAATCTAAGAATATGCATATCAGAATTAGAAAAGGTGTGGCAAAATGATGTAACGGAAGCAACAATAAAGAACTTACATAAAAGCTGGCTTCTCTGAAAAGTCTGTGGTGGAAGAAGTTAGTGCATTACCGTATATGGAGGACTGCTGGAACCAATTACAGTCAACAGGTGCAATAAATGACGAAGTTTCTCTGAATGAATTTTTGTACGTAGATGAAGACGTTATTGTATCAGAATACCCAACAGATGACGACACCTTAAATTCATTGAAAGTAAGTGAAAATCAAGAGGAAGACAATGAGCCAGAAGAAATACAAATTTCCAGGCCTTCCAAGATGGAAATGATTTGAAACGATTCGTTACGGTCTTCGATTTGCAGAAAATGTACCAGATACTATTTTTGAGTTGCTCAATAAGTGTGAACATTTTTAAGAGGCATCTGCATCAAACTTTGTTCAGCAGGATATTCGAAGTTATTTTACATTCGGGCATTAAAATACTGTTGTACCGATTTTGTTTAATAAACGTGTTTTTTTCTGTTATGTATCATTTGTTTACCTATGTGCATACCTACATATAGCAAGAGATAACTTTTAATGTGATGATCCTTTTTATACGAGTGAAAGAAGGATGAAAATATGATTTCTATGAGTTAACAAAGTCAAGAAATACGCATGCTATTCTGCCGGACAATTGTGTTGTATGCTATCGCTGTCTAACAGCAAGTACCCACCACTGTTCTTTACCCTTGTCTAACTACTAGAAAATGCTATCGTCACATCGATCTTTTTAATTTCAATCAATTCAACGAAGCCCTCATCCGTACTACTGCGAGGAGGAGGGGGACGAATCGTGCATGTATGCTTACAGTTGAAGTCCGTCCCTTTTTCAGTAGACCAGAATGCAATTCACAGGTTGCAAATAATATCCCGGTATATTTATGCCTATACTTATTTTTTAATACATATACATATTTATTCATATGTACACTTAGCTTTACTATGAGTTATACATAGAAGTAATACATACAGTCGAATATTTGGATCTTGTCCGTTACGTCATGAGTAATATCAGTATGAATCGACTTATATGTCATGTTGACATTTCTCTCTAATGTACGTTAAATGGCGGTGATGAGAATATTTTACGTATATCTGTGTTTAATTACGTTGTTAATGACGTAACGGACAAGATCCAAAAATTCGACATACATTACAAGAAACTCACGTTTCCATACACAGTAAAAGCTCTTTTAACCGGCACGTTCGGGACCACGGCCGTTCCGGTTAACCGATTTTGCCGGTTAATAGAATAAAGGTAGAATAGATAGAATTAGGTTTAACCAGTGGTATTCACGATCAAAATTAATGAAATCACTGATAGTACACTGTGCACAATCTGTATTTTAAGTATTGCATCAGACGTAGACAAACTGAGGAACACTAAATGACAAAGAGAATGGCGTGCAAAGACCAATAGGTTGCCAATAGATTGGCGGGTAGTGTTTATTTACGTCTGCCAGTTCCCGAGGCGGCCCGAACGTAACCGGAAAAAGCCATTCGTGAGTCGCTTAGTTGATGCCGGTTAATAGAGGCGTGCCGGTTGTTAGAATGCCGGTTAAAAGAGCTTTTACTGTATCGAAGTTTCTATATATCGAATTTTTGTTATGGAACCATTGACTTCGATATATGGAGGTTCGACTATGTACATATTTAGTTTGGCATCCCTGAAAAGTTGACTTACGTGAACGTACGTTTTAAAATTATCTTTTTAGGTTAGAATTACTTAAGCCCCCTTCTCCCTTTCCCTCCTTCCTCCATGATATGGTAGATGCCTACTATTTCTAATAATCTATTGTTTGGAAAAATTAAGAAAAAAATAAAATAAATAGATGTATTTTTATATTGTCCATAATGTGACGTATTAATTTGTTTAAACCAATCAAATATTCTAAAAAAATTAAGCCAAAGGTGTCATTTGATGCGTTGTTTATCAAAGTAAAGTCTTGGCCAAAATTACGCAGTACCAGCAGATATTGATACGGGAACCACTGGAAATTATGAAAAATCCAAGTAATTTCAACCGAGAAGATGGATAGAAACTAAGCAACACCGGGCGGATAATTTTACAAGATCGTCAACGTTACCACAACACCGAAACGGATGCAGCTCATCGAATTGTAACGAATCAACGAAGCGAAGAAGAAATAAGGCATATAACAAGGAGCAGAAGATAACAACATCAATCTTTAAAAACCTTCTGAAGAAGCTGCCACCATGATCAGCGAAACGTCAAGGGTAAACTTATCTACTACGCCACAACACCCGGAAGAAGTTTGTAATAGCCTGTAGCTGTCAATTTTTTGTAAAAATAAATAGTATATAGTAATTCAACAAAATAGTTTTAAATTTGTCTCCCCAACACAAATAAATAAAAAAAAATAGGCAAGTTGATTCCCGTTTCCGGTGTAACCGGAAGAAGTAGAAATCTAAAATGATTTTAAAGTGAAAGCAACAAGAAATGATTATCTGCAAAATTTTTTATGGTAAAAGTTCAATTAAATTTATATGACAAATTCCAACAAAAAAAGTGTATTTTAACAACAACAACACAAAAACGTAATGACGTTTTTGTGACAACTTAGGGCGCCATTAAAATTAAACAATAAAAATACAGTTTCAACAAGTTTATATAAATTCGCAAGATGTAACTATTAAAAAATATATATAATCAGTAATACCAAATTATTATATTTATTTATTTTATAAAACTCTGATGGAAATTTTGATGCAATATGAGAATTGAAATGTATTTTAATACCAATTAATTTAATTTATTAAATTTAAGAGAAAAAAAAATAGAAAAAAAGCAGTAGTTTGACTTACCGAATTAATCCCCTTCCGTGTTGTGGGAACACATATTTTCACTCACAAACTCTTACCAAAAAAAAAAAAGCTCACAGTTTCACGATTATATAAATGAATTAATTAATACCGAAAGGCATTCAAAATTTAACGAAAAATAGACGTGGAGATATTTTATAGTAATGGCAACGTTCACCGCCTCACATCCCGAAACTAACTGTCCTTTAGATAAGATTGAACAAAGGGAATAAAGTACGTATGGATGACTCGTCATCAAAAAAGTTAATAGTCTTTTTTTGCGATATACTCGGACGCGATTTTCGTAAACAACACGAAATAAAATATAAAACTAGAAATATATTTATTATTATATTATACCACGGCCCACATTAACGATTATTACGCGAAAACTATAATAATTAGAGTAGTATTGTCGTGTTTTTTTTTTTGTATAAAATTTCCTGCTCTATAAAAAGGATCTTCTCTATTTTTTTTAAATATCTTAGGCGGTTAAAGCTGAGCTATCGGAAAAAGGAAATAGGTATGCCGTGGAAATTAGATATAATCTTCTCTATTTTCGCAAACGCAGCTATAACAGGGCAAGATATCAAAAAAATTGTAATTTTGTAGATAAAATATTAAACTACTTTCATGAGCTATGAAAATACTGAATTACTGAAAAAAAAAGGAGAGAGCAAACAGTTTTGACAGTTCTACGGTTGACGGTTCTATTACTAGATATTACGAGGGCAGTTTAGATATTATTGTCCTTAGATATTGTTATCCTCCCGTAGAATGAAACGACTTGGAAAGATGGAATTTTTTATTTTTCAACAAAGTCCCCTAAGACATTGACACACCTGGTATAACGAGGGTAAAGAACTTTCAACACCCTCAGAAAAAAATGTTTTCTCTTGGGCTGCAAACCACTCGTTCACTTTTATCGTCATTGTCCTTAGTGAATCCCAAAAAGGTGTTCTTTGAGTTTGGAGAATACATCGAAGTCACTAGGAGCCAAATGTGGAGAACAGGGTGGCTGTTAGAAAATTTCGAAGCATGCATTATAAATTGCGGACATTGAAACGCATCTCCTGTTTGCAGAGGCGTTGTCTTGGTGAAACGGCAAATCATGTCTGAGTTTTCCACTTCTTTTTTCTTTGAGTTTTGAAATTAAAGCAGCATAATATTGCCCAGTTTTAGTCTGACCACGTGGTAACAAGTCTATAAGGATCATTTCTTCCGCATCTCAAAAAACCATGGCCATGATTGGCCATGATCTTCAACCGCAGATGCCGTTGTACGAATCTTTCGACGGGGGTGGTGAACTCTTCTGCCTCCATTCCATGCTCTGCCTTTTTGATTGAGGACCATGATGCTGAACCCAAGTTTGCTCTGGTGTTAAATTTTCTGAACTCCTCGTGCAATCACCTTTTTGAAATCTATTTTTTTAGGTAAAATGGTTTTTAGGCGATCTATCGACTAAAGGAGAAGTCATAAAGGCTAATTTCAAATACTCAAACATTTTAAACTTAGATATAAGTATTTCTTTTCGAAGATTGCGTCACTTCATCCGAGAACTCTATTACGTTTGTTTATGGCGAACTGTGGTGGTTTGGAAAGGAATTGATTCCAGAAAATTCCAGAAAATAAAAACACATTTTTATTGCAATTATTATTTATTTTATTAAAATTGCGTATGAATGGTGTAAAACAATATTATATGGAACTAATGTGATTGCGGATTATTTATTATTAATAAGTTTTTTGCTTTAAATTCTTTTTCATATCTTTATCATCATCATTATTTTCATCATCGTAAAGGTAAGTTAATATACATTATTTTTAAGTCGTTTAATTAATTTTTCAGAAATTAATAATAGCACTTATTGTAATGTAATTAATTAATTATATGCATCTAAATAGCAGGAATACTTATTAGTGTGATAAAGTAATTAATATTAATTTAATATATAACAATAATAAAGTAGTATGAGAACAAATTTCCAATACAGTGTATAGTTCCTTTTAATTAATTATTGTGTTTTATTATAATAAAAAAGTATTTACAGATTACTAATTAATAAATCATATATTTTTCTCCGTTTTTAACTTACTTTTCGATCAACTTCTTTCATATTTTAATTCCTCTTTACATCAATTTTATTTTATGTAAATTACATATCAGAATTTATTTTGCTTAATTTGTATTTTGGCACTCTGTACCTCTCGTAATTTTTCCTGTCGTCCTTTGTTGCATTTTATCCAGCGCTAAAACTATAAATATTGTACCATGAGAAAATAACATTTAGTTCAAGAACCGCTTCACTATATCGTAATATTGTAATAATAATAGTATCATGTAACCTTTGTAACAATTAAATTTTACACTAAGCTATCAAAATCGATTATCTTTTGTTTATCCCTGATTTAACAATCATTGCAAACATATTCAACAATGTTTAGTTTTACCATAGATTATTAGAAGCTGTTATTTTGTCTTATTTTATTGCCGGGAAACGCAGAATATTTTCTTGTTTAGGTTGTTTTAAATATGTACTAACTATCCTATTTCAAATCTGTGTTATTTATGTAAGCGTTCGCAAAGGTGATGCAACTAACTCAAAAGTATCCGAAGCATAAAATATGTATACATTTTTTATATTAGTCTTATCTTTATGTAAGGTTTATAAAATGAACGTGCTATTTTAACTTGTTTTAAAAAGGAGGAAGTGCCTGAATCAGCTATTACAATCGATGCTTTTAAGTTAGAGAAACGAGTTATTGTCGAATGTAGTTCACGATGAAAACCTTGATATTTCAAGCCGCAATCCGAAGCTAAGCATTTCTGATTTTGGTAGGTGTGTACTTTTTGAAACTGAAAGTTCTACTGAAATCGAACCTATACTCTGATGGAGGTTTAGAACATAACGAAAGTTGTAATGGGAAAAGCTAGCAAGAGACTATTTAGAGAGATCAAAGACAGGATGTTTTGTTCTGTGCTTCTTGTCGTGTATTTATATCTGAAACTGTGACCACACAGAAACTTGGGGTCAAATTTATCAATCGTATTTGAGGTTGTTGCGATTTTGACATATTTGTAATGACATTTACGTCAAAATCGCATGCTCAAGTATCGACACAACCAAGCACCAACTATAAATATGGATCTAAATACTCTTGTTATCAAAAAAGGCTACAGCTAATGACAGAGTTCATCAGGAAAACTGTATAGAAAGCTGCCAGCTGAAGCAAAACTGCCAAAGTTGGAAGATACATGAACATTTTTCTAAAATCGGCGGTTTTTACGACACACAGTAAACTCCAGAAACAGTTTAGACTCCACGAAAGAGAATCTCATTTCGTGAAAAAAGACTGGAATCAAAATTGGATTTGGAATTCTAGAGTTAATTTTTCACTATGATTCTCTGCTAGACCAACATCTTACTAAAGTGAAAAAAAAAACGAGAAGACAAACTTCTCTAAACCCAAACAAAATCCAGGAAGAATTTATAAAGTATGTGACCAATCAATGTGTTCTGCACTTCATCTCGAAAGAAACAAAAACTCTTTACTTTTCAGCCATCTATCATCAGATGCTGCTCGTATTGTACCAAATGGTTTGATGTTAAGGTACCTAAGAAAAGAAGAAGAAAGTAGAAAATGGAGAGTTTAGGAAAAGTTTATTGAATTTTTTGATATAGCTGAAATAGCAACAGACATAAAAGGCTTCACCATCACAACAGTGATGTGAAGGAAACAATCTTTTGACAATGCCAGTGATATGTCGAGAAAATGTAAAGGAGTACAAGTGAGGCTATTAAAAATTCAACCAACAATAATTCACTTGCTTTGTGCTTCCTACTATCTCAATCTTGGAGGCGTAGATGCAACATCTTGTCGGTATGATACATTTACCTACTTCCACAGTTAGTCCAGGATTTTTAGATATTCCCTCCGCAAAAACTCCTAATAATTGATTTTTTGATTGGATTATGTTAGAGGGTGCCCTCTAAGTATAAAGCCAAATTTGTGTCGTCCAAAAACGCGAGCGTTAGCCGCCATCTTGAAAAACGCCTTTTTGAAAATATCTCGAAAACGGTGAGTTTCACGTTAAAAATTGCAAGGACCATTTTTGTAGAAGATAACATTTTCCGTCTTTTTTGTTTGAAATTTTTTTCTATAGTGTCAATATTTGCCGAGATATAGTCGATTGAAAAAGACGATTGTTTGTTTTTGGAAAATATCTCGATAATTTTTGGAAATACGAAAAAAATGTGATCATCGAAGTTGTAGAGCATAACATTTTCTACAATTTTTGTATGAAATTTTTTTTGTTCAATCGATAGTTGCTGAGTTGTAGCGTATTGAAAGTTGCTGTGAGGTCTAGGAAAACAACGATTATTGGTAATACGCTCTAGCATGCCATGAAAAACTGTAATCGAAGAATTTTATAATAGAGACGCTAAAAATAATATTTGTCATGAATAGGAGGGATATGGGTGATAAGATGAAAGTTTGCGTAATAAAAACTGTCTGACGAATCATTTGAGAAAGACATCTACTGTTCATATTCACTAATCGTCATAATAATAAAAAAATTCAATCTGTGAAAAACGGTCTCTAGGAGCCAAAGATGTTAAAAATTCGTAGATTTTTTTCCAATTCGCATTCTCTCTTCCATGAATAAGGGTAAGGCGATTCGTTTGAAATGTACATCCTTTGGAAAAGCAATAATGGATCAATAGGAATCAGTGCTGAATCCATTTTGAGACTGCTGGGCATAGCTGTTAAAGGAAGTACTTTGTTCTTTTTCTTGAAGTGGAAACAATTTAAATCTTATTTCCCGGCCATCTGATTTAATAACTCCGTGTCAATTTCTAAACACTGATAACAGTTGATGGATGTATTACCAACAATTCCTGTGCTAAGTGACCATACGTTTGTGCCCTCACTGAACGGAGGGTGTTCAGTAAACCAATTACAGACTTTTTCGACGTCACTGTGTTATCCCGAGTTATTCGCGAGCTTCTCATGTCAACATGTTGTTCCGATGCAGCAATGAATACGCCGCAAAAGTTTTCCATTTGTTCGCAGATATTTTGCATGTACACCATTCCCAAAGTCCATCTGGTGAGCGTACTGTCAGTAATTCCTCGACCTTGCGTAAGACCTCCGGACGTTTTCATAGACCGCATTAATGTTTGTTCGGTCGTCATGTCTGACATAATGCCAGACCAAAATTTATTCGTTCGTCGTATCGTGAAGTAACCACTTTCGGTAAATTTCTTAAATTCACCTTCAGACATTTTATTCTGTAATTGCACCATATCTTGTAAATACAAGTGAGCAGCTTTTGCATTACATTACGATTGCAGTTTTTCATGGCATGCTAGAGCAACGTATTACCGATAATCGCTGTTTTCCTAGACCTGACAGCAACTTTCAATGTGCTATAACTCAGCAACTATTAATTGAACAAAAAAAAGTTTCATACAAAAATTGTAGAAAATGTTATGCTCTACAACTTCGATAATCACATTGTTTTTCGTATTTCCAAAAATTATCAAGATATTTTCCAAAAACAAACAATCGTCTTTTTCAATCGCCTATATCTCGGCAAATAGTGACACTAGAGAAAAAAGTTTCAAACAAAAAAAAATGTTATCTTCTACAAAAATGGTCCTTACAATTTTTAACGTAAAACTCACTGTTTTTGAGATATTTTCAAAAAGGCGTTTTTCAAGATGGCGGCTAACACTCGCGGTTTTGGACGACAGAAATTTGGTTTTATACGTAAGGGACATCCTCTAACATAATCCAATCGAAAAATCAATTATTAGGATTTTTTGCGGAGCGAACCGCGTTTTTGGTGCTAAAAATCCTGGACTAAGTATTAATCGTTTATATTCCTTCTTTGGTAGCAGTGCAAACTGATGGAAATCATGAAACAGAAAATTGTATTTTTTCTTCATATCCAAAGCCAAATACGTTGAAGCTCACGAAAGGAAATAGTTCCTCTTGTTGCTAAGCATTTTTGAGTTGCATTGATAGCAAAGAGGTCCCACAAACTTACCCAGGAAGCTTTTTTTGGAGCTGTTGTTGTAAGCGACTATTTTTTGGGCTTTGAAGCCAATTTCTGAGTGTTGTAGGGATAAAAGTTCTCGAGAATATCGACCAAAAAAACTTATACTCCTATGGACCCTGAGGAACACTTTAAAGTTAATGTATGTAGACTTCCTTACCTTTCAAGTCGTCAATAGACATCAGAACATGAATGCTAGTTTCCTCTTACACTTTCGGGAGGAGCTACTCAAACGATCTTTGCAGTTAAGGGAAAAGTACCCTGACAATCTCATTTCTTCGCATAATGAGATTGTGCATAAAGCAATGTTTGAAAACATTGTTGAAATCCAGGAAAAGCCAAAATAAAATTCTTAAATTGTGACTGGAAATAATGTTTTCAGAAATGTTCATAGCAATCAGATTGTGAGACCACCTGAACAGCTGCGCTTTGCTTTAAATTGAACAAGAAATTTCATAGATAATATAAACGTCCACAGTGTAATAAGAAATTTCAATAGAGCCAAACTAAAAAGGTTGCTGTATTTATTCGATTCTGAATTTTAAAAAGTGGCAACTTCTAAGTATAGACAATTGTTAATCCAAACAAGAAAATACTATCATTTCCGCGGATATACATTCATATCTATACATTAAAATATCTCACATTGTTTCTCATTCTTGACTCAACTTTAACGATGAATATAATTATGTACGCAGTTCTTTTGGCTTTTCATTTACATACATCCTAATATACAATATAAAAAAGAGAAAACATAAGGCGTTATTTTTTATATTTTTAACTTTAACAGCTAAACGCAAGAACTGAATCAATAATTCAACTTAAAATAGAATCAACAGTACGTTCCTATAATTTACAATAGAATATCTATATACAATAAAGCAACATTGCATTTTTTTTTGGTTTTGTTTCATACATTAGTTAGTTTTAATTCGATTTTATTTTAAATAGTTTTTTACAATCATAGCACAGTCCATTTAAAAAGCGCTATACACGACGCTATACAATAATATCGTAAATATTTATATTTTATTTAATTTTAGTTAATTAGTAGGTATTCTGTGTTTTCTTTAAATCTGTTTTTTTTTAGTATTCAGTACAAACTATTTTTGTTTATCTTCTTTAAATGTATTTTAGTACTTACACCTAATTATTTATATTCAAGATATCACGCATCAATATTCAATTAATAATAGTTTTTTTACAATATTTTCTATATAAACAATATATAAATGTATATGTATATATTTATGTAATATATTTACAATAGCGCCAAAATATAAATATTTTATGTACAGGAATCTCTTTAAGGAAAGTGTGCATCTTAAATGAATGAATCATTGTTGTTAATTAATTAATTACTTGTTATACAGGATGTTTCATAATATACGCGTAGGACTTCAGGACGTGATAGCTTGTGCAAAAATTTGAAAAAAAGTTTCTCTCAACTTACCCTCTAAAATGCACCATTTTCGAGATACAGGGTGAAATTTAATAAAAAAAAATCGTTTTTTGGAAATATCTCCGGAACGGTTTATCGTAAAAAAAACAGCTGTTGTAACCATTTTCTACTTACAATAAGCTAAGTTGTGTGTGAGAAAAAAATTTTTGTAAGTCATAATTGGTGAAAATTTTGAAGGGGTGGTGGTTGTTTTTCTCCCCAATTTCTACGCCACTGAAAAAAGTACGGTTTTGACACGCCCATTTGCACCGCCAATGTTTTCTACACAAAAAGGTACTGTTGGTCATGAGCTCTAAAGTTGACTGATTTCGAGAAAAATTAACTTTTATATTGAAAAACATGGTAAATTTTTTGAAATAAAAGTTTTATTTTACTAAAACGTTAACAACATAGAGAGATATTTCCAAAAAACGATTTTTTTAATTGAATTTCAACACCCTGTATCTCGAAAATGGTGTATTTTAGAGGGTAAGTTGATAAAAACTTTTTTTCAAATTTTTGGACAAGGTAGGTATCACATCCTGAAGTCCTGCGCATATATTATGAAACACCCTATATATTGCAAATAATGCAATAGCGGAATTATATTTATAGCAGGGTGTTGTCAAGACGATAATAAGAGGATTGTATGCTCAAAACCCCCATTTGTGGGATTTTTTTTAATCTATGCGATAAAAAATATGTATCCACAAGTGGGAGCTTTTGGATACTCGATCTAAATAAATTAGCTGCAAAGTGATGGTGGAAGCTAATGTACCGGAAGACTGGGAAGTGGGTGTACTCATGTCGCTATTTAAGAAAGGAGACGAAAAAGAATGTCGAAATTATCGCATCAGCATAATGTTGAAAATATATGAAAGAATATTAGAGAAAAGGATAAAGGAAGTAAAGAATCTCAACTGGAAGAATCTCATAGTAGTTTTGGAAGAGGAAGAAGTGTTCAAGACAATATATTTACGATAAAAATCAAAACATATTTGTAGCATTTCTTCATATCCAAAAAGCGTTTGATAGTGCACCTACCGAGAAGACTAGTGTGGGATAGCTTGATAACATTACATTCGGAAGAATTTCTAACAAGTGAAGGGCTAAGACACGGAGGAGTCCTCAGTTAAATTCTGTTTGCCATAGTAATGGATGATGTCATGAAAGAAGTAAAGCATAATCTAAGCAAATTAAGAGTAGGCAATTATAACCTAAGATCAGTGGAAATAACAGAAAGCGCCCTTGCAGACAATCTGGTGATCTATGCAAGAAATAAGAATGACTTGCAACAAAATTTAAAAATAGGAACTTAAAAGTAAATTTAGATAAAACAAAAATAACGGTAAATGCTAAAGAAAGAGTGAGCGCAGTAGTAGAATTGAATGGTACTATATTAGAACAGGTACAAACTTTTAAATATTTGGGAGTATCGAATCAAATGAAAAGCAAACTGCAGGCTGCTGAATTACAAGGAGAGATAGGATTAGAAATGAACTGGTAAACTAAATGAACTTTTAAACACTATAGAGAAACAGTAATTAAAATGAATCAGAGAAAATAGATCAGACAAAGCAAAAAAAGGCAAGAGGTAGACCAAGAAAAAGATGGAACGATATGGTGGTGGAGATTCTGGATAAAAGGGGATTGAGCAGGATGGAAGGATGGAAACTGGCAAAGAAGAAAAAAGAAACTTGTATATGGATCACTTTAAGTGTATGTTACTAGTGTAAATGTATCCTTAACACCTAACCGTAGAATAAAGTTCTGATTATATATAGGGTGTTTCATTAATAATGGGAAATATTTTAACTGGAGACACTACGTGTCAAATAATGACCATTGACCAAAAATAGCCTTATTCAAAATGGCACCATTTTCTAGATGGTCTTCAAAGTTCCAGGAAAAAAAAATGAATATGTTGTTTACATAGGAAGTATTGAAGAATAATCGAAAATTTGTCCTAAAATGACAATTTGAATTTGAGTGTTGGCCTACCAGGATTTTTGCTGTTTAAACTATTTTTAGCCACAAACTCTTCCGAACGTTTTTCTCGAAAAACAAGTATAATACGAAGTTTCTACAAGAGGGCCTTATTTTTGGCATTTTAACTGGTCTATTAGGTGATGCTAATTTCGTGCTCGTAAATCAAAAAACATAAAAGTTCTATTGATGTTAACACAAGGGGATATTTTTTTCTCTTTGCTGCAGTTTTGCTAATTTCGGAAAATTTCACCATAAGAAGCATCTAATAATATTAAATCGCCATGGCAAATTTTATTTTCATCGTATAAGTAGATTAGTTTAAAGATGGAAAAACGATTTTTTTTCTGGAACTTTGAAGACCTTCATCTCGAAAACGGTGCGATTTTGAATAAGGCTATTTTTGGTCAATGGTCATTATTTGACACGCATTAAATGGAAACATACATTTTTGATTACAAACTAAAAAGTAGGTTAAATTACCAACAAAACAGTGTAAACCGGGTATCGTTATCTTTTACCAATCCGAAGATATCTTGAGAAACGTGTGAATGGTCAGAATTTCACCTATAAATTATTCTGCTTCCGCTGAACGAAATTTAGCAAATTTGGTCTTATTAGAAAAGATTTTCCATCACCACTAGAGGGCGTTAAAGAAGTTTAAATACGTAAATGTTATGATTTTTGAAAAGAACAGTGGGTGGAAGTTTATATTTATGCTCATACTATAAAATATTGAATTGAATGCTTAAGATATTAGTGAAAAGCTTAACGATATGATTGAAATAAACAATAACAAATTTTTAAAAATACAAAATTTGTTGCTTTATATCTTACATTTAAGATGCAACTTTTCAATTTGAGATTCTGCTTTTATGATAATAATAAATTCTTAGATTAAGTTAGTGCTTGAAATTTGCAGTGAAGGCAAACATTTAGATTCTTTTTTATATTAATATTACATTGTTTTAGGTTTAATAAGTGTATTTTATGTTTACTGAACTCGATTGAATACAATTTCGTTACATTTTCCCTCTATAAATCGAATATTTATTTTTTTTAAATAAAATTATCGTAATTTCAATTAATTGTAAAACCTGTTATTTTTTAGATGAAACAAAATACAAGTTCATTGTGGAAATTCATCCTTTTTTAAATCTTATGTTGAATTTTAGTTACGATTATATTTAATGTTATCGAAGGCTTCCGTTAAAAGACAAATACTTAATAATATTTGTAAAACACCAGTTTGTTTTGGCACAGCTTTAATTTAGCATATATTATCATTATATTATAATACATCATTTTTAATGTACGTTTTTTTCGGTACACATTGTATCCAAGCTAAGAATGCATTGCATAGAGATCTCAAAATGACATGAAAAGCATATGAAACTATAAAGTATATTTTCAGTATCAGTTCGGTAGTGGTCGAAAAATGGATATCTTTGCTTGGAAAATATATAAAGAGTGATCCAGATTGGATTTTAAGATTTGAATTGCGCGCCATTTTTGTTTTATGAATGTTGGAAGTTTGCATTTTTACAGTTGGATCCTGCATTGTGCATGTTTATTATGAAAACAAGCGATTATGAAAACAAGCGAAGAAAACTTCGACCACTATTTGGATGCAATAATGTTCCAAGTCATCGTGCAATTCGTAATCTACTGCAAAAATTTGAAACAAGTGGTATGGTTATTAATACACCAAGACTTCGCTATCAACGAAGAGCTCGTTCAGATGAAAATATTGCTCGTATACGTGAGAGTGTACAAGAAGAACCGACCACGTCAATCTGTCACCGTTCGCAGCAATTGAAGCTTTCATATGGCACTACTCAACGAATTTTTAAAAAAGATCTACAATTAAAGGCGTACAAAATTCAACTGACTTAAGAACTTAAACTAGCGGACCACCAGAAACGCCATACATACCCTCTTTGGCAAATTAAATGCGAATTTTTCAACGAGGCATTTCCATTTACTAAATAAAGGCTATACTTTGAAGCAAATTTAATTTCTCTAAAAGAGAGTACTGCTTTGATGAACTTCTTTAGAGTAATTAAATTCACTTTAAAGCAAAGCCTTTATTTACAAAATCAACATTCCCCGATCAAAAATTCGCATTTAAATTGGCAAAGATGGTACATACAGGGTGGAGCATTAGTGCGAGGAAGTCCAATTACTTCTGTATAAGAGAAATGAGAAAATATTATTAAGATAGAAGTTGAAGCGTATGGGGGGTTACAACCTACAAATATTTTTAACTATACAGGGTGCCAAATAAAGACAGGGTAAACTAAACTTACTTTATTTTAAACGGAACACCCTGTATAATTTTACTGTTTACGATTCTTTTAGGCTTTACCTTTATTATAATATAGGGTTTTGCTATGTTATTCAGTTTACTTTAGAAGATATGGGAAGTTTTGCATGAATTTAATAACAAAGTTGGCGCCTCCTACCGTACTATGGCTTCCACATAAAATAGTTCATTTGCGGTAGAAACATTTCTAATGTGATCATCTTTCATCAGAAATTATTTATTTATCGGCGTATTCAATATTTATATACAGGGCGAATCATAATTCGGAATGTTTATTTTCTCGCCTATTTCAAATGGAACACCCTGTATTTTATTATTGGAGTAAACTCCTTTCTTTACGGACATTTATTATTTATTAAACATTCCCTATGAGTTATTTGCGTTTCTATAACAAAAACATGATTTGAAGCAAAAAACGGGTTTGATTTTAATTGGTTCACCGTGATGCTGAGCTAAGAAATAATAAAGTACCTATAGTACTACGGTTGCAGTTTGTTTACAATGGAAATAGTAGCAAAACAATTAGTAGTTAAGATTCTTAAGTATTATCAGAGACATAACTGAATGAGAATATTGATATTGATTATATCCCATTAGACTTTTTCCTCTGGTGAAAGGAGAAACTTCGCTAAAAGAGTGTTATCATGTCAGCAGAGTCGTCCAAATGATATCATATTTCATAGATAATTGCCAAGTCTATACGTTACACTATTCATAATAAATTTTAGATTTTTCAAATATCTTGTGTTTCATTCAAAGAACAAATTCTCCAATCTAGATCACCTTTTAGAACATTATAATCATAATATTTACGTCTTTTTTAAAAAGGGAGATCCCCATACTATTGATTCTTATCGTGGACACATATTTGTTTATATCATTTTTATCGAATATTTTCGTTTAAACTTTTAAAAGTTCTTTTGTGACGTCTTATTCTCTTTTTTGGGTTTCTTAATTTTCATTTTCGTAATACTGAGTTACAAAATAAATTGTACATATTTCATATAATAATATATAATAAATATTTTATATGTATGTATCATGTATATCATTTATACAATCTTTCGATTTATTTTTTTAATTACATTGTGTATTTTTTCGATTTTTTTAACGGTAATATTACGATAACCTGTATGTATATTATATACACATTGCTTCTGGGATTTTTTTTCTGCTATATACAGGACGCTTCACTTAAATATAAATTATTACTATTTTAATTACCATTTTACATACAAACAAATCACCTGATGTAAATTAGTGTTATTTTCTGCATTGATTTCCTTTCGCATACAGGCCGTTCCACAATGGTAACGTGATTTTAAAAATCGATGAGTCCTGAAAATATAATCGTATTATAAATATTTACCATTGTCGGGAACAGCCTGTATAGTATTAATGTACGAAGCTTAGATATTAATTAGTCAGTGTGATGCCCCTCCCTCTAGTTTAATTTTCGTTTCTATTGGTGTCACCGATTGTCATACACAGAGCAAGATAACGAATAAATTTAATTATCAACAATATACAGGAACGGATTTCGTTACAAATCCGCTTCTGATCGTTAGAGAAAAGTGGAGTTTAATACTATTATTCGTTTAAGTTATCCCCATTTTCCTCTAGTGTTTGTTCTTCGCATGACAATATAATATGCACAATTAACCATTGTTTAAATGCTTTCGGTGTTTTTCTTCATTGTGTATTCGTTTTAAACGTTTTTTTTTGTAACTAGAAATTTGTGTGTGTCTTTTTTCTAAAATACAATGTGTTTTACTTAACGTTGAACCCTAATTTTTTTCCATATACTTTTCTCTTTCTAAAGCAGTATTACAACAGGTACTAAGAGACAGTAGTAATCTAATAACGTTACTACACATATTTAAACTATTATGACTAAATGAGTCGATTTTATATAGGCAACGAATCTATTAAACACAGCTTTTATGATGGTTCTATATTATTATACATAATGGTCGCAATGCATATTATAATATCTAATTGCAAAAATGGTTTTCTTTGTTGGGTTCTTGTCTTGCTTTAAAATGTTCGCTGTAAACGACTTTTCATTAAGTAAGGTGGTTGTACACCTCGATTCGATAGAAGTCCTGTATCTTTCTTTGCAAATTTTTTGTTAATCTTTTACTTATGCTGTTACACTGTGTTATGCTGTGCGAGCAAAGCTGCTCTCGAGGAAGATATTAAGCAAATATCGTATAATGTGTCGAGTTATTCTGGCGCTGCAAAACTAATCATTTCATCGTGCAACTATACAGTGTGACATTTTCAGTTAAAAAAAGTAAAAACAGAAGTAGAAAACTAAGCATTTCAACCCATTTCACCACACTTCATCTTCACCCTACCCTCCTCCCTCTTTCTTCCCTTGATAATGACAGCTTTGCTATCGAGACGCGTTGGTTTCTAGATAAAAGCTTTTAGTGTTTCGTGGATTGAAGTGTTTAATGTTCGTTATGGCTTCGCTTATGGCGCATGCAACGTTATTCGATTTTGACAGCTGTCAATCAAAATTAATGATTCTACAATTTGACAGTATTTTGACGAGTTGCAACCTTAACAATCGCGGGGAATTTATTGCTTTTATACTTTCACACGTTCCAATGATATGCAAATCATGCAAGTATTGCAATTGGTCATATTCTACCAGTGAAGGCGTTAGAATTGCTAATTTTTAGCTGTTGGCATCTAAAAATCTCTATTGCTATACCTTATTTTAAAAATAGAGAGACAAAATTCTTAACAGACCCAAATGACACTTGTTTCTTATTGGCTGAAAGCAGGGCAAAATCACATTATGCAACATTCTATTATTTCTGTTCATTGTCAAACATTCTGTGTTCGGTGTATTTAAAGTTTTACTATAATTATTACATTAGTTTATCTATTTTTCGGTGTAGATTAGTTCGCTTTGATCTTACTTATCAGAGAATGTCACCTAAAATTTATTTTGCAAATTATATATTGTAGTTTGGGCTGGGTGTCTGTATAGAATTTGGCCTCTCTTTTTGAAATAAGGTATAGTTACTTTCGTCGAGATATACGCAATACAAACAAGTTGGTATTGATAAATGTTTGGTTATCTTCATAATTAATTTATAGGCTGTTTCTTCGTTTGTTCGACGTTCACGTTGATACAATTTGCTTTTTACAGACAGCACATCGTTTTAAAAAATTTAAAACAATCCTTTTGCTGGTATAGCCATTGTTCTTAAACCTGTACCGTAAAAAATACGGTCGCTACTGTTAACTGTTGTCTGTACTGCCTGCAAACCGATATGATATATCACAGCGACAGCACATACATGTAGCCCAATTTATTTTCGCTAGAATCTGTGCTTCAAATTTAGTGGATCACCGCTAGCGTTAGCAGCACCGTATCTGGCTGAACATGATTATTGTAATAAATAGCGTCTTTTATCGTTTGGCAGCTGTCACAAATATTTTGACAGTTACAACTATTAGAAATGTAAAAAATAACTGATTTTCAAGTTGGTACCTAGCTGTTGGCACACCTGTTAAAACCGCGAAATATACACTGCAATCATTTTGAAGTGTCCTGAGTTGGCAACAATTACTAGTAACAATCAACGGGGGAGGTCCCGTACTATTAGGAGGACTAAAGGGTTTGAGGGATAAAGTCCAACTCTAGAAAGGAGATCGAAGACCTTCGAGTTGGCAACAAAAAAGTCCCTGGATTCATAAAAATTGGGAAATATTTACTTTGAATTGTCCATACTGGATTTATATGTGAAATGTCAAAACGATAGTATCAACACTTATCTATTAGCTGTCATTTGTGTGTATGTCTTGTTGTAGTGTCTTGATTTTCATATTGTCATCGTGTTTTATTACCGTTTTTCTGTCCTTTTTCAAGACAATATACGATTTATAATAAAAAATAAGGTACAATTACTATAGTCTTACAATAAATCATTCAAATATTTCTCCAACTTATAAGTAACCTTATTGACATGTGTTACATGTAAAATGTAATTAAGAAACGTAACCACAAAATATAGATAAACAGGTTCGCCAATTACACAGTGTTACCATATTAAAATCAGTATGACCAACTGAGGACAGTTCAGAATGATCGTTGTGTAATTGTTTTTACAGTTTGGCAATGTCACAGACCAGAATAGTAACAAAATAAGCAAGTTCAATAGTCCTGAGAGTGTTGAAACTTTAAAAAGTTACGTGTATTTAAATCTGAAATATTTTACATTTTTCAGCCAGATGTGTTTTGACAGTTACAATTGCCAAATCTACAAGTGGTGATGTTTACTGTTTCCACAATGTGGTAGACATATTTTGGCAGTAACTGTTATGAAAACGGTATAAAACTAATTCCTGCACGATTGACAGAGTCTAGTTAGCTGCAGATCTGCCAATGTTTCCTGTGAGTTTTGTTGTAATCGTGTGACGTGCTAACTTCGTACTTACTTAAGATCTGACTTGTTGTCAGTATAGTTTGTGCACATTCGCTTTTAAGGGGAAGTTTTTGGAAGTTTCTGGAAGAAGAATACAATTACCTATCATTTTTTTGGATTACTGCGTAACGAACCTGTTTGTTACTGAGTAAAGAACCGTTGTTTGAAAAAAAATAATACTTCAGAAATTATAATATTCCTCAACAAAGAAAACCATTTCTACATAACCTACAAAAAACTACAATAGCATATCCTATCAGCTTCAAATGTCCCAAATATACAATTAAAATCTTTCGCATCGAAGATCCCAATCATATACTTGCACATTCAAGTTTAATAGAGCTCGCTATTCTTTTTGATGATGCTATATCATCCATCTTTTCCGCTCTTACTCATTCTAAATGATATGTTATAGGCTCCTGCGTTCTTCCATCTCTCTTATAGCCGATTTTCATACCGTCTCTTTCCATAACTTGAACTTCAATCTTCGGTGATCTGACTTGGCCCTGGTGGGTCGCTAGGGGGGAGGCTAAGCAAGTGTTAAGCTTCCAGGAAGATGAGAGCTGTTGGTTTCGGTTCCAGATTACTTTTCTTCGCCTCTACCACTAGGAACTCGATGTCTTCTCTATCTCTTCTGGCGAAGGATTCCGCTATTAAACGTGCGACATCTTGGTGTTGGAGACCTTCAACGCGAGTACCATCTACTTGTAAGATTAGCTGGCCGACCTCTAAACCACCAGCGCTGTATGCGGCACCATTTTCCTGCAATATAATTAAATGATTTGAAGCAAAATTCTAACAAATCTCGCAGCTTACATTAATATTAATGATCCTAGGTAGTGGATGTTTGGTGTTAGCACCTCCTTCGATGGCTATACCTAAGATGGGTTTAGTTTTCCTGACGGTAACCCGCAGGTTACCTTCAGTATCTGAAACCACTCTGGGTGCTTCGGTGCGTTCAGGAGGACCACTACCGGCGAGACCGGTACCATCACCACGCGCTAATCTTTGCATCGATTGGTGTCGTCGCATACCGCCACCGCTGCCACCTTCACCTTCAAGCAAAGATTGCTCATCTTTCATGTCGAAGCTTCTGGATAACTTGTGGGCGAGTTCCTGTAAGAAGTGTCAGCGAAATGTCGGTTTTAAATGCTGATGATAGGTGTGATATAGATTGGAAAAAATGCTTCGTAATTTGTTCCGAACGTATGCGATTAAAATCAATCTTTGCACTACAGATTTTCCAACTGAATATCCAATTTTAGATTGATAAGATGATTATTTGGAAAAATATTTTTTTAAAAAAGGGAGTATTTTAAGCTTTGATTTGCATACAAAGGATGCATAATTATATTAGGAAAAAAGAACGGAATGTTAATACAAACAAATTATAAGAATACAATCAACAAAAGTGATATAAGTAAAAAAATTAAGTCAAAAATATGTATCGATAAAGTAATACAACAATATATATGTATGTACGTAGATCATTCTATAAACAGTATTCTAACAATAAAAGAAGTACAATATCGACTAACGTATACAACTACACAAAAGTATTTAACGTCACTAATATTAACAGTGATTTTATCATGCCCCATGCAGAGTGTGGACGGTGAAAGTTAATCTTGATACTTGCAAGAGAAGAAAGTATGTTGTTGTAATTTCGTAACGGGTATTATAAATTTATTTTCAATGTTATGTCGATGTGTTTCGATATGTTTCTTTTTTAATTCTCTTTATAGCAATAAAGAAGCATAACTAAAGAAAGTGTTAGATGTAGAATGTATATGTATGATTCATGTAAATTGGATTTTAAAGGAATAGAAGAAGAAATTAAATAGGATATAAATTTTGACATAAATTTTAAGGAGTAAACTGTGTATTACAGAGATATTCAAATTATTTAAATATAGGTCAGGACTTTTTCGGCGGTTTAGCATTAATTATTCAAAAATAGGTCATCTTGCAATAATCTGCTTCATTGTTTAAATAACTGATAAAATATTTAGCATGGCATTGTGTTTGCCATGTAGTAGTATACAAGCAGCTACTAAGGGAAGGAGTTAGTCAGTCGAAGTTAGCGAGTCGAATCGAATAGTTGACATTGCAAAATGTCTTAAAAGCGTGTAAACAATCCTGATCACTTCTGTCTATTACACCTTTGGTAAAGCAGGCATATCAGGCTTTATTTCAGTTGCAAACTAGGGGATCGAAACAAACGTTGGGCGCCACCTATCTGCTGTAATATATGCGCTGCAAGTCTGAGAAACTTGTTCAATCATAAAAAACGATCTATGCGGTTTGCTGCTGTAATGGTCTGAAGAAAGCCTACAAATCATGTTAATGATTGCTATTTCTGTATGGTACTTTGTGTTGATCAATGCACTGGTATATCCAAGAAGAAAAAATCGGTTATAAAGCGATACAGCGATTTGTCAAGAAGAAGGTAGGCCATCAACATTAAGAGATTCTGATTTCTCACCAATAACGTCATACCGTCAACCGCACAAAATAACCCAGTCAGAATTAAACCATCTAGTGAGAGATCTAGATCTTCCAAAGAATAAAGCAGAGTTACTACGATCAAGACTACAGCAGTGGAACCTATTGGAGGACGATGAATTTTGTTCAAAATATAATAAATAAATAAACTTGCTCTGAAAGCAGCAACTTAGCTTTTAAATTCCAATTTCATTTTTGTATTCAGCGCCCACCTAAAATTAATAAAAAATTCACTTTTCAAACGAGATACAACAAATTTGTAGTAAAATTTGTTGTATCTCAATGTGAGTAGCTCCGGAGCTGGTCTGAAATATTTCTGACTTCAACGTGAAGATGGCAGCACTCTCTACTCATTACTCACGATTACTCACCAAAATTTCAGCCATTTTGAAGCCGCAGTTGTTGTTTGACAATCGTTTAAGTGAGTCGATGCGAGTTCTTTTGTAAAAATTGACAAAATCGAGTATCGAGTCGGCATTAAATATTTGTCTTTGAAAGGCAATACGCCAACGCAAATTAAAGATCAGTTGGACCCTGTATACGGTGGTTCTACACCATCATTTACCATAGTGAAATTTTGGGCAGCAAACTTTAAACGTGGCCGTATAAGACAATCAGCGTTCGGGACGTTCAAAAACTGTAACCACTGACGATGACATCGTTAAATTTGGCCAAATAGTGCTAAACGACTGCCGAATTAAAGTGAGAGAGATGGCAGAGGTTATAAACATGTCCAAAGAACATATTTGTCACATATTGAATCGAGATTTAGGCATGGGAAAGTTGTTCGTGAGTTGGGTGCCACGCTTGCTCACATTAGACCAAAAACGTGTTCGAATAAACAGTTCTAACGCTCTGTTGACGCAGTTTAGGTGCAATAAATCAGAGTTTTGGCCCCGATTAATTACTGTGGATGAAACTTGGATACACCATTATAAATATGCTCGAAACAAAAATGCAGTCAAAACAGTGGATTGCGACAGAGGAATCGGCTCCCAAAAAAGCTAAAACCATTTTTCGGCTGAGGAGAAGAAAAACTATTACAGGAGCATCATTACGCATCATAATTTGCAAAGCGCAAGGCAGAAGTTGTTGAAAAATGGTTACATTTCACCAGGATAATGCGCCATCTCATACGTTAGAACACGTTTGAACTGCTTAACCACCGTCTTTACTCACCAGATCTAGTCCAAAAGGCTTCTTTTTGTTCCCTAATCTAAAAAAAATGTCTTGTGTCTTTGTTAGGTTAGAAATTTGTCAGACCAATCTTGTATACGGCCATATCGGACTTATTATATACTGATTACTGTGACATGTCGTCCTGAAATGTTCGAAAAAATCTCTCTTAAATATAGGAAATCAATTTTTTCTTCTCATTTTTTTTGTGATTTAAAAATAGATATAAAAATGAATTAGACGACGGCATATCATGTGAAATTATACCGGGTGTTCAGTTGCTATTCATCCAATACCTACTGAGAAGCTACTCTCGATGGGTGCATCTCCGAAAATCGTCACCTTCTTAAAATCATACCTAGACCAACCCAACTGCCATGGATATTACAACAGCTATACTTCCAATTCCTTCACCACTTGTTCTGGAGTAGCGCAGGGATCCAATTTAGGACCATTACTTTTTATTATCTGCATCAATGATCTCTTCAATTTCATTGGAGTGTAGGGTACTTGCCTATGCTGATGACCTCAAGAATTTCAACAAAATTATTCCTGCGTCAGATTGTTTAAACTTGCAAAAAAATCTCACTGCTATCAACGTATTGTGCGTAAAGAACAAAGTTTATTTGAATGTTGACAAGTGTGCCATTCTTTCGTATACTAAGCGTTGTGAAACCAGTACTCGTCAATACTCCATTAATGAAACCATTATTCCTAGGGTAATGCAGTTCAAAGACTTATGAATGCTTTGTGATTCTCAGTTATCTTTTACACAGCACAATACTGATATTAGGTAATGTTTCTCTAAATCACTAGATTTCCTTATTCGCCCTTCAATATCCTTTAGTAGTCCAGACACACTTAAAACGTTGTATTATTCTTTGGTTAGTGCGAAATTGGAATATCATATAAGTTGGATGGCGTTTATCCACTTCGTGGATCCGATTACAAGGGTTTACTTCTTCGACATGCATTCACGTCATTGATTGGGTCAACAAAGAATTGTGTTAAAATGCAAATAAATTGTACACTGATATATTCTTAAAATTTTAACAGTCTTTTGCACCGATTAATTACTTGTTAGTTGTTTGTTACTCATAATCTTTCTTCTCATTTTTGTACAGTAATTTTGTCGGTGATAAACTGTTAATCTTTTTCTTGTAATTTTACCCTGTAAATGGATTTTTCTGTTGGATAATAAAGATTATTATTATTATTATGCTGTCGATACTTCCCCTCATTATTATTATTATTATTATTCACTCAAAAATTTTGCAACTATACAGATGATTTTAAGCCGATTTGACATAAATCATCTACACGCAAAATTAATTCCTAACGGATATACAGTTCTTTGAACAATAAATATTTTAAACGCTCTTATTTATAGAGATGAAATCTGGCACATTTATTAATGTCAAAATTACAAGCATAAGTGTCACATTTAAGAATAGTGGGGGTACTCACCAGGCCTCATTACCCCAAAAAGTAACCGCATTAATGGTGCTTCTGGGCATGGTACAATTGGGTTAATATTTCATGGACGATAAACATGGTAAGCGTCTAACAGTTAACCAGCAGAGATACAGCGAAATAATTGCGACTCCTCTTTACGAGGACCTGAGACAGTTTTGCCGTGCGAGAAATTTACGTTTTGGATCTCAGATTTTTCAGCAAGATTATTATTTTGCTGGACGTTTTATCTCCAGGAAAACTGATTATGCGTTTCCCTCAAGCTCGCCAGATCTTACAACTTCTGATAGCTTTTTGTGGGGAATCCTCAATCATAAGATCTATGAGGGTCTAATGCTTCAGAATATTGAGGAATTGAAAAACAAAATTCGGCGAAACAGATACCAAAATTCTCTTCAAATACAAGAAGAAGATCTCAAACATACCAATAATTAATTAATTAATAATACCACATCAAGAAGGTTCATGTAGTATCTTTTGTTGATAGATTTACCCGATCTGAGATGGTCAATATCCTATCTTTATTTCAGAACACAGTAGCCATGACTTCTGGCGGTGGCTGAACAGGAAGTTGCCATTCGGAAGCTGATTTTCGAAACTGTGGTGGTTCGTAGTAGATCCAAGTCTCATCGACAGTTAGCAGATTTTCTAATAAATCATCTCATTCGTCACCATACTTGTTTAAATCTCTCTCTTTCTTCTTTTGCTCATTAGACAGCTACTTGGGCACCCACTTTGCCAAGACCGTTCTGAACTGACGACGCATTTTGATAATGCGTTGTACGTTTTAGGATTCTTCACCAGACAGTCGGTGATGGCTTTTAACAGTCTCGGATTTACCAAATTTGGAGGTTGTTCTTCTCTCGCCTGGTTGACTTACCACCTTGTTTCAAATTATGATAGCCTTTGGAGATAGTGTTGCAATGCAGGCATTTCGGAACTGTCAATTTTCGAATAAATTTTACAATTCGAAACAGTCACTAACTTCCAAGCTCCTACACAAACACAAATGAAGTAAACAGAGCTGTTTAGGAGACTTCCGGGTGTTGTCGCGTAGATAAGTTTGCAATTGACGTTTCGCTGATCGTGCTGTCAGCTTCTTCAGAAGGTTTCTAAAGATTGATGTTGTTGTCTTCTGCTCCTTGTTAACAACAATAACATCAGTCTTTGGAAACCTTCTGAAGAAGCTGACAGCATGATCTACGATGAAAATCTACGCTCAACTACCAGTTCAGAGAACTGTTAATTAGTTCATTTTTTTCCGCAGAGGGCTCTGCCCACGGACTTGTCATTCAACCTGTATGTTACTATAAGATTTTCGTTTGGCTGGATAGAAACTGAACACCCAGTATATAATAATATTGTACAAGTTCTAAAATAATTGTATCATAAATAATTATGTTCAAAAATATATGGAGTTTTCTATAAAACAGAGATAAAAAGTCTCACCGAAAAAGCCCTAATTCTAAACCTTTTACATGAAAAATAATTGTTTCTTGTTTCATTCGAAGAAGTAAACTTTTTTTAATGAGAAATCTATGTTTTTATGGTAGTTACCTATATTGACGTTCGAAAAACTTATCTTAATTACTGCAACATAATGACCCTAAATAGAATAAAAATACGTTTCTAGATTTTCTAATTCTAATCATCTATACCTGAGAAGTACGATTGCTAAATAGTGAAATCTAAAATGTAAAGCGTAACGTTATACAGATGTTAATATAAAGCTCACGTCTATATCAGAGAAAGGCGACTTGTCGTTACCTAAATCGCCATATTTGTAAAACGAAGCAAAAATGTCAATTTTACTAAACGGTCAGCACATCTAAAATGAGTGATTGACCACTAACAAGGAGTTATTGCATATTTTAACCTCAAATGTTAACACTTAACGTACGATTGCGATTAACTTGTTACCAACTTGAAATTTGTATTCATATGATAATCATTAAGATCTGCTCACTCAGTATTCAGTAGATTTAAAATTCAGGTTAAAAATATGTCAATAAATCTCCTTCTATAGTGCTACTAAGAAATTTAGTGCGTTGAATGTATTGTCCCAAACAAAATTACAGTAATTTAGTAAATAGTTTTAGGACAATTCTTACGTAATCGACACGCAAACGTGAGTGTAAACACTATTTCTATCACTACACATATATACTAATTTTAACTAATATATTAAACAACAATATCGCTGTAATTGTGATTGTCTGATTCGACAGTAAGAATAAGCGCGTTTTCCTCGAGAAGCTGCAGCATATTTCGAGGTGAAAATGAGTGCTTCACGCCACAAAAAAGAAGATTATTTCAAAAGGTGTCGGGCCACCGATATGGTTATGGTAATTGTAAAACAGATGCCAAAAGAACGCAGTGTAGATTATTACGTGTGTATTATTAATAAATATAGATAATAATAGAGCAAAAGAACGAAATTAAAATAATACAAGAGGATAATATACTGTGTGACGCCCATGTCTAAGTGTGGGCTACATAGATAATATAATATAATAACAATATAATATAATAACTGCATGCTGTGCTGAGGGCCTGCTAACAACTTACAAGTGGTCTCCCCCAGTACCAAGACTTGACTTTCTGCGTCCACCCGCCCAAGCTGGAGCGCAGTCCAACCAGGTACCCGCTCTGCAACACCATACACTCACACTTATGTCCTCCTGGTACCGGTGTACCATAGTACCTACGTAAGAAGTACCCACGCAATGTTTTTTTTTTCAGTCGTAGAAAAGAAGAAAATTTTTGGAACAAAACGGCATAGTTGTTTGTTATATTAATAATAAATGTTGTAATAATTTAAAGCTGACGTTTTCTTAGCTTGGCGAAGATAGAAGAAATGCTCTAGTTAATCCGACAATCATAATTCGATTAGAGTGAAAAGAATTGTGATGGAACGTTTAGTGCAGTTGTAAACAATACTTTATGTCGTTTAAAAGAAATCTAACAAGCTCATTAGTGACATGAGTTCAAAGAAACATTTAATTAACTGCTTTAAATAATGATGATAGTAGTAAACCGTTGATGAGAATCATTATTAGGCGAACGAACGATCTTTACCTTCTTTGGTAGCGTTCATAAAATTGGATATTACTCGTATACAGGCTGACCCACTTAATCGTTAATAATACGGATAAAATTAAATTGTAGGGGTGGTTTTGACTGTATTTATGAGAAAAAAAAAATTTTTCGAAGTAAACATCATTTAAAGCGGTAGTTGCACAGTTATAAAAGAGGTAGTAGGTTTAGTGCCCTTAATGTCTTTCTAATTTGTCTTATTCAATCTTTAATTCTTTTAATTCCTACACAACTTTTTATAAATATAAATTGTATATTTGACTCTGCAGACGTGCTATTAAAAAGTTGTACACGACTTGGTACTCAGGACAGAACACCAAATTGTATCAAATTTAAACACATTACCCGTGTTTATTATTGCCTAACACATTGAAGACAAAAATAACATTATTTTGTTTTTTTTTATTAAATAAGCATAGCCCTCTAAAAATCCATACGCTATACACAAAATTAAAAAACAAAGATTTTCTCACGATAAAAAAGCGCATAGTGGGCGGTTAATTGTGCCAGTGAGTTTATTTTTTACCTCGAATAAAAATAGTAACTTATTATTAAACTAAATACAGGGTGGGACACTACATTCGCCTCGGTTGATATACAAACAACGGTAACACGTATTTAAAATCTTGTTGTTGGAGCATGTGTAGGTCCATTGGAAGCACGTTCGAAAATTATTTTTAAATATACAGGGTGTCCCAAAAGAAAGTTACATATCAAAGTTATCAAAATTTAAATGGAACACCATGTATATTCTTGCATATTTCGATGACGATGACTAAATAAAGGCCGTAACAAACCAATTCGGGACTTATGTTTATAGGAACTGTTTTTCTTAGAATAATCCAAGGTACAGTCCAGTGCAATTTTTCGCACTTATTTAGGACAACCCTATATATAAAATTACAAAAAATATGTATGATTGCGATCACATTTAATAATGATTAGTCCAGTAAGTAGTAGTTCAACACACGCATTAGAAAAATTTAAATCACCTTAAATATTTTTTGGCACACACGATATAAAACTGCTCTCCTAATAAATTTCAGATCTTAAAAATACTATAGAAGGGAAGATAAATTAACAGTAAAACGTTCCAAATTTTTATAATTGTTATTTTTCAATTCCTGAAATATTTCCACTTGTAGGTCAATAAAACAACAATTAATTAAATACCAATTTATTCCAGAACATATATTTCGTTAATGAGACTTCTTCAGTGGAAGAAATTGACATTTAATATGTGTCAAAATACTAATAATATAATATTTCATTAATTTTTGTTTTATTGACCTACAAGTGGAAATATTTCAGGAATTGAAAGATAAGTACATAAAGGTCACAAAATAGATATATTAATTGTATAATTTTTATTATTTTTAAATTGCATAAATGGTCACAGAGGAAAATATGATGGCAGTACATCAAGTATCAAATCAGTTATCAAATATCTCTCTAAGAAAAGGTTTATCACGGCAAGAAGTTCATATGGATATGATACAAGAACTGGGTGGGTTTGCACCTTCATATAGGGTGGTGAGGAATTGGAAAAGAGATTTTAAAATTGGCAGAGAGACAACAAGATGTTGGTCCTGGACGGCCGAAAACTTGTTGTTTACAAAGAAAACATTGATCTGGTGGATTTCATTGTAAAATTTATAGCTTAGACTTGTGGCTTTCCAATTTCATTTTACATAAAGAATTAGATCTCAAAAAGGTGGCTGTACGATGGATAACGAAAATGTCGACGCCAGAGCAAATGCATTATTCGACAGGTCACTTCAAAGACGAATTTGGCCATCATTAAGGGATATCCTCAATACTTCCTAGCAAGATTCGTTACTGTAGATGAAACCTGGGTGCACCATTATGATCCTCAATCAAAACGACAGAGCATGGAATAGAGGCAGAAGAGTTCAGCACCCTCCTCAAAAGTTTCGTGAAACAGCATCTGCGGGAAAGATCATGGCCACAGTTTTTTTGGGATGCCGAAGCAATTATCGTTATAGACATTTTACCACGTGGTAAGACAATATTATGGGCAATATTATGCTGGTTTAATTTCAAGACAAAGGAGAGGAAAACTCAGACGTGTGCTATTTCATCAGGACAACATGCCCCTGCCCACAGGAGTTGTGATTCAATGGCTGCAATTCATAATGTAGGCTTCGAGAGTTTAGAATGGCAAAGACATGCCGCAAAAGAATCCGGCAAGCATTTCAGCCATTGTAACTGGAGATGAAACGTGGTGTTTTCAATACGAGCCAAAACAAAACGTCAGAGTGTGGCATGGAGGTCACCAGAAGAGCCAAAAGAGAAGAGCAAAATCAAGACAATGCTGACCGTTTTGTTCGATTCAAAGGGAACTGTTCACAATGAATTCGTCCCAGAAATTCAAATGATGAATGCAGAATATTATCTGGGCTTTTTTTGCACGACAATGCACCATCGCACAAAGTAGATGAATAGCACATATTACGTATATTCTTGAGCAAAAAAGGCATCATTGTTATCGATCATCCATCGTATTCACCTGATTTGGCTCCGTGCAATTTCTGGCTATATCCCAAACCGACATTGGCGATGAAAGGAAATCGTCGCCATCGAGGATACCATCTCGGTCATCCAAAAGACTTTGTTGAACAGACGAAGACTGTTTTTAATAAACAAGAATAAAAAATCAAAAATTTGAATAAGGCTTTTAGCAGATGAAGAAGTAAATTATTTTCTAAATGGTCCAACTTTCATTCTCTGCTACTTTTAAGAGGTACATGTGCAATGGAAATTGCTCATGAGTATCTACAGAAGTATGCCATATTATCATTATTATTGCTAGCAGTCCAGCAGAAGTTCAGACTCTTAAGGAAAATTAATTGAAAAACGAAGAAGGAGATGAAAGCCAAGACAGGGAAACTAGAGAACGTAGATTTCCCCAATCGAAGACAGAATTCAGGCAGAAAATATGACACAAACATTGACTGTAATTTCTATTTCTATTTTTTTCCGAAAATTTATATTTCTATATGGGCGAATGACATCAACTCTGCATCCAATAAATGTCTACGTACCACAAATGTAATCGTTGTATGGGAAATTCATTTCTGTATTATAAATTATGACACTTATGATTTACATAACATAACCCAGATATCCACATACATAAACCATATTTACACCGCAATTAGATTACAGTATGACAATTTAATTCCGTCTTTGGTAAACCGCAAAATTGGTTTAATTTGTTGCTAGTTCGTAACATAATCATATAATCAATAAGAGACGTTCGAAGTCATGTAATTATGAAAGTGACTGTAATTAATACATTTAATTATCTCGTATTCGATTACTTTCATGCAGCGTAATGATAGAATCGAAACTGGAGCGAGATTTATTTATTTTTAACATATTTTTCACGCCTAATTAACGCAAGAAAAAGATTTCACCTCGTTTGTTTACTTCTCTAAAGCGATGTTCAATCTACAAGATCGAAAGTGTAACAGCTTCAACAATCATATTATTTAGATCTCGTCGTACATGCTATTATAATACAGATACTTTCGTTTTGTTTTTTTTTCCCCTCTGGCATCTCGAAACAATTGAAGTGAAATGTATGTTTCACTTGTCGTAGCTGCTTTCATTTAAAAATATTATTGGGAATAGTTTTATATCAAAAAATGAAATATCTCGATCTGAAGGAAACATTACCAATTTCTAAAACAGTTAAGACAATAAAAAAGTAACCGCACATAGCCTTGAAAGCCTACAAAATTTGCGTTATAACGAATTTAATTTTTGTGATAAATATTAGTAATATGAGTTCAGTAACAGTACGAGCAACATTGAAACACGCTACAAATCAAAGAATTTGAGGTGTAACGCAGAAATACGTTCTTTAAGAAGCGATTATTCTATAATTGTGTTTTACTTTTAGACGTATCCACGATTTTACATGATTTTTGGATCATTTTATTCTGTAAAACTGTGCAGTTATCTCCTTGAATATCTCAACTACGCGAAGAATCTGACAATCCAAAACCTCTCAAAAATTTTCAACGTTTAACGACATCAGCCGTGAAAACCTTTAAATTTCAACTTTCCAAGTTATTATTAATGCTAATGGATTATTAAACCAGACTGAGGTTTCCATTATTGGAGAATTAGATTAAAAAACTGCCAATGTCAGTATTAATGGGTCAATAGCCGTAGTGTTGTGATTGAAAGCTAGGAGCAGGGGTTCAATTCTCCGAGAGGACGGCGACATGACGGAGAATTGAAATCTGGTCGCCTTACCATTCGCTGTTAGAAGCAAAGTAATAAACAGTGTGGCCTTATAAACAGCAAAATAGTGCTGTCACAAGACCATTGAACACTATTATACACACACACATATAGCTTAAGATTGTAACTATCATAGCATCCACCACAGGCAATAAGAAGAAGAAGAAGAAAAGTGATATACAGCAACGTGAAATTATACCCAATTGTACAGGATGTTCATAAAGAAGAATAATTCATTAATATTGCATGCAAATTTTTTCAATATTTTGAGAATTTTTTAAGATACAGAATATTTTGGTAAATCTTTGGAACGTTTATACAGGTGCAAAGACCAGGAAATGTTTAAAAAGTAGACAAAAAACAGTATATTTGGTCCACAGTAACCTCGAAAACTAAATGGATAGACGATAATAATTTAAGAAGAATTTAAGAATCAAAAGGAGAAAAACTAAGTAATCAACGTGTAAAAGGAGGAAGATCCTTTTGCTGTGCATCGCTTTTACCAAGATGTTCAGAAAACTTACAAGAAAGAGGAGGTTTCATTTACAATTGCGATGAAATTTTATTCTTTCACTATTGGAATGTAGTTAGTGTAATAGCTAAAACCGGCATAAAAAGAGTATTCAAAAATGTAGCCGGATCTGGAAAAACCAATTCTACTATTCTAACATGCAGAGCTGCATCTTTATTGTAGAGGAACAGTATACACAGCTGAAAAGAAAGGCTGGATGGAGAGTTCAATTTTTACCAATTGGTTTGCTTAGGTATTTCTTCAGCCCAAACGTAAATCCCAATGCGAAAAAGGTAATTTTATTTATCATTCATAGGAAAAAAAAAAACAATGTTCGGCCCTTTATAGGAAAGGAGATTGGAAATACCTATATGATTCAATGATACCGTCATCCAGGAACTTTATTACCAAAAGAGGAATTTGCTCGATATATCAAGACTCTATCTTTTTCCGAATTGACCAAACCAATTATCCCGAAGAGGTTTATGACCCTATTAAGTTACACAGATTAACATAAAGTCTTACAATCAAATGTTCTTCATCTATGAATTCTGAACTTGTCTCCTATTAACCAATTTGCGATTTCTCATCATATTTTTTCTTTCTAGGTTGTCTGATGAAGTACTGAAGATAGTTGAAGGGAAAGAGATACTTTTTGAAGTGACAATTTTGTAAAATGCCTAGGAACTACAGTCGTTGGCCATTGAATTAAGACCACTGTGAGAATTCTTTATTTTGATTTAGAACTACAATGAAAAGTTGTATTCTCATGCTTTCTTTTATTTAAAAAACATGGATAGGTGTTCAGAAAACTATATTTACATTTAATATTTCGTATGACCTTTCTCTTTAATGGGGTAGCAATTCTTCTTGGCATACTCTCAGTAGTCGAAATTGAGCAATTTTTGATCTCATCATTGTCTCGCCAAATGTCTTCAATATTTTCCATCAAATTTTGTTTGTTGCTGCAATTTTGTGATGAAACAATATTTTTCATACACCCCTATAAATCTGCGGTAGAAGACCTTCCAGGAACAGGTAGTTTTAATATTAAAATATCTAAGGGAAATTTAAGACAGCCATAAATCCGACAGTGTTAAAATATAGTATACAATGCTGCTAAATTTAAACAAACAAGAATAAACTCATTTAGAATTATCATTCGTAAATTGTTTCTAAGAAATACAAATTCTCCAAGTGGTCCTAATTCGATGGCCAACGACTGTATATAAAAATGACATATTGGACGCGAATTTGAGTCTGAAGAGAAGAGCCGTTTTAGAAGACAAAAAAGGGTTTCTATAAAATCTTTCAATTTTGGGTAAACATTTTGGATTTGGTTCTAAGCAAGAAACTTCAGATAATAACGAGACCGTTTTAGCAAAATATTTGGAAGTCTACAATAAAGAATCGACCAGACAAAAATTATAACATTTGGACCAAAAATTTCTTGACCACAGTTTTCTAAAAACAAAATAGATGTATTACAAACCAGATGACGATTGACTCCATTTCTTTCTTAGAAGACATAATTTATCAAATTTAACAATTAGAACAGGAGATGAACTAAGTAATTAACGTGTCAGCGGAAGCAGATCCTTTTCCTGTGCATCGCTATTTAGAAAGAAGAAATTGGGGACGAAGACGGAGGTTTTGTTTACAATTATATTCTATTGTGATGTAGTCGGAATAACAACTAAAAGGGACACTACAAGAACTGGCATGCTACATATGCCTGGAGTATTTGGATACCAACTGTTGATTATTCATCACCAGCTTACAGAGCCCAAAAGAAGGACTGGATAGAGGGTTCAATCTTTGCCAAATGGTTTCTTTAGATGTTTTAAAACATGGCATTTGTCAACGATTTGATTTTAATCAAACTACCACCAACTTTAACACTCTTCATGTAGTCCTTGGGCAAAACAGTGCTTAGTCCTTTAGACGCAGTTTGGAATACCCTTATGATGATTCAATAGTGCAGCAGTTATTCGAAGACTTTACTCTCAAAAGAGAAATTTTCTCGATATCTCAAGACTCTGAGTGAAGAAAATTTTCATTCTACATTGAGGTCATTTTCCAATTGATCAATACAGCTTTGTCAAAGAGACTTTTGACACTATCAAGTTACACAAATTTAGAGCGTCTTCAAAAGCTTGTCACCAATGAACACTTTGATGTTACCTGTGCCATCTGCAAGTACTTTTAGGCTTCTTTATTACATTTATATGTTTAAGCCAATATAAAATTTCAAGTCAAGATAACACTGTATTAAAATCAAATTCAACACGCAGCAATGAGCCCTTACCAGATTTTGGTTATCCTTCTTTCAGGCACAAAACCATCTTGGTGTTCAAAGACTGCAGTCTCCAACAGAATTTGAAACTTTCACTGGATAGACTTACAGAAAATGTTATGAAATCAAATAGTTGGAAAGCAGAAACAAATTACAGGAACAGTGAATCAAAAACAATTAAGAAAGACCTAGTAATGACTTCCTCCTCAGATGAAGAACTCCAAGAAGGTTTAGATCTGAGAATCTGAGCTATAAAATTTTTTTCACAGTTTTAATAATATAGATAATAAATAATATTTTCTCATTTTATTCTGAATTCGTATTAGCTAAATAATTATAGGGAATACTAAAGCAATCATTGACGCCTTGTATAGTACATATAAATATATAATGATCGATGTAAACGAAACAGAACGTAAAAACACGTTTTTAAATTTATGTACACCCAAAATATATATTACATTTCGTGTTTGGGAAATTATAATTGAAAACCATTAAAACGGGCAGTTGCTGTGATAACTGTAAAAACCAGATCTCAATTAAATGTGTTTCTCACGCAATTCGCGAAACGAGATTTTAGGTAACATTTCTCCCGATAATGCTTATATCTACTTCCTGTCTATAAGTTGTACTGACAGGTTAGATTAATAAGACAAAATTAACCGGAATCAGCTTTTGAGTCATTCTATGGGTAGGCGTTATATTGATGTTCTTGATAAATTTAAAGTGTTTTAAGTTTCGAAATCATATAATACAACACCCACACTTCGCGAGGTTTTTCAATCGTTGTATCTTGTGAAACTGTGTATGTACATAATATGCAAACTACGATAATTACGATTGTATTTTCAACGAGCAATTCCTTAAAAAGTGAAACCAGTTAGCGAAGAAAGGCGTTTTGCTTTTTACAACTTTTACTTTTAAAGACAATACTTAGATATCATTTTCAATTTAATAATTGATTACATACGACATTAAACGCAAGTTTGTAATTTATATCTAGTATATAAGAAAAATTTATATAACTGTTATTACATGTGTACGTACGTTATATAGGATGCACGTGCTCTGATTTTTTAATGAATACTATAAATAAATTACTGCACTTTCTAAGTTTCTATATTAGGCTTCTTCGGTATTAGAACCTATTATATTTACATTATATTTATTTAGTTTACTACTTCTTAACAAGTATTATACAATATGCCGTTCTTTTGATTGTCCAAAAAATTATTTTTTTTGAAATTTATCGCAGGTACTATGGTACTATTAATTTTGCACAAATTTTGATTCGTTCGTTATTAATCACTTTATTTGCATCTCAACTTTGCGATTTATCTTCTTTTTTTTCAAGTTACTAGCTTTCCACACAGTCTTCACAAATACAATTATCCAGGAATACCTTTCACTCGTTATGAAATGATATGAGGAAGTTCAAAACTGGCGTTTCTATTAATATAGTGGCGGCTACAGAAATAAAACCCAATTAGTAGAGGGTTGATTAGTTCTGGGTTGCCGTTGCAATCAAATCCTGGACCCTTCTCACGACTCGAGGAAGTTGCAAGTTGTTGCATTTCTTCTTAAAATGAGGAGGTTTAAGAAGGTCACGAAAATTATTAATTTGATCTTTAAGATCAAATCGTTTGCTCAGAGTTATGCCAAAACAAATCACCACGAGGCTACATGGAAGGCGATAATCATCCACTTGCAGGCTAGTATGGAAACTATCTCTTTATAAAATGAGATGCCACGCATTTTCTTTAGTTGGTCTTCAGGTGCCATTTGATAGATAGAATTAAGGCCTCTTAATAAACAGCGGCAACCTGTAACCTCACTCCTAGAAATGGTAAGGACTACACGTGAATACTCTGGACGAGGGTTAGGTCGTGAATAAAGACCAAAATCAGAGAAAAATTGAGGGATAACTTTCACTGAAAGAACGGTTTTGTATGACAACATATTTCCATACTTTTGGAAAGTATCCCAATTATCACATGGAATTTAGAATCTGTACAAAGTTAGAATAATTCAAAAAATCTGTATAATCCTAGGCTAAATTTTTGATATCTTCACTTATTCCTCTTTAAGGCTCCATAAACCGTCCAGAGGATGACATCTTGATCTGACAGGGATGACATTTTTGATCACCACCTTTCTTGATGATATTTTCATAACACAGACTTCTTTTTACTGGTATTTTCTATCAGAACATTGCTTGGTTTGCTCGTTGTTTGGGTCGTTTACCTCTGTCTTTTGTGTGATTCAATCATACGAATCCTAAGCTAAGCTTTTAAGGTCTTCATCTATTCCTCTTCAAGGTTCTATAAACCATCCAGAGGGCAACATCTTAATTGGACTTGGACGATTTTTTTGACCATCACTTCTCCTGATCATATTCTCGTAACTCAGACTTCAGTTTATTGGTATTTTCAATTAGGGCGTTACTTGAGTTGGTCGTTTTTGGGTCCTTTACCTTTATCTTCTCTTGTCTTGAATGAGCGATTTCAATTCAGAGATTCTTGTAGTTGTAGAGCTATTGAGGCAGGCGAAACTTGTCTAATTATACAGAGCATTCCAATGAAAACGATCCACCATACATAAGTCGAGAACGTCAAGAAATACGAAAAACCACCGAGACACGTCAATTTTTGTTTGAAGGGGAAAACTTTTTCATGAATAAGGCAAAATCATGTTTATCTAAGGCTGGACGAAGGGTCTGTTAGCCTTTTAGTCCTCTTGAGAACGCGGTCCCTCTAACTGCAGGGTTTGTAACGATCAAGGAATTTCTGGATCTGCAATTGGACGACCAAATCGCGGCCGGATGCTAGTCTGTTTTCGATAACATTCGCCTAGTCTCCACACGAAGAGGAGGTCTTTCGAGATTTAGCTCCCCCAAATGCTGACGATCTAAAGCTTTCCATGACCGAGAGGTCCTCAAGAGAATTCTCGGGATTTGGGCATCGCTCACGAACCAAGGCTCCGCCACGATGATTCCCAACGCCCGGTTCTGGAGGATGTTGAGTTTTTTCACTTGCGATTTACTGGCGTTGGGCCAGGTCAGGTCACCATATATATTGGAATCAGTCGGAGAAACACCGAGCTTAATCCTTAGACTCAACGAGCTTTTCCAGCACAAGAGAGGAGACAGAGTCGCGCTTGTACGAAGAAATTTGGCTGCGATGGTAGAAAAATGATGTTTAAAAGTGCCTCCCAATTGTGATGTTCGTTGTGTCGTTATTTAATATAAAATAAATATCTCCGAAAGTCCAGAAATTATATCGGAGCTATAGAGAAACTAGCCTACTTACTATCCAGAAACTTCGTAGGACTAACATTGCCACTGTCTACGTAGTTCAAGAGAAGTTTCGATGCACAGCTCGTTTCGGCTCTCATTAAACTAGAGGTAGCAAATACAAATACACACATGCTTAAGGCCACTCCTTTATTTACAAGAACCTTTACATTAGTAGCATTTCTCCAGCAGGGGAGTCTAATTAACTAATTGTATCGTATAACACAACTGATTCACAGCTTCACCAATTTACAGAGAAACTGTCTGAAATTGTGACCTTGTCTACAACATGATGTTTTTAAGTTTTAATTTCTTTCTACTTCGTTTGATCACCCCTTACATTTCGAGTCAGTTTGCGATTAAGTATGGTAACATCCACTCTTCCCTTATGGCTGAATTTCGAGCCCTAAGTTTCGTCTTTAACTGCATTAAAATCTCTGGTAATTACCACATCCGTTCCCTTGCCACAATCGTAATTGCATGCTCCTTACCGTACCACTCTCATTATTCTATTGCAAGATAGAAGAAAATAGGAAAAAGACACAGGCGATCATGATACTTGAATGTAGCAATTGTGGTAATTCCTGATTAATTGTATTTGTTTGTAAATTTTGTTTTATATTAATTTCAACAGCAATTTGTTGTATCTAATTTCTTATACTCCTATCCAAAAAATAATATATTATGTACATTTATTCTAAAATACAACTATGTACTAGTCGACTATGTATATCTAAATAAATAACAAAAGAAATTTAAACAACTAACTATTAACTACTAACACTCATTCTAGTTTCATACTACACATATTGAAGTAAAGTAGACAATACGAAAATAAAAATAAAAATAAGAGATTAAAAATAGAAGAAATAACTAAATGATCATTACACTCGTGGTCTACTGCATTTGTAACGAGTTACAGCTCATATTTTCCACATGTAACACACAAACAAGTCGAATATAGCGTATATATTAAACAATGATGACGTCTAATCTGGCAACACGGTGTGTTCTCTCTTACCTGATCCTAAAAGTGTGTACAACGGAGGTAGTAGCAGTAGTGGAAGTAGTAATCCGGTAGAAGTAGGCATGGAATAACAAAACAAAACGCAATCAGTTTCAGTAAGACAGTTGTGTTGGTACAGTTGATCGTAATCGAGTTGACTTCTCGATACTACCACCAGCACAATATATTTGAGTTTTAAATGATGTTGATTATGTTTTCGGGTAGCGCATCTAAAACGTGTTTGTAAAACAAAGTGATATTCTTCGTTTTCTTTTATTCTTGTCGTCGTTATAAAGCCGTGAAGCTGAAAAATATGTTTTAACGTCGTATACTGTGACAATATTCGTGGATTATTCATTGACTGATATCAATCTTGTATTTTTTTTAATTAAAATTAAGGTAAGTTTACAATATTGCTAGATCTGATTAACATAAATTTATATTAATTTACACATTACAAGGTCTAACATAATTTATTCGTTTGAATATCAGTGAATGGAATTTTTCCTGACATTTCACTGATTTTGTACAAAAATTTTACTAGCAAGCCGTGAAAGCCTACGAAATTTCATCGATCTAAAATAACGCTACCAATTTACGAAGTTGCAATCGGAAGAAGTCAACATTTAACGATACTAGCCGTGAAAACCTACTAAATTTAATTTACGATCACGTTACGGTCCAAACGGCTTATCGCAGAGCCTGTCTAGTTCCCAAGTCGTTGTTTAATAACTGATTTTCTTCTAATACTGTTAATTTTAGCAGTATTTGCAAGTTTAGCGTTTTTTTTTTGTCATTTTATAGTGTAAAACTGTGCAGCTATCTACTCGAATACCGCAATAATTGCGGAGAACATGACAGCAGTTTATGTAAGCGAAATGATTGATTCGTCTAATGGCTATATTTTTATTGCGAAGAAACGTTAAATAAAGACGCAGAGAAGAATTAAAATGGGAAGAAAATATTTACACAGGCCGTGAGAGCCTACGAAATTTCAACTTTCGAGGTTGTTTGTGGTGCTAATCAATTATTAAACTAAATTGAGCTTAATTAAATGTAAATAAAAAAATATTCTAAATCTCAGAATTAAAAATTATATACAGGGTACGTCAACGAAAGATAGCGTCCTTTCAGAAGATCTGATGAAAAAAATAAGCAATTTGAAATTATATCCAATTATACAGGCTGTTTCAAATTCGCGAGACACTATGGGGATGAAGAAGTTGCAATTCAATTGTTTAAATAGAAACCTACTTTTTGTTATATGGGGTATTTGAAAACTGAATTTGAAGATGACTCAGCGTTTCCGGAACGTTGAAATAACGAAAAAGAATTTTCAGTACATTTAGCTTAAGAAATTATCATAAAAAAGTGTTTTTTATTTAACCCACTTGTTCTTTGGGACCACCTATGGATTTACTGGATTCACTGTAATAGGTCCAAAAGATATTTCATTAAAAGCTATCAATAAATTGTAAAAATAGTATTGAAATCTGTCCAAAAAATGCTTAAAGAACTATTTTTCCATATTCCTGCAATATTACTGAATCAAGATGCCAACTGCATAATAAATGCTTATAATTATAAATGACAGCTGTCAAACTGTTGTAAATAAGAGACAGTGGTAATAAGACACCTTTTTAAGGTTAGAAAATTTAAACTTATCACTAATGATTGACGTACGAACTTTTTACTTTTGAATCTTTTTAAGTTCAGTCAAAATGGAAGTCATGGAAATTGACCTAAAAGTTCTTACCAATAATTTCTTAATTAATTAAACTATGATGGCCAATGTTAGCAGTTATTGTTACCCCATTAGTAATTTTTGTGCAAAAATCTAACCGGCTTCTTCATTGGGAACGTCTCTGGAATTACTGATTCAACGGTAATAGGTGCAAAAGATATCTCATTCAGGTATCAACACAGACCTTTTAGATATTAATAAAACAATATTTTTTTTTTTTAAAACTTGTAACACCTTTTATCTCAGAAACAAAGAGTTATCGAATAAATGTTTAAGGAACTACAGGCGAAGTAAGCTTGAAACTGGGGTCTTTAACAAAATTATTATTTTTTAATTCAACCTCTAAGAGGGTGGCAAAATTTATATAGAAAATATTTGTGATCAAATTTTTCTTAAGATTAATGAAGCATCTTTTTAGGCAGGTGGAACACAAAATTTTTATAGGAAAAGATTAAAAATTCGTTTCAAAATCCATTGTCAAACCACAAGGCGTTAATTCGAAAATAGAGCTTGCGATAAACAGTATCACCCATCTGACCAGATTTCACCATAAACGCAAAGATGCAGACGAGTAAAAGTATAAGGGAGGAAACTATTCTTGGCATTGTTTATATGTACTTATCTGTAAAGGTTCTCCCATCGAAATGGCGAACTTGATTTTGTATAATGTGTAAAGCAGTGCTATCCAGAGATTTTCTTTATATCTTGAATTTTCGACCGCAACTCTGTGCAGAAGTAGAACACTAAACACTTTAACCCACTGAACACCAAACAAGCTTTAACTAAAACACCGACGCGTTTCAACAGCAAAGCTGTCATTATCAAGGCGATAATAAAACTAAATTAAAATAAAATCTACAAAAACAGGTAACCTAAATGTTATGCACGGTCAATCCGATACGCATCATTAATTTCCGATTAACGAAAACAATGACGAATACGGTATAGGGCCATTGTCACAATTCATTACACATGACTTATTTTTATATATTTCTAAACTTTCGAAAACATTTAGAAACTTACAATTGTTTATTTGTTAATTAATTTAACATTCATATGATCGATGTTGTGATCTGTTTCAAAAATGTGTTGGGCAACGCTCGATTTCTCAATTCTATTAAATCTAAGATGAGCCATATGCTCTTTGAATCTAGTTGAGACTGCTCTCCTGGTTCCAATATATTTTTGATTACAATCTTTACAATTGATTTCGTAAATACCTGACTTTTCTAGAGGTTGTATTTTATCTTTAGGGTTACCGATGAGACTTCAAACTAGTCCCAGAACTGTAAACTATTCTGAGATCTAGCTCTTTGAAGATTTTACTCAAACCTTTTGATAAAGGAGCGTAAGGGAGGGTCAAACGGGTGAAGCTTTAACATCCTCTCGAAAAGTCGTAGATTCTTTCACAGTTTTCTTATAATTAAACTTCCTAATTAACTTATAGATATGCTGAGGCTGGAAACCATTACACTTGGCCGCATCTTTTATAATTTTAAGCTCTTTCTCATACCTCGCCTTGTTCAAGGGAAAAGTTTTATTATCGCCTTGATAATGACAGCTTTGCTGTTGAAACGCGTCGGTGTTTTAGTTAAAGCTTGTTTGGTGTTCAGTGGGTTAAAGTGTTTAGTGTTCTCTAAGAGGGTGGCAAAATTTATATAGAAAATATTTGTGATCAAATTTTTCTTAAGATTAATGAAGCATCTCTTTAGGCAGGTGGAAGGGGGTGGCAACATTTTTATAGGAAAAGATTTATCTTTTAATTCCTGATTTATTTCCACTTGGAGGTCAATCGTTCAATAAATAATTAAATACCAATTTATTCCATAACATATAATAATATGTTCACGTTAAATAAAGACTGCGGACGAAGAAATTGTATTTAATATGTGAAATTACTAATAATATAAATATAAATTGCCATGCCTATCAACAAAATTAATAAAACAAAGAATTCATTGATTTATCGAATTTTAATTATATTCCAAGTAATAATGAAGGAATAATGATTTAATACAACATTAGAAATTGAAATGATTTGAATTATTCGAAAATCAATCAGTTTTTTGTCAAGCTTGATCTAACATTTCTGTTCAACTGACTATAGAAAAACCATGGCTAAAAAGCTAGTCAAGAGAATAAAATTAATAAAATTCATGCGTGAATTAAATTATTGTAAATAACGCTTAAATTATCAATTCCGTTCTAAAATTTACCGCGAAACTTTCTGTCAATGTAATCATTTCCTAAATTAATCTTTTTTTATAATTATTTTCCTTTTTTAAAATTTTAGTGTTTTGAAAATGAAAATTATGTTATCTATCTTTAGAGTGCTTAGATAAAGAAGTTTGAAGACGTTATGTGTAACAGTGTATTGATGGTTATAAATTCGTTTCTTTAAATATTGTTTGTTTCGAACAACATTTATTACAATTTTGCAATCTAATTTATAAACGAATTACTTTGATTATCATGTTTAAAGGGTGTTTTTAAATTTGTGAATAAATGTCAATTGTTCATTGGTTCAAACCCGTTTGGAATTCTGATTTTTTTAATTCGTGTTTTATTGTGTCGCTTAAATTGTTTATATTATGGTATAGTGTGGTGAATGTTATTATTTGATTTGTACCTGTGTTATATTATTTTATTTATTCTTTTGTGATTAATTTATTGTAAAACTCTTTAGATAACTATTTTTTCTAGTATTGTTTTTACTTTGCTTAAATTTTCTTTTAAAATCATTTGAGCTAATTTAATAGGATGATCTACTAAACTGTTAATTACGCTTTCAAAAATCAGACTGCACATAACTTTCATACCTACTAACAATAGACATTTATTCACAAATTTAAAAAGACCGTTTAAACATGATAATCAAACTAATGTCGTTTATAAATTAGATTGCAAAGATTTAATTTCTGTTATATCGGACAAAAAAACAATATTTAAAGAAACGAATTTGCAACCATCAATACAAATGTTACACATAAATTTATCACCGCTTAAACTTTCTGTTTAAAGATAGACGACATAATTTTGATTTTCAAAACACTATTTTAGAAAAAGGAAAATAATTATAAAAAAAGATTAATTTACGAAATGATATACATTAAGAAAGATGAAAACGCGGTAAATTTTAGAACGGATATTGATAATTTAAGCGTTATTTACAATAATTTAATTCACGCATGAATTTTATTAATTTTAAGCTCTTGACTAGGTTTTTTAATACCATGTTTTTCCCTTGTCCTTGAACAGAATTGTCCGAGCTGAACCCTCACAAAAATATAGATTGATATACGAATAATTCAAATCATTTCAATTTCTAATGTTGTATTAAATCATTATTCCGTTAATTACTTTGAATATTTGTTCAATGAATTCGAATTAATTTTTTGATAGGCATCCAATTTATATTTATATTATTAGTAATTTGACACATATTAAATGTCAATTTCTTCCACACAATTTCTTTATTTAACGAAAACATATTATTATTTTATGGAAAAATTGGTATTTAATTATTTATTGTTTTATTGACCTTTAAGTGGAAATAAATCAGGAATTAAAAGATAAGTACATAAAGGTCAAAAAATACATATATTAATTATAGGAAAAGATTAAAAATTCGAATTTTATGGTTAAAATCCATTGGGGTCAAACCACTGGGGTTCGTTCGAAAATAGAGCTTGCGATATGTAGTATGCACCCATCGTGACCAGATTTCACCATAAACGCAAAGGCTGCAGACGAGTAAAAGTATAAGGGAGGAAACTATTCTTGGCACTGTTTATATGTACTTATCTGTATCAGGTTCTAAAAAATCGAAATGGCGAACTTGATTTTGTATAATTTTGTAAAGCAGTGCGCTCCAGAGAAAATATCTTGAATTTTCGACCGCAACGGTGTGCTACTCTTGGTGTGACACCCAAATTTTTGGAACTGCACTCTGACGAAAACACACCAGTTTCGAATGCAGCCTTGATCTTCCAACATTTCTGGCAACTGCCAATAGAAATCCATGCTATTATAGCTAGTTGCACCATACAGCTAATGTCAACACCTAGCCTTATGTTTGAAAGTAATTATATAGAATCTATAGATGATTGTAAATTTTCTACTTAATTTAGAAACACTTGTCAAAATAAAAGTCAATCCAATTCCTCCAACAAAACACGTTTATTGTAACGGCTTATTTTCGAAACGGTTTACAAACTTGCAATGTATTCAGATGACCAAGTCGATTATCGTAGCTTTTTATGTCGCACTATAAGAATTATTGAAAGGGTTTTGAACACTGGTAATGTGGCTGGTCGTTCGACTGTTACTACACCTGATGTTTCGAACAACGTTAATCAACTTTCCTATATCCTTTCCAGAACTCTCCTAGGAATCCACTCGTAAGATTCTAAAGAAGATTTTCACCCATATAAATTTTCAATTGTTCATCAGCTTCACCCACCCGATTTCTTATTATGAATCCAATTTTGTTACTGGTAGAATAACCATCTGCTCAATAATATTGACAGCAGAATATTACCTTTTATTCTGATGAAGCATGGTTTCATTTGTCTGGTTATATTAATTCGCAATGAATCCACAGAATGTTGAGACAAAGAATTATTGATCGGATATTCTTTCAAGAAACAATTCAACCATACCAAACCATTATTTTAGAATCATTTATAAGTCATTTTGATGACATACTCCGAATTAACTAATGGTTATTTTCAACAAGATTCAGCTGCACCACACACTGCACAAAACAAAAAATGTCACAATGAATTATTTACAACGATAGTCAATTATCTTTTCCATTTGATCGACCAATTTGATTAGCGTAGGATTAATGGTCGAAGTAGAACTCTCTTTATAAACTTGACGCCACTAGATTTCTTTTCCTTCCTTATGTAAGTTTGCCATACTGTTTAGGGCTATTTACTTAAAAAATTAACACAAACATACCGAATCAAATATGACAATTTGCAGCACCTCAGATGTCAAATAAGGTGCTTAACAATTTATCACCACGAGTTTAGTTTTGTTTAAAATAATGAAACTACATAATTACACAGACATAAAATTAAAGTTACTTAACACTGGGTTTCTCTTTTGCTTTGAATCTCATAAAAACACATTAACCATTGAAGATCACTGGTACAATTTCAAATGGACATTGTTATGTCATTTAGTAACACTGATGTGTAAACAAATCTTATTTGTAACATAACCTAACAGTTTGCTGTCAAATAATTAAACATGTTGACTGTGTTTTAGCTTATTTGTTGGATAAGGTATTTTATTAGGAATCCGAGATCGTGGCTACAAGATTGCGACTTCCTGTGGGTATTGTATTGCATTATAATATGTTTTTATGTGTTCTACTTTAATATATTATCTGATGACAATGTCGATGTTTTTTGAACTGACGACAATAAAACTATTATTATTATTATTATTATTATAAATATGTTTTGCATATAGAGTTTTATTTACATTTGACATTTATTAATGTTTCATTGACATTTAAAAATATGTCTAGAGTTACGCACGAATGGCACAGATACCTACATAAATTGAAGCTAGAAGTGATAGCAAAATACCCGTTCACAATAGTAAATATTTTGACAAAACTGCTATGCTATAGTTGTCTGGAATTCCATGCTTGCAACTGTACAGTGCCTTAAACTTTCTATCATTAAATATCCTCAAGTAGGGATTTTGATGCAACCAACCTCCTTCAGTTGAAATTGCTCGCATGGTACATATTTATGTGCAACGCTAGATTTAATTTGATAAGACTGTTATGTTGCCTACATTGACTACGTAAACTTCATTGCTATTTTTCTATGTAGTTGTCAAAAATTGACATCTAAAAGATAGAGGTTATGCTAACACAGTTTGTATTGTATAATTTTAAATTTAATGTACCTATTAAAATGTTATATTCTCGAATTAACAATAATCTTTTATTAAAAAAAAAACAAACACTAGACATCATTAAACAGATCAATGGAATAAATTTAAAAGCAGATCAAAACAATAACCAAATCTACATACAAATGTCACGTGACAGTGACAACTTATAATGAGAGCGGTTGGGAGGGGTGCAAGGAATTTTTATGTTGCCAGCTTGGCGGTGCACTGGCAATTCGACAAGATTTATTTAGCAGATCATTGTTACTTAGACATTTCTAATTAACTTGTCATAGTGACTTAAAGAATAACGTTGGTTATTGTATAAAATCTATTTTACAATATTATAATAATTGGAAGAGTTTGATTAGAGGTTACGTGTGTGTTGTAAGAGATATAGATACCAGGGACTGTCCGGGCATGAGTCACCCTATAATAGTTTCGGGAAAAACCCGAGAACATTCGAGAAGTTTGAGCGCATATTCTGGAATATCAAAATAAAAAGTTATGAGCTGAGTTATGAAACGTTCTGTATAAATACGACAGTTTAGAAGTATTACTCACATAATTCATGATGAATCATACTTCAAACGTGTAATATTTTTCTCGCTTATTTTTTTTTCTCTTTCCTCTTGCTTTTCTCCTGTTAACCGGTCTCGGTCAATCGTGAAGAGGTCACACAGGTGTGCCATACATGGATCACCGAGTTCTTATATTTATTGATCACTTATTCCGCGTACTTAACTGCGGATAATTACTTCGGCTTATAAAACATCACGTCTGCGTTGAATTATCATCGTATAACGGACGAAAAGGATGCTAATGCGAAGTGAGAGCTGTAATATACTGTGTTCTTCCTGCTTCTTTTACTGCTTGTCTCTTGTCTCCGCATCTTCGTTTATTCCAACCGAATATAATGTAGCTGTTCGACTTTTACTTGATACTTTCCTCGTTACACTCACGTTGAGCGTCTAGGTTTTGGGATCAATGGGTATGTAGAGGTTATATTAAAGATGTTTGTCATTCTCGTTCCTCTTTCTTTCGACATTATTTGTATTGTATCGTTAATATCGTATTTCTTTTACCTATTATTATAAGTTATACAGCCATTATCTACTGATTTTTTACCGGCTCGTGTAACAGTCGAGAAATTCAACGCGCAAACCGAAGAGTATTATTGGCGATGTGCCATTAAAATTTTCCGAGAATGGAGGAGCTCGTTTCCGATTGCCAATTATAATCGGGTTTAATGATATATTCTGCTTCGAAAAAAGTTGTTAACGACAGAAAAAAATAACGGCTAATGGGTCTCAATTATGGAAACTGTAATAATCGAGTTGAAAATAACTATATAAGTCTTCCCGTGAAGTACCCGCTTCTACAGTTTCTAATTATATTGTATAATGTTATCGAGGCTTTAAAAAATCTCGAATAGGTTGTGAAATTACTAAATCGAAGTAAATCTGTCGTAAAGTGAAGCAATTTTATTAAATAGAACGTGTGGGTGTGGATTTCTTGGGAAATTTATTATTGCGATAAAAAAAAACGTGCCGAATGCATTTTAATCAGTAATGCACTTTCCAATGACGAACAGAGCTATCAAAATCACCTTTAAATTAAGGCTATTAACCTATTTAAGTCGGGACTTGATTTTACATAAAAGCACTGCAAAAAAATGTTGGCGCCCAACGTGGGGTTTTGCAGTGAAATCTTACTGTGTATGCTCAAATCGAAAATAAATTAATCTTTTTAATATTAGTTTCAGTTTTAGAGACACTTGATGTCAGAAAGAATGTGACTAGAAAATTTTCGAATCTTTTCGAACATTAGTCAGTCGAAGTTAGTGAGTCGAATCGAATAGTTGATATTTTAAAAATGTGTAAACAATGTAGATTGCTTCTGTTACGTTTGTGGTGAGGTTATTTTTGCGTCTCATAAGTGGTACTCCATCGTTAAAACAGGTATATCAGTTTCGTTTCGGCTGCAAAATAGAGGATCAAGATAAACATTGGGCGCCATATATCTGCTGTAGTACATGCGTTTCAAGTCTGAGAAACTGGTTCAATCATAAAAAACGATCTGTGCAGTTTGCTGACCCAATGGGCTGGAGAGAATCTACAAATCATGCTAACGAATGCTATTTCTGCATGAGATTTTGTGTTGGGTAAGACACAGGTATATCCTGAAGATAAATCGATTGTCAAAAAAAAGTTCATGGCGTTTTTTTTTAGTAAAATTAGACTGGTTTTCTCATAGTGTGAAAATAAATTTATTTAAACCAAATATGCACCATTATTATCGACAATGTTTTGCCATTTTCCGAGTAGAGACTTTTGAAACCAACTTAATTCTGCTGAAAGAGTTCTGCAGAGATCGGAACAAGTGATAGTCAGAGGGTTCTACATCTGGACTATACGGTGGATTTATTAAAAATTTCTCAACCAACCTCTCGGAATTTTTGAGGGATCATCAAAGAAGTGTATGGTTGTGATCTGTCAAAGCCGTCCATAGTAGAGTTGAGGATCAATCGTCTGACCAACTGGAAGTAGCTGATCATGCACAATTCCTTTCCAATTCCATCACATACACCTTGTAAGTCTTGGGTTCGCGAACATTTATGTTTTCGATTGACGAACGTGATTCATTTTTATCACCGGTTAAGGTACATTTCAGAAATTGCTCGATTTAATTTGGTCATCATCTTGTATGTGCTTAACTCATAAGATCGCTTGGGCCAAGATTGTTGCAAAATTGTTGCATTTGGGGCTCAGAAACTCCAAACGTCATCATTGAGAAGCCGATGCACCTAAAACGAGTGACTGTTTGGTGCAGGATCATTGGGGTATTTTTATTCGAAAGTGAGAAAGGTGCCGCCGTTACGGTCAATGGCGATCGCTATTGTGCCATGCTCGACAAATATTTGTTTCTGTAAATTGAAGAAGATGACGGCGATACTTGCCACGAAGCCGACGTAACAATTGAACTTTTGGGCACTGTTTTCAAAAATTTAATAACCAACCGAAATTGATGATGTCAATTGGCTGCGTCGAAAGTGTGAACTATTTTTTTCTGGGGGGCCGTTAAGAATAAATGTTATGCTAACCATCCAGAAACTTCAGAATTCATTTACATTTGGAGAATAATCTTTCCAGTTTCATGATGTTGTAGTATGCTAGCCTAACAGGGAATTGATGGAAAATAGAGGAAAGTTTAGGGGAGAGATCGTTGATAAACGATACAATATTTAACAGTGTTGCGAGTGATCTCCAGACGTGCAGGCATCGTGGTAGACGAAGAGCTAGTCTCAAAGTTATCTATATTTAGACCAGCAGTGGACGTGTTGAAAATCAAGTTTTTTAGTAGCCTCTTCGTAGCCGTTATTGGAAAATGTATCGAAAAGTAGATTTAAGTTCTTCTGTCTAAAGGAAATATTCGATAATTTCAAAACCCTATTTCTCATGGAAATTATAATGTTCCTTTTCATATTCATAGGGTGATTGGAGAAGTAGTTTATGTACCTTCCAGACGAGGTCGGTTTCAAATACCAATCCAGTATTATCTTCTGGTCGGGTTTCCTAATTACCAAAGTTTCGAGGAAGGGGACAGAGTTATTGTCTTCTAGTTCTATGGTGAATCTTAGATTGTGATGGAAGGAATTAATAACATCCAAGATAGCATCAGTTCTTGTATCCGGAACGGCAGTAATAATCCGTCATCCATAACAATACAAGCAAGAATCGGGCTTAGTGGACTACTCATCGGAGTCCCAAAAGTTTATTGGTAGTAATTACCTACCATCAAATGTGAAATGTCCAACAGAGTGGATTTCTCAATGGTGGTGTTTTGACTAACTCTATGCCATTCTTTATCCACGATTTCTAGCACTAGTTCGAGGGGAGTATTAGTAAAAAGGGATACAACGTCTAGAGATACCACAACAAATGGAATGGATTTCTGTTTCATCGCAACCGCAAAAGCAAGGTAATCAGTGATATTGTAAGTTGTCCTATTAGAGAAGGAGGCAGTTAGAATAGAAGCAATAAATGAAGACAGTTGGTAAGTAGCGGAGCCCACGAAGGATACGATAGGTCTCACAGGGTAATCGGCCTTATGAACCTTAACAAGGGAGTAGAATGTAGGGCATATGCCATTATAGCAAGTCAGTTGTTTCTGAGTAATATCATCAATGTGACCGGAACGTTTAAGATCTCTGACAACACTGTTGTTCTTGTATTGAATAGAAGATGTAGGATCCTTTTGTAAAGGTTTGTAATCGTTTGATTTTGGCTGCGTACAGCCAGTACTTCCACTGTACTTAACTAAGAAACTTGCCTGTATTTTAACGTTTATAAAAGGAGAAATGGTACTTGAATGCACTAGTGAGACGTCCCTGTACAGAACAGAAAGTAGACAAAACTGTGAGAACCTCTCACATTCCAGTTTCATCGTTATATTATTATGATTAATGTAAATGTATTCTAGAAGCCATTAACATGAATGGTTATTTTATGCTTATATTAAACAAAAAAATTTGAGGTCCATAAATTGGTGATACACCAAAGTCGGGCTATTAATCGAGAACAAGACAATGTCCTCATGTCAAAGACTCTTGTTTATTGACCCAAATCCTACGTTATTATACTAGTATTGTTTGCGTTGTATTCTTTGTCGAAGTATATTGCCGTCCACTTTATTATTTATGATTTTATAAATATCGTGTTGATACGTTTTGCGGTTGTACACCTAATTGTAATAACATTCTAATATGTATAAGTTTCATAATCTATAATAGGATTACGAACAGGAAGTTCTTAAGTAATACGAATAATACTTTCCAAATGAACCATTGATTAGTTTATAAAATACCGGTTTGAATAAATTAATATCCGCGCGAACACGTGCTGCCGTCTTGCCAAATCACTGTTGAGACAACACCATTGTTTCATTCTTGCATTGGCAGAATTAGATCAAATTGTCATTGTTTCTTTTTCGTTAATTGTATGTTGTAGAGAAATAACCGGATGTTGATGCAATATTTAATTGTCGCACACATGCTGGGGAAACTGTAGCAATAAATTTTATGTTCTTATTGGTTCGCTGTAATATTGTATATTCCAACTTTCAGTACAATGTTATAAACTTAAGTTAATCTACTGAAGAAAGCTTGTCGAGGGGATGAAAACTTTCCCCTTCATTAATGCTGCGTCTAGATTTCCAAAAGCAAAAGTTGCTGGATGTTCAAACTGGTTCCGCTTCTCATCAATCAATGTGTACATTTTGGTACCAACTATATGCAAATAAATTGGTATATCGTGGCGATAAAAGTTAATTATATATCGTCTATAAACGTGGTAAGTCAATGATATATAGCTGCGCAAGTCGTCTTTCCACCAATTTTATTCTCCCATCTGTTTATTCAATCTGCAATGTTGCATGAACATCCCATTATTATGCGTTGAAGCTTCCTTTTATCTCATCTAGAGTGCTGGCTTGCTAATATTACTTGATGAGAAAATCCTTGAAAAACTCGGTTATAAATTTAAATATCTTTCTGTTAATATGCTCTTCTCATCTGTATTTTGTAAAAATTAATCTGCAAATAAACAAATAATAAAATACAGGGCGAGGATTTAGTGTGCATTTGGTCTGTTATGAATAGACTTAACACATATAGAGCTGTCATTCTTCTCCCCCCTCTCCTCCCTCCCGTCTACAGAATTCGATCTTTGCATCTTTTAAAAATGTTGTCGATTATACAGAATGTTCTGATTTTCCTGTACTGCCACCAATTTTGTTATCTTAGGTTAAAATACTCCCTGTATTTCGTACTAATTTATACAGTTCTGGAGACGTTGAACGTTTTTTAAAAATGTTGACAGTTGTAACAATACAGAAACAACATGAGTTCGCTAAACCTCATTTCATACAAGACAGGAATCATTTGCCATTCATCTATGGTAACGTCAGAAGTAATTCCATAATCTTGCCAAATTCATCAAAGGTCAAGTTTGATATAAATTAATTTTTGCTCTTCTTGTAGTCCTTTTTCCCATCTATAAAGCTACGGGCTTGAAGGGCACCATCCAGTAAATATTTGTTTTGCACGATAAATGGAGATAAACGATCTGTCTTTCCATGTATGCAGTAATCAATAATTTTTTTTCTGTTTAACGTTTTTTCTTCCTCGATAATCTCCTGCTGGCCTTTGAGTAGGTGATATTAAACTTCATGAAGATATTGTGATGTGTAAGGGCGATAAATAATCATTGTTTTCAGAGGAAGTATATACAGGGTGCCCGGATTTCGTAGGGACAGCATGGGGAACTTTTTTTATTTAAAAACATAGAGAGACGGTTAAATTAGCAAAAAGGTGTAGATTCAAAAGCTCACTAAGAATCCATTTTCAAATTTTACTTGTCATGCTTCATTTGTTTAATATTGAAGAAAACTGAAATCTCCGAATTTCTTTTATTTGCCGTAACTTTTTTGTTACTTGAGATATTGAGATGCGGTTTGAAGCAATTCAAATTGTAATCTAAATACTTTTATTGATGCTTAATAAATCAATTTTTTTTGCGCAAATGTTTAGTAATCTCACCTAACCTCAAAATTTTAAATTGGAACCGTGCAATTTTTGTGGCTCTTTTAAAAGGAGATTTTTTTCTGAATACAATCATGTATCGCATGATATGAAAATTTTGTCAAAATTTGGAAAATTAAGCTTATTCTGATTACGGGCAGACCTCACAACTTTTTGCTTATCGCGTTGTCTGTGAAAACAACAGGGTTGTCATGGCACAAACCTATCAGAAGTGTCAATGTTATTACTTCAATTTATAACGGATAATTTTGAAAGATACGATGTAGTTTGTACGTATATCAAAAGTTTGAAAAGCGTAAAATTAACATTTAATAACACAAATTTCATGTGTGCTTATTACTAGTAACCTAATTACACCTTAACATTTTTCATTTGAACTATGCCACTTTTGTTGCCCTTTTAAGAAAATATTCTTTTGAACGAATTGTTAGGTGATACGGTAACTCGGTTTGAACTAATTCGCATGGTAATTTAAATACAAATAAATTTAGTAACCTAATCTTCTCTCAACATTTTTCATTTGAACTATTTTTTTTTTCTGAGTGCATTTGTGTATCGCATGATATGGAAACTTCTTAAAAATTTGAAAAATTAAGCCTATTCTTTTAAGAAGCAATCTCAACTTTTTATTTATCATACGATCTATGAGAAAAACACACTCTCTCTATGTCTTTAAATAAAAAAGTTATCCATGTTGTCCCTACGAAATCCGGGCACCCTGTATATCATCATTTGAGTAAATGATTTAGGGTTCATTTTAGCGCAAATATAAAATTGTAAACACACTAATCATAACTGCAAGTATTTCAAATTTTTCTCTATAAATAAATATACAGGATTCATGCATTCATTTTTGACCCTCATTATACTGGGTGTCAACGACATCATGTATCAGCCCGCCATTTATTTATTACTTAAAATAAAACTTTGAAATTCGGATCGTATATATGAGTGATTGTTGTGCTTCTCCAGGTGCACTCAGTTTTTCTATAACACTTCCGGTCAAACCGGAAGTGACGTTAATTTTGAATTTTTAAATACAAGTATTATTTTTCTGTTCATATTCTGTTTCTTCTAAAAATTTGCCATCTAGTGCAGGTCAACATTTGACATTTCTGTCAAAGATGGCTGTATCTATTGAATTTATGCATTAAAGTGAAACTGCTTCGCAACAATTGTCGAAATGTAACAACCATCAAAGTTAGCTTTGAAAACAATTAAGAAACGTATTTTTCACATTTACACGCATTGGAGAAGGAAACTGTTTTTTTTTCATTTGAAATGTAATTGTTCTGTTGTTTTGAAATTACACTTTTCAACGTGAAATACATGTTTCCTTCGCCAATGCATGTACATGTGAAAAATACGTTTCTTAATTGTTTTCAAAGTAAACCTTAATGGTTGTTACATTTCGACAATTGTTGCGAAGCAGTTTAACTTTAATGGATAAATTTAACATATACCGCCATCTTTGACAGAAATGTCAAAAGTTGACCTGCACTAGATGGCAAATTTTTAGAAGAAACAGAATATGAACAGAAATAATACATGTTGTATTTAAAAATTCAAAAATAACGGTTTGACCGGAAGTGTTACAGAAAAACTGAGTGCATCTGAAGACGCCCACCAATCACTCACATATACGGTCCGAATTTCAAAGTTTTATTTTAACTACTAAATAAATGGCGGGCTGATACATGATCTCGTTGACACCCGGTATAATGTCGTTTATTACTGGAGATAGAGGGCAGGTTTAAATTTGGAAAAGTTTCTATATTTAGCAGATGTTAACAAAAAAAAATGCCTGTAATAGGCACTCATGGTATATTGTTGGAATTCACCCTGCGGACGAGTGCAATGAAAATAGACCAAGCATTAGAAGCGGACCACATGGTTTCGAGCTTCCAGGTCTCATCAGCGTAACTCCGAATGCAAGATCTAATTTCATCGCCTTTCACATCTCAACTTATTTGTATAATACCTTCGACAATGGACTAATTCCAACCTTATGGCCTCTAGTGAGCAAGGTAGGAAGTAGCACACCGTAAGGCACTACACAACACAAGTCGGTACAGCAGATATCGATATCTCAATCTGCTAGCAGTTGATGGCGAATTCCATATACGGCTTACCATGACGTAGCATATGACACAGGCAATTTGCTGCTACAATTACCATTCAGATCATTGATGCTCTTCCACAAATTCTATCGATGATTAAGGGTGGCAAGATGGTGTTATGTATTGCACTTCATCTAAACAATTAACAACATTTCCTTCTTCCTCTCAGTTTTCCACTGTAACACTCTTGCTCCTCATTATTGCTGGCTCCTTCGGTATTTTCTGCTTCTGACACTTTCCCCCAATATATAATATTTAGTCGTTGCTTTTTGCCTCCAACTCTTTCCGTTTTACCTCTACTTCCGTATTTTTCCCGCAATAGTTCAATTAATCAAATATTGATTTCATGTTCTTGGGCAGTAGTAGTATTTATATCTAGAGTTTTATTTAGGACTTTGTGACGGTTCATGGGAATAATACCAGTTGCGTAAAAACAATCTATTATACTTCTTTTCGCATTAGTTTCTTGATTGGTGACAGGTTTGTCTTTACTTTCGTCTTTTCTCTCTATTTTCGATTTTAATAATAACGGAAAAACATCCATCGATATGCCACATTTATTATAATTTGTAACTCGACAATACATTTTATTTTTTTCCCGGTGTTGTCATCAACATTGATCTCGTCACAATTAAAGATGCTGCTTGGATGAACAGTGTTTAAAATTTTTAGTTTAGTGTTTAAAATTACCAAAATGTCACTAAAAACTTTTACTTCTGCTTTATTTATACTTCTGGAGTTAAGTTATGGGACTTGATCCTTATATACGATGATTCAATAACCATATGTAGTGTAATATTATGTACTTGCCCACAACACAGGCTTCTTGTTCTCGTTTTCGTCTCTAGAGCGTTAATGATTCTAAATGTGAGTTATTTTTGCAATAGGAGAGCCATCAATCTTTCCAATTTATAATGTCGGTAGTGGGAATTTGTTTAAAGTAAAATTGTTAAGCATTTCTACTGAATCTTATTATTATCGTGATGAAGTAATGAACATCACAGATTCTATCGTTTTTAATGGTTTTGACACTGCTGAATCTTATTAAATCAACTAGAGCCATGAACATTTTCACCAGTGTATGATTCCTGTTTTGTCTAAGGAAATGATCAGAAAATAGCTTTAAACTAAATCAGCTTAGTAGCAGTACCTTCATGGTAAATATGAAGAATATGCATTTTTTGTTTTTAAATGGTGAATACGACTTAAATATAAAAGCTTTTCGGCAGGAATTTCTGGTAATTGTGGACTCTGCACAATGTCAAAAGTAATTATCACAACCTCTCAACTTTTTCTTGAGTTTCTTCAGTTCTATTTTGTAGAGAAATGTTGAATTTCCTTCACGTACCGACGGATTTATTATTAAAATAAAATCTTCACACTGGCAATATATATCAAATTATGGGCGCTCAAAATTTAGATTAAAATTTTCACGAAACAATTTTACGAGGTAATTGTATTAGGCTGACGATTTGGGATACTTTTGCTTGTACATATCATACAGTGCTGTAACATTCAATTTTGGATTTAAATAGTTGTACATTGTCGAATCATAATGTTATATATTTTTGATACAAAATTTGATTTTAAAGTTTTTCCTCACATATCCTAAGTGATTCGTTGTTTGATAATAAAGTTTTTAGCCTTTTTATAATTTTTTGATTTTTTGATAATTTAAATGAATTTTGCTTCAGTTTGCCATCTTCTTTGTGTTTTCTCTGCTTGGCAATATTAGTAACTCCAATAAGTCTTTGTTGCTAATTATCCTGGTGATCTTTAGTTCCAAAATTGTAAAATTTCTTGAAAATGTTCATTCCTCCAGCTTTTGTTAGATTAACAAATCACTCTAAACAAACAATAGCATACAAGTAAACCTAGTAGAATGGTTATACGTTGATTATATGTTTTTCATTTATCTGTAATTTTCTCCAATAGATTTGGCAGGCACAAGTTTCCTTACATGATTATTGTATTCTACTCCTTTCAATTTCATCTTCTTTATAACATTTCGCGAATATCTGTCAACATTTAACTTCTGATTGCCTACTTCGCACATTCCCCCTCCCCCCATTATTTTCTATGAAACTCTTCACTACCTTATTTTTATAAATTGCAAAACAAACTACAATTGCTAACGAATCTAACAAGAATGACTTGAGTCATAATACGGTGCAGACAGTGTTGCGATCTACGTTAATAAATTTATGTTCGCCAATAATTTAATAAATTTATTTGTTTAAACAAGACAGAACAGGAGAAAAAGTTAGTAATGAATGTGCAAGAAGAGCAAACCCTTTTGCTATCTATAACTTTGACATGTTCGGAAAAACTTACAAGAAAGAGAAAATTACAGAAGAAGCAGAGGCTTCAGTTAGAATTGTGAAGATACATCGCTTGCTCACGATCGCAATGTAGTCCGAATAATAGCCAAAAACGGAACGTCCAAAAATAGTGTTGACTCTGGAAGAGTCAGTGCTGCTATTCTGACATGCGGAGCAGCGAATAAATCAAAGATGCTACCAGTCGTTAATTTTCCCATTGTTTTGCTCAGATGTCTCTGAAAAATACCACCGCAAAGGAAATGTAATCCTATTTTTCGACAAGTTTGCCTTTCTCCTTTCCTCCAGTTAATAAAATTAAATTAAAATTAAATTAACTTCGCGTTACATAACGTTGAAATGGCAAAACAAGAAACGATAGGATAACTTTACAAAACAAGCACGATGTAAACACAAATTAAAACTGATGGCTTATTAAATACGAGGGCATATTTTTATGTTATCTACCTAGCTATGAAACAAAAGAGTGACATTTTCAAACAAATTATTGAAAAATTGCTGTCACTATTAGAAGTACATGTACTAAGTTGTGTTTAGTTTGTGCTGTTTACAGAGATTTGAGACGGTCTATCTCTAGATAACATGAGTGAAACTAAGGTTGAACATCGCAGCGTAATAAAATTCCTGACAGAAGAAGGCAATGGTCCAAAAGAAATGAATGAAAGAATGGTTGTTGTATATGGGGAAGATGCACCATCTTATTTTCAAGTAAAATATTGCTCTAAACTCCTTCGATGGGGCCGAGAGTCAATCAAGGATGACCCAAAGTCCGGACGACCTGTTCAAGCTCGAACTGAAGACATTAGGTGCGAAAAGTCGAAAATTTAGTACCGAAAGATCGGTGTGTAAAGATCTCTGTCATTGCCTATGAAGTCTGTATATCGGAAGCAAGTGTCCAGTGTCTGCACCGTGGATTGACCAGATTGCTTACACCTGAACAAAAACTGTACAGAAAAGAAGTTTCTCAAGAAAATTTGACCGAGTTGGAGAGGGACAAAACAGTTTTATCTCGAATTATCACCGGAAATGAGACTTGGGTACATCATTGGGACCCTCCTACTAAACAAGAATCCATGCAGTGGGTTCATAGTGGCTCTCCACCACCAAAAAAGGCCAAGACACAATTTTCTGGAAAAAAACTGATGGCAACTGTTTTCTGGGATGTTGAAGGAGCCTCGCTTATTGAATATATGTCAAGAGGGTCTACCATAAATGGAGAGGCCTTCGGAAACACAATTAGAAATTTAAAAACTGCTCTAGAGGAAAAACGCTCTCATTCTTATCCACAAAAAAACTTGTTGCTGCACGACAATTGCCGGGTTCATAAGGCAAACAAAGTTCAGCAGATAATCAATGACTGTGGGTTTATAGAGTTAAGAAGATTTTTTTGTTTTGCTCTGATGAACAACTCAAAGAAGCTGTTGAAGAATATTTTGCATGGCTAAGAATTTTTTTCTGAGGGTATGGAGCAATTGGAAAATGATGGAATAAGTGTATTAGTGTTGAAGGGAGTGTTGTGTTTGTTCTCTTACCTGCTTTTTTTATGGCTAGATAGATAACATAAAAATACGCCCTCGTAATTATTGGATGTATACAAAAAGTGCTTTAGGTACTTATGATAGATGAATAAAATAATAAATATATGGCTTCACGTCGCTTTTGGAGATATTCACAAAAATTTAAAAATAAAAAAAAATAAATGTACCACTTCAGGATTTAATAAACTGTACTAGACGGAGAATTTTAATATCCCTTTGCATTCCAAACTTCGTAAGGGTAATGTACATTCGCGGTGACAGATTTTATTTAAAATATCGATTGGAATTGTTGAATTCTCATTTCGGAACGCCGGATATGCGAAACCAATTTTAGTAAGCGGTTAGAGATACCATAAATCCAATACTATTTCCATTGCGCTGCCGAATAAACGTTGTGACAGGTTCGTTGGATTCCATCCAATGATTCTACTACTACTTTTTGTTTAGATAACACCAGCGTAAATTTACGTGTGTCGTTATTGCAATTGGATATATTGAGATTAATTTCCGATTTTTCATAGAAGTTGTTTCAACTATCAATGGGATATTAATAGGATTTCGGATTAATTAACTAAACAATGGTTTTCATCGAGATTCCTCGATTTTGTAGTTAACTGGACTTGCCGTGCTTATTTCCTAACCTGTCTACTCGTCTACTGTATAAAATAACGGTGTCTCGGTGACTGGTTCAATGGTATATAATCGTAGCAATACCTGCCTTCCAAAATAGTGGCTAAACAAGTTTAAATTAATCTGTTGTGTACGGTATTTATACCGCTTCCGATTCAAGAAGTTTAGAATTGATGTTAGCGTGTACAATAACAGTAGCAAATAATAGAACTTGTTATATATCTTTTGACAAACCGTGTATATTTATTTGTTCCAATAACAGATTCTATATATTTATCCGATAATACCAAGTTGAAATATAATCACACGTATAAATAACTAATTCCGATTTAATACCGTTATTTTGACCTCGATGATTTTCACCATTTTACCATTTATATTTTGACCTGTTAACCTTGCCTGCTAATACTTCCTTTTATGGTGTGTTGTGTCTCTTAATTCGTCTTGCTACGCTTCCGCAAGATGTTGTATATGTGCTCATACGTGTGATTTAAAGTTTACAGAAATGTTATCAGCAAAAACATGTCGAAGATAGCCTCATAAGTAGAATAAACAGTAATGAATAGTGAATAGGATAAGTATACGCATTGATTTTAGAATCAAGGACTTTTTAAATCCTAAGTAATGATTTTTTATATGTGACTGTCAAATTAGTGATGAAGCTAGATTTAAGCTTCAATAAAATTCAACCGATTATACCTCGGCTATCGAAAAAAAAAAGATTAGGATAAATGGGTCATCTAATAAATTTGTAGCATTTTTTTGGGAACGATTCAAGTGTAGATGCAATAAATACTCATTCATCTTAACAATAATGAATAAATTCTTTTTACAACAACAACATATAAACTTTATTTATAATAATATCGTAAGTAGTATAGCTATGCCGGTTTCGGATCTCCCCACCACTTCTTTTCTGCGCGTGTGGTTAGGTGACGTCATCGTATTAAATATGGTCTCTGTGTGCCGTGATTGTTTCAGAAGGCGTGCCGGGTGGCTGTGATTGTGGATGGAGGTATGATTTGTGTGTTAGGTGCCTGTGATTATTATTTATTTTTATAATAACTGAAAGTTGTGGCATTCGAAATTAATTCGATTAAAGAATGTAATTTTTTGGTTTTGACATTTAAGAGAGCCTTGTTTACATATAAAAGTTTTAAAGCTGAGTAAGCACGCTGTAGGGAAACCTTAATATGTTCCTTAAAATCCAAGTCGCAGTCCAACAATACATCCAAGTTTTCAACATTGTCTTTAATTTAGATTCTTTCACCCTCAACAAAAATATTGATTTTAGGGCGGAGCTCATTGTCGCATCTATTTTTTTGCGGACCAAAAAGAATTAGATCGGTTTTCTTCGGATTGAGATGTAGTGAATGCCATTTGGCAAATTCGCTAAACGTAGATAGCTCAGTATTTAGACTGAAAAAGAATGATAAACATGCGTGTCATCTGCATAAAAGTGACATTTGCAAAAAGTAAAACAGTTAATCAACGCAGAAGTATAGATAGAAAACAATAATGGGCTAAGTATCGAACCCTACGGGACGCCATAACTTGTGTACACAAAATTAGACACATGACTATCGACCATCACGCATTGCTTTCTTCCAACGAGGTAATCGTATAATAAAATTACAGCGAATGGTTGATGGTATCAAATGCTTTCGTAACGTAGAGCAAGCACATAAGTGTTAAGTTATTCTTATCCTGTTCTCTAATCATATCATATGTGATATTAAGTAATGCCGTGTTGCAACTGAAGTTCTTCCTAAATCATCATTTAATAAATCATAATACAGTAATCCCTCGCTAAACGCGGCTTCCTCAAACGCGGTTTCGCTTATCCGCGGTTTTCGTTTTTAAAAAATAAATTGCATATGATTGGAAGGTTTACTACTGCCATACAAGGAAATTCAAAAAGACATTAAGAAAAATATGAAACAGCCAACTATTCATTCATATTTTAGTAAATGAATGTATTTAGTTTATATTTAGTGTGCATTTGGTTATAGAATTAAAGTTTATTTAAACATATTACACAAACGTTCACTTTCTTAATTTGCCCTCACCAACCGCGAATTTCTTCAACCACGGTCTTATTACGGAACCTAACCCCCGCGGTAGGCGAGGGATTACTGTATGTCAAAACATTATTGTTAATTTTATGTTCGCGGACCTCCAATATTCTACAATAACTGTCAAAAATCGATTGATTCCCAGCTGTCACTTCAATTAGGTACGTCATACTCTGCATCATTCAGCACTATTATTTTCATAAACCATCATTTCTCTGTTCGTTCCAGGTGAAGCCTCTTTATTTATGTTTTGTTCCATGTGTTTGGTATTATGACTGGAGTATAGTATAAATGTATGATCTGCGTATTTTGAAATCCATACAATTGTAGTTTCTCTATTAATTTTTCCTTAGATATCGTATCGAAGGCCTTTTTCATGTCTATAAAAACCACTGCAACTGTTTTGATCAAGTTCTTTTTTAATAGCGTTAGTCAAGTCATATACTGCTGACATTGTACTGGATCTTGGCTGAAATGGATATTGTCCGTGATTTATGATGTGTGTTTGTACATGTTCCATTATTTGTTTTTGTACAGTCGTTTCCAAAATTTTGTTCATTGTCGATAATAGAGAAATGGGTCTATAATTCTGCAGTTCCTGTTTATTACCTTTCTTATGAATGGGTACTATTATGCTTGTCTTGAGATAGTCTGTTAGTACAGTTAAAATAGGTGCTAGTTTATTTGCGTTTTGTTTGATCATATTCTTTGTGATTTTATCAAAACCAGGAGCTTTATTATTTTTTAGCGTTTTTATTGTTCAGAACCATTGAACAGACCACTTTGACAATGAATTCTCATTGGTTGAAAACAAGGCCAAATTACACTGTATCGATCTTGCTCAGATTCTGTCACCTGACATTGGTTATGATTAAGTCTTGTTGCTGTTTCTATTATTCCTCCGTTATTTCATTATATACATTGTATTTGCTAATGAAGCAAATCAACTTTAAGTAAGAATTATTTATTATATAGACGTACAGTATCAACGTTATAATTGGACAGTCCTGTCACAGTATAATAATACTTTTTGACCGAAAGGCCGTACATTCGTAACGACAAGAGTTTCTACATTGCAGGGTGATTAACCCATTTAGATGCAAATCATAATATAAAGCTCGGTCACTATCTATTTATGAAACTTGTGAATGAGTTGACAAATATCGGCAACAGTAAAGTTCTAATTGGTCAACTGGCAAAACTGTAGCAGTTAAGGATATTGTTCTTACAAAAGAACTTTAAAAAATCATTCTTTCCGTATTATTTTGGGTTACAGACAATAATTATAAGATTATCATATGTATTGATGTATTTTTATTGAATTATTATTAATGTTATATGTATTTAGTTAAATGAGAAATGGATGCTATTGTGAGATGGATGTATTGTCTTTTTTCATATTCACTACCGAATACGAAAAGTTCTGTTATAAAGAATTAATCAGAAATTATTACAAATTATATATTATATGAAAATTGGAAACCACATTTTTGGTATTCCACAAATTGTGGATATTCAATTCCCATTGGTTAACAATATAAAAAACTTTTTAATGATCAGTGGTTAGAACTAAATTTTTGAATCTTTAAATTTAATAGTCAGTCAACCGAAAAATTACATTGCTATTTATATTGATGAACTGAAAATAAGAAAAAAAATCTTTCGAGTTAAATAGGTTTTTATATAATTATTTCACTGCTGAACAGATATTTTCATTAAAGTGTTTACTTATGGAAAAATAAATAAAAACAAAATTTTGTTAACTGTAGTTCAAAAATTATTATTTGTTCTGGATTAATTTTGGGTGGTTGTCCAGGCCTGAGACATCTTCGTTTTCGATTCGCCAGCGTTATCTTGAAGTACATAGATCAGTTTTATAGAGTTCCACAGAAGATAACGGTTACTATTTTGATTGACCAACGAGGGATATCATAAAACAAATGAATACCTACTGTTGGCATTAAACGTTATCTAATGAAGTGAAATGTAGTTACAATCATTAACATTTATTTATCTTTCAATTAATATTTAATTTCTGTAAAAGGTAAATATTTGATTTGAAAACTCTATCAAGTTTTTTTCTGACTTTTGCGATTTCTATTTATTAGTCAAATAACCGTTTTACGCAAGTTTCATTAAAGTACAAAAAATAGAATAAAATAGTATCTTGCCGTGCAATGCACTCAAAGAATTCATAAAGAACAATAAAAATAGATTATATACTTACCGATAACCAACTTCTGCAGTTGCCTTAGGACAAATCACGCTCCCAAAGGGTAACTATTTTTGCTCGCGTTTCTATTTTGTTGCGGGTTTTTACGACATTACAGCAAACTAAATTTCAAGAAAAGAGGCTTTATATTGAGAACTAATAAGGCAATTTATTTTCGATGTTATTTTCTATTCAAACGGGTTTTGCTTTAGCTAATCATTATACATAATTTATATTAAGAAAATAAGAATGGTCCACATTGAAAAACAATTCTTAAAATTTAATTATGTATTTCAATAAATCTGATATTACAAGATCATCAAGCACCTTAATTATTAGGATTATTATCCAGCTAATTTTTGCTTACAATTTATATTTAAGATAATTTTATTAATGGTATTCATGGATTAATAAATTTGGTTTAAATATTCGGCGTATGAGACTGTAATGCTTCGAAGGAAATTTGATTGCCTAATACAATATTAAATCAAACAAATTATTCTAATAATCCTAATAGATAATAAATTCAATCTGTTCCTCTATTCTTATTAAAGAGAAGTAAATGTCATCAAGAATGATTATAAACTAGACATCATTAGCGTAATATTAAGATTTAAAGACTCTGGAGATGAATGATTTACATTTAGTAAGTATTATTTATCAAATTACTTGATGAATGATTAAAATATTGAAAACAGGTATCAGTATCTATATGTCTTAATGATTTGAGTTTCGTAGATATGGTCAATCAATATCAAATATGAACGATCAAATTAAGGATTTTTTTATACGCTTTTTAAAATAGTTTTAGAGTTCTACTAATTAGAAATGTGTTGCTGTTGCCGCTATTTTCCAGTTCTATTGTACATCATATGCATTTCATTCTAAGACAAATTAAATTAAAAATATTGAAATTCACATAAAGATTAGTGACAAATTAAACCGTAAATTTGCATGTGTAAATAATCTTTTAAATCACCCTGAAATGTATGAAACTCTTGATCGTTAACCTGTAGGTGTATGGTCAAAAAAGTTAGGGAGTATTGCAAATCGGATATTTTTGGGTAGTTATCATATTGTGACAGGACTATCCACCCATTATCATTGAATGTATCTATATAATTGTGCTATGTCGTCTAGATAGGTACTTAAAAAGGAGCAGAAACAGTATTTTGACCGAATGAGATGACGTGAGATGGAGGCGACAATATCACAGAGATATTTCACAATATAAAGCTCAGGGCAGATCAATTTTCTATTTGGATGAAACTTGGGTGAATGAGGGTCATACAGCACAGAAAGTGTGGACTGACACAAGGATTCACAGTCGCAGACAAGCCTTTAACGATAATGACTTACTGGACTGGAAAAGGACGTCGTCTTATTTTGTTACACATTGGAAGTTGTGATGGCTTTGTAAAAGATGGCTTATTATTGTTTGAAGGAAAGAAAACCATTGATTATCATGATGAAATGGATGCTATTGTTTTTGAAGAATGGTTCACTCGAATATTAAACTATTTACCTGACAATGCTGTTATAGTTAAAGATAATGCATCATATCATAGTCGAAAAATTGAAAAGCCACCATCATCGTCGTTATGGAGAAAGGTGGATATTCAAAATTGGTTAACAAGCAAGGAAATACAGTATGATGAGGATATGGTCAGAGCTGAACTCTTAAGCTTGGCTAAAATTCATAAGAATAATTATCATTGCTATGTAATTGATGAACTGGCAAAATCACAAAATAAAACTCTGTTACGATTACCTCCTTATCTCTGCGAACTGAATCCCATCGAGCTTGTTTGGGCCCAAATAAAAAATGAAGTGGCTGTGAAAAACAAAACGTTTAAATTATCTGAAGTGAGACAATTATTACTTGACGCCTGCTACTACTTGCTAAAAATGCATAAACCATGTTATAAAAGAAGAATCTCGTATGAGATATCTTGATACATGTAATATAACCATTCATCATTAGAGTTGAAGAGGATAGTGACAGTGAAGATTTTGATTGTAGTTCGATATCATCATCATAATGTAGAGATATATGAATTTATTTCTAATAGTTATGAGCAGCTCATAAGTTTATGATAAATATTTTTATTACATTTGCATTTCTGTAAATAAATATTTGAATGTAATTTTTGCAGAACCTGTAAGTTTCTTCTTGACATCTTCCGTTGCGATTGTAGGCATTATTTCTTTCAATGATTCGCAAATTTTAAAATGCGCGTCTTGCCGGGCATGCTTGTTACTGTAAAACTGATGTTTCGTGTCGAAAAGGCACGGGTTTTCTTCATACAGTATAATTAATTTTTGCGTTATTTCTCGGGTCCATTCAATCTATTTACAAAAAAAAATGCTTTACTCGATTTCTACGTATTGTAATAATAATTGTTTTACCATTTTATTCTCCGTCTTTACGTTATTTTCCATTTTTTTACCGGTTTTGCTGTAACTATTACTAATAATAATAATATCACAGCTGATACGCCGCTACAAACTAACCTCAAACAACTGACAGACCACAAACAACAACAAAATACTCTCACCAACTCATAAAGACACATCAAGAAAATAGGTACTTTCCTATTCCTTATGATCCGCTATGTTCGCTTAGGAATTTTGTTAAGTCTTGCTTATGACAGCCTCACTTAATAAGAAATATCATAATATGTAAACAAACACATATGACGTTAAGATTTTTCATACGCCTAATCTTAAGTCAATCCTAAGAAAAATCTTATAATATAATAATAATAATAATCCTCTTCAGAATTCTGACGGGGAGTTCATAAATCTCTACTTCAAAAATAGACTATAGCAACATGTAAAGAGCTGATATGTTGATGATACATTTTATATCAAACATGATAAACATATGATTAGAGCACAACAGCTTAATATTGCATCGTGCTCCAGAATATCCCGGATATCACACCCCATCAACTGATCACAGTCACCCGACACGCCCTATCAGCACAAACCACCCATTCTCAACCAATTCACCCTTTACAAACTGTATCCTCTCAATTAATCACACCCCACAGACACCATATTTAACACCATGACGTCACCTAGTCATGCTCCAGAAAAAAGTAGTGGGGGATCTAAAGCCGGCATAGTTATACTACTATCATAATTTCTAGTTACATTTCTTAATTTAATTATTAACTATCATACATATAGAATCAATTCTGTAATAGAACTGTTAAAATTAAAGGATATAATAGACACGAAAAGATTAGTTTCTTTAAGGGATGTGAAGAAATGAAATTGTTGAAATGTTTGATGCCATTTTTGAGCACCGTGTATAAATTGGTCGCAACGTTTTTAATATTTGCAAAGCTGTAGATCTTATATGTGCTACTCAATTTTGGTAATATTATAACGAGACCAGTAATTGAGCTGCCCAATAAGGCGCCTCCAGATAATAAAGTCCCTGAAGATGTCATCATTGTCCTGCGAAGGTAATTTCTATCCAGTGTAATGCGTAGATTCTTTAGCAACCTAATCACGTATAATTATTAAAGGAAACTCGCACTTCTTGTATTTAACATATCTCAGTAACACATCCGTTTAATACGAAAATATCCTGGATTTAAAGTACGACTATTCATCACTATAATCTAGTTAAATATGATTCACGATTCCTAGCGGCTCACGATCTCTGCAGCACACCTGCTGACTTTACTTATATGAATGCATGTTGTATATGTTTCCTGGAATGTTCTATATTAATTAAACGCTCAGTTCCCGCATTCCTAGTTAGTATATAGAATGAATAAAAAGTACATGATTGATGCTATTTATCGTGAGATATAAATCAGATTTTGAATTACTCTCAATAATATAAATATAACTTTTTTTTTACGATTTAATACAATTTTATTTCAATTTCAGTTTAACAACAAGATGGAATCGTGGCTGGTCGACGTGAAACGCGTCAGAATACCTCGTCCGAAATTCGGTTCCGGCAGTCGGTGTTATCCAACCGAGCCGCCTAAAGATTACACCTCTTACGATGAGATCCGAGCCGAAGATATGAAAATCAGGACGTCATTAAGTTCACCGGCTGGCCTGGCGAAAGCGACGGAAGATCTGAGAAGGGCACTACAGGAGAAATTGTAATTTTAAATGAACTGTGTGGAAAGTGCGCTCCTTTTTCCGTTATTCTTTTGCGAATACTATATAGACGGACGATTTACATTTTATAGATTTTTGCGGACGACAGAATTCCCTTTATTTCCGTTCTCTTTGATTTCCTTCTTTTTTTGAGTAAAAATTTATAAGTCGTAAAAGCACTCGCGTGTAGTGCTTTTGTGTTTACCTACACCTGCATTTGCCTTTTACTATTATATTTGAGACACATGCGATTGAAGTGAGGTGTTACATGTTTCCAATATGTCAATTGTTTTTTCGTACTAAATAGTGTACGCTGTATATTTTATCGTAGTACATATGTATTAGTCGTATATTAAATATTTATACTTCAAAATGTCAGTATAGTACAGTTCGTGTGTATCAATATTATATAACTGTGATATCTAATTATTGTAAACATAAAATATGCCTTTAATAATACTAAAATATGTAAATAATGTATATTAATATATAATATTGCTCGTAAATATTTATTCGCTTTTAACTACTTTAGAAATTGAAGCAATAAAATAATAGATCCCATCTTGCCAGCAGTATTCTTTGAAGTACAACAACTACGAGTTTTCACAAAGCATTTTTGCAAATTAAAAGTGTTTAAATAATTACTATGAGCAATAGTAGTATTTTTAGTTAAAAAAAATATCTATTAAGTTACATACTATTATGACAACCATGTACTACTATTTTGTCACTTTATCATATAGAAGTTTTTTTGTATATTAATATCATTTAAAAGTCATTATATAAATATACTTATGACGTTTTCTTACATTATTTTTTTAAATAAAACTTTGAAATAAATTTTGTTTTATTTATTTATTGTTCATATTGTTATCTATGGAATAAAATTAGGTCCACAATCGTCAAATATCTTTTGCAGCTACGAGAAATTTGTCTTTATTAAACCCTTTCATTGATTTTGCATGATAGTTAGTTTGTTGAAGTGTCCCTCACCGATTTAAACGTAACTTGGTAGGTTTGTAGACTGATGCAGTGTAAGAACAACGGTAACCTTTATAAATGCTAAATCGCCCGTTTTCGGGAGTGGGGCGCCTTAGAGCCAACGCTACCTTCCGCTATTTGCTTTAATATCTCCAAAATTATAAGACATATCAAAAAGAAGTTAGGTTTTACGAGTTCTAAAGGGCAGCGACAATAGTTTGCATGTCATAGTTCTTGTTTTCCAGAAACAACCCCCATCCTCGTATTTTTTTTTTAATTTTAAAATGTTTATTTGCTAGAAAAATACACAAAGATATGCAGAATTCACCCATATACGACGGAGCCTTTTTATATTCGCGGAATGAGCGGGTTGTATGGGGGTGATTAGGCGCATTGGGGGTCGGTGAGCTCTGTGCAGCGACTCATAATTAGTATAAATACGAAGTTTCATTGTTATTAGACAGTTAGTCTTTGAGCTATCCTCAACCAAGTAACATAATCAGGAGTGAAAAGTGAAATATGGAAAAAATCGAATATCGTGCCGTTATAAAGTTCCTTACCAGGCAAGGAAAATCAGTCGCGACCATAATGAATGAGATGTCATTGGTTTACGGCGACTCTTGTCCAGGAAAAACCATGGTGTACAAGTGGCATAGTTTATTTAAACAAGGAAGGGAATCCCTTGAAGACGACCCGAGGCCGGGCAGGAGCATTGAGGTGAGCACGCCAGCACTTATCCAAAAAGTTGAAAAAATTGTACTCGAAGATGCTCGACTAAAGAAGAAACAACTCGCAGAAATGGTTGGAGTATCCGATACAACAATTTTTAAAATCCTACACGATCATCTCGGCATGTCTAAGGTCAGCGCAAGATGGGTGCCGAGAATGCTCACGCCGCCGCAAAAACAACAGCGCGTAGAGTGTTCGCGTGCATTTTTGGACCTCTGTAATGAAGACAAGGATGGTGTATTGAGTCGAATTGTTACTGGAGACGAAACTTGGGTTCATCATTATGAACCTGAGTCCAAACAAGACTCCATGCAGTGGCATAAAAAGGGCACAGCACCTCCCAAGAAATTTAAAGTGTCACAATCAGCTGGGAAACTCATGGCAACGGTATTTTGGGACTCGGAAGGAATATTGTTGATTGATTATAAAGATAAAGGTGTTTCTATAACCGGAGAATATTACGCTTCAATATTAGAGCGACTAAAAGAAGCCATTAAAGAGAAAAGACGGGGAAAATTAACGAAAGGTGTGCTGCTTTTGCACGACAACGCGCCCGTCCACAAGAGCCGCGTTGCGTTAGCTGCCCTGCATAAGGTGGGCTTCGAAATTGTGAATCACCCACCCTACAGCCCAGACCTGGCCCCGAGTGATTATTACCTGTTTCCGAAAATGAAAAAAGAGCTGCGGGGTAAAAAATCTACTGCCGATGATGAAGTCAAGGAGGCAGTTTCGGCGTATTTTGCAGATAAAGAGAAATCATTTTTTTATGAGGATGTAAATAAATTAATTGAAAGATGTGAAAAATGTATCCGTCTTGCAGGTGAATATATTGAAAAAGAAAAATAATTTGGTTTTTTTATGTTCACCCCTTATCCTCCATTCCGCGAACCTAAAAACGCTCCCTCGTACATATAGTGAATATGCTATAAAATAACACAATTTATTAAAAAAAAAAAACAATAACAAGAATTAATTTTTTTGATATGTCATAGTTTTTGAGGTTGGCTTTCGGGCGCCCCACCCCCGAAAACGGGCGACTTAGCATCTATGAAAGTTACCGTTGTTCTTACACTGCATCAGTCTACAAACCCATCAAGTTTCATTTAAATCGGTGAGAGACACTTCCCTGTGTTTCCTTGTTAGTCACGACAAACTCTGGGGTGCTTATAGCTGTGTGGAACTGTTAAACTCTAAGCTTTATCTTGAAATTACCGGTTTCATTGTCTTCTATAACGCTTCTACGATTTTGACGAAACTTTGGCCAATAATTCAAATATCTTTGTACAGGCTGGGCCACTAAGAGAGGTAACCGGCTGTATCTCGGAAATTATTTGTCCTACGAGGGCGTATTTTTATGTTATCTACCTAGCTATGAAATTATTAAAAAATTGCTGTCACTGTTAGAAGTACACGTGCTAAGTTGTGTTTAGTTGGTGCTGTTTATAGAGATTTGAGACGGTTTACTTCTCGGTAAAATGAGTGAAACTAAGGTTGAACATCGCAGCGTAATAAAGTTCCTGACAAAAGAAGGCAATGGTCCAAAAGCAATTCATGAAAGAATGGTTGCTGTGTATGGGGAAGATGCACCATCTTATTTTCAAGTAAAATCTTGGTCTAAACTCTTTCGATGGGGCCGAGAGTGAATCAATGATGACCCAAAGTCCGGACGACCCGTTGAAGCTCGAACTGAAGACGTTGTGCGAAAAGTCGAAAATTTGGTACTGAAAGATCGGCGTGTAAAGATCTCTGTTATTGCCAATGAAGTCCCCATATCCGAAGCAAGTGTCCTCAAAATTTTACATGATGATTTGGGTATAAAGAAGGTGTCTGCACGGTGGATACCAAGATTGCTTACACCTGAACAAAAACTGTACAGAAAAGAAGTTTCTCAAGAAAATTTGGCCGAGTTGGAGAGGGACAAAACATTTTTATCACAATTATCATCGGGGATGACACTTGATTACATCATTGGGACCCTCCTACTAAACGAGAATCCACGAAGTGGGTTCATAAGGGCTCTTCACCACCGAAAAAGCCCAAGACACAATTTTCTGGGAAAAAACTAATGGCAACTGTTTTCTGGGATGTTGAACGAGTCTTGTTTATTGAATATATGCCAAGAGGGTCTACCATAAACGGAGAGGTCTACGGAAACACAATTAAAAATTTAAAAACTGCTCTAGAGGAAAAACGCTCGAATTTTTATCCACAAAAAAACTTGTTGCTGCATGACAATTGCCGGTTCAGTTAGATAATCAATGACTGTGGGTTTATAGAGTTAAGGCATTCACCTTACAGCCCCAACCTTATAGCTCCGTCAAACTTGTTCTTATTCAAAAATTTAAAAAAGCATCTCAGAGAAAAGCATTTGGCGCCTGATGAACAACTCAAAAAAGCTGTTTAAGAATATTTTGCGGGGTTACCGAAGCAATTTTTTTCTAAGGGTATGGGGCAATTGGAAAAAAAATGGAATAAGTGTATTAGTGTTGAAGAGAGTTAGGTAGAAAATTTTTTTTGTCCTCTTATGTGCTTTTTTCATGGCTAGGTAGATAACAAAAATACGCCCTCGTAGGTTCTGCAGAAAAAATAACGATAACAAAAGTGGTCAAGAGAAACTGCTGGGAATTATTCTCAAGTTCCAGATTTCCGAAAACCCAAAACTCGTACACAGATGAATCAAGAGCGAGTATTCATTGCGGCGTTGGTATCTATGAAAAAAACCATGTTTACAAGGTATGTGAACCACTGAGGTGATACACCACGGTAAGTATTTCAAATTTGTTCGTTGGTCTGTGTCGTCAACCGCGAGGAGAGGCAATCTGCGTTCTCTCTGACAGTGAGGCAGCCTTATTATATAGGCTCTAAATTAGTATGGGAATGTCTGCAAAACCTAACTGTTCTGGCCAGGCACAACAAACTCACTTTGAAGTGGATGCCAGGACACGAGGCTATAGCGGGGAGTGAAATTGCAGATGAGGATAATAAGATGAGGATCTATACAGATGAACCCTTATGCAGACTCTGTAATGAGGAGGAAGAAACAGTCTCTCATATTATCTTCGAATGCGTAGCATTAAATCAACGTAAGGTTACTAGATGGGAGGTGCTCAGGGAAAACTACGTACATGAAATTGGGAACTACATTAACACCGGATACGCTGGTTTCTGCCATGATCGAAAGCAAATCCAAATGGAAATCTATCCACGGTATGATTGTCAACATTATGAGCCGAAAGGAGGTCGAAGAAAGAATAATGCATTTTCCTTATTTTTCTATCTATCTAGCTATCTAACTCTATCTTTTTAGTAGCACCTGATGTAATGTCTTTTTTGACGGTTCTAGGTGCGTATGAGTTATTTAAAATGCAGGAGGTTTTAGTGGGTAAACAGTACATTGCACACACCGTACTGGAGTCTCATACACCGTCCATAAAGGATTTCCTCATGCGTAAAAGAAAATTAACGTAGGGTTGCTATGCAAAGCGCATTTGATTCACCATTGGAGAAAGATTTATCGAAGAGATTCTTAAACCTGATCGAGGAAACTAAACTGTTTGAGTAAAACGAAATCAAGGAAGGAATAACATAATAGGACCAATGTATTACAGTGTTAGAGTAACCACAGACTGCTCTCCTTTGATATGAATCCATCAATTAATCAAGCAACTTCCTGGTCGAAGAAAATGGACTTTGGTGTGTTTTCTTGAATCTTATCTCGTCGAGAGTCTTCCACTGTGAAAACTGAAGTTTTGTCTCAGAATCATAACCATAAATACACGATGCGTTTTAAGTAATGATTCTCTCTGAGTACTTTCGAGTTGTTATAAGAAAATTTCACTCTATTCCTAATTCTTTTGGTCTCCTGTTAGCAGCTGTGGATTGAATTTTGCAGTCACACGATTGGTCCTTAAGTCCTAACGCAAAAGTTTTGAAATGATAGTTTTTTTGATCTTCTGTTTAGAGCACAACCAAACGGTGATTTCAGGATTTCTTAAGGTTTTGTTACGGTTTATTTTAAACATGCTGTATCTCGCCATTTTAGGTTAAAATTATAAAAAATATTTCAGTTTATTTTCGATACAACGAAGGTATTAGTCGCGTATCTACATGAATTAATAGTTGTATTAGATCGTTAACGAAACAACCTTGAATTTTGGAGTTTAATAGACTACCTAGGGAAGTGGTAATGAGATTTAAAGGCCACTAATTCAGCGTAAAGGGGGGGTTGGTATCATTTCGTTTGTGATTAAAAAAGGAAACCGCAATTCTTTGAAACAGATAAACGTATTTAAAACAAAAAAAACATAATGGCATCAGCGGATGACACTACAATCAAAAATAATACACCCAACCAATAAACTAATGTGGTGTGGTAGACCTTGTGTCATCTGAAGATTCAATAAATGGGAAAATGAATAAATGAAAATAAATAAATATATTTGTTGAGGACGGAATGGATACGGTTTATGGATGAATGGTAATATAGAGACTGCTGTCTCTTTCGGAGGTTGAAATAGGAATTTTTAATCGGCTGTCTCTCTTTCGGTAATTAAGACTGGAAATATTAATCGAATGTTTTTTTGTACCAGCTTCATTTTGACATAAAGGAGACAAACACTTTTAATAATAATCGGTAAAAACAACTCTATGCACCACATAAAAGGAATAAATAATTGTCACAGTATACCACATTCTAAACGGTAATTTTAGTATGAATAATTTTCTTTCCAATTCATATAAATCTAATTTTTTACCAACTTAAATTCAAGATAGGAAAAATAAATCGTCGTACATTTGGTTAATCGAACGAAGATATCGTAAATTTACCTTAAGATAATAAGAAAACGAGGAACCCAGAAAAGACTTACGGAATCAGAATAATCCGCTTGATGTAAGGCTGTGGCGCTTCCGGATCTCGATTCATCCGGGCTAGAATGTCTCCGGCTCCTGGTTCCGGCTGGATTCTCTTCGTCTCCACTACAGTACTCCTGTAAATGAAGGTCATCGTAAAATAAAGCAAACAACATGGCCTTAACACAGATATGCGTGGAAGTTACAATAGGATCCAAAAATAATATTGCTAGATATTACTTAGTACATAAGTGTAAAATTAGCTATTATTTTATTAAGCTATTGAAGATGTATATTATTACTAATACTACGATTTATTTCTAACTAATTTGTATAAGCTTTACGTGTATTGAACTCGTTGAAAACTACCGAAAAATTCATTAAGTGATTGAGAAATAAATAAAATCTAAACTTGGCAAAACTATCTTAATAGTAGTATTCAAGTATATGAAATTAATATAAAATACAGAGATAGTGCATGTGGAAATATGGTTGAAATATGTTGGTGCTTTGTGCTACAAAATATGCAAAACAAATCTCAGCCAACATGATAATTTTTTTGTTACAGGGTTTGTTTCAATGTATCAAAACAATCTTATAATGGAGACATATTGTCCTTCAGGACAATACATAAAAACTCTATTGACAGTCCTCTATATTAGACTGATACGATCTACTAGACTTTATATATTTCGACCCACTTCCACTCTCCACATTTTGGAAATCGAAAATAATAAGCAACATTACAAACAAGACTGTTTAAAAAACTTGGTTGAAAATAATTTTTATTCAATTCTAACAACACGTAAAGCAAAAATATGCTTCGAAAATTTTTATTCAAAGAACCCTGTATTTGATCGTACGACTTAAATTGAACTGAGATTTATTTCGGCAAAAACACTTCTTGTCTACAAGCCTACGATAGATTCATACGTTAAAGAAACAGTATAAATTGTAAAACAAAACTATAACATACAAAGCGTTTCTCAAATACGTTACAGTAAATGTTTATCCTCAAAATGTTATTGTAACGTATTTGTCAAACACCCTCTATAAGTAATATTATTTTTGTAAAATATATTTACGAGAATATACAGGAAATATAGTAGTAATATAGTAAGTAGTAAATAAAAGTAGAAGAGAATGAGCAGGAAAGAATAAATCACCTGGTTATGGTGATCGTCCTCGTTTAATTCTGTAATTAATTTCCCTGAGGGCAACATTGTATTACCGGCACTAGGGGGTCGTTGTCTATAAAACAACAAAAACAAAATATACAAAAATATATGTTTATCTTATTTTACCGATATTAGGTTTTCGTTTTTATTTTAAATCGTTATTTATTCAGTAGTATTATTTATTTAAGAGTAGAAGGTTTATTTGTTTATTTTTTAAATTTTATTTTTAAAACTGGAATAAGGTTACAAATACTCACGAAGTATAGTGTACATCTTGCAAAATTATTTTCAAAAAGTTATTTGCAAATCAAGTTTGAAGAAAAAGATTCTTGTCCACTTTAATCAAAGATTTACGAATAGAGTAGAGAGATCCAAAGTATTTGGTGGCCACTTTAAAACCTTTTTTAAATAGACTTGACAGTTTTGAGTATCCAAAGTTCTTTTTTTGTCTACCCAAATGCAGACTCCTCCCCTCCGCTAATTTTGATTGGTTTAATAGAGGGCAGTTTTGTGTTCAACAAATAAGTAAAAAATAAACCTAGAAGTTTAAATATTTTAAATAAAGTTCAAAACGTTTATCATTAAACAAATTCCTGTTTAAAATGAATAAAATCTCATGTTTTTTGCATATATTTCCATAGTGCCATTTCTAAAATTATCTTATCCCCAGAATCCCACCCTCCACTTGATAACTAATTGCTTTTGATCGGTTTAATTAGAGGGTTCTGTTTTATTGGGTCATTAATATTAAATAATAAAATACTAAATTATATATAATAAACTGGAAGGGATTTATAAATCAGCTGATTCAGACGAAGAACACAGTGATGGTGAAAACGTCGAAGAAACAATTGAAATTTCTATTGATTTTTCTAAACTAGATCATTGATAATGATTGAGAGACTCCTGAAATCGGCGAAGAGAAAATTTATCGCAAAAGAACAAGATTGATGATTATTTAGGTTTCAACTTATACCAGCTAAATCTGAATGGAACGGGCAAAACTTATAAGAAAATTGGGCGTTCAAGAGAATGGTCAAAAAACACAGTCCTTTTCTGGGCCAAAGAGGAGAGTTTCAACCATTTCAATAAAAATCCAACATAATTTGTAAACGAACAATGTTTTATTTTTATATACATTTTAAGTATGTTTTGTAGATATTTAGTTATAATTGTTTTTATTAACATAAAACCTTAGGTGGCAAGGATCTAATTCTAAAACCAGTAGAAATTCTGTGGTCTAAAAGGTTATAATTGTTACAACAATGTCACATGATAGGTTCAGAGAACTAACCATTCCATTTTGATAACATATATCAAATATGATTGGTAGTCAAACTTTAAAACCCCAGAAGAAATGCACTTTTTTCAGAAATTCAAGAAATGTATAATCACAAGAAAGCGAACACAATATTATTGAATGAAAATTAAAAAAATTCATTCTTTTACCGTGGAAATATAAATAAAGTTTTAAAATATCTTCTACTCTGTTTATGAAAAGTGTTTTTGGAGATTTCAGGCAAAATCGTCAAACTCCAAGGAAGAAATTTTTCTGGAAGTCAGTTATTTTCGATCTGACAAACGAGGTAAAATTTCTGTTTAATTTTTTATATTGACGTTATCACTGGAGTCAACTTCTTCTAATGAATATTAGATGTTAGAGTTGATGCAATTCCGTGAGAAGCTTGCGTTTGAGGCACGATATTTTTGTCATCTGAACATTTTGATGGCGCTGTTTCTGAATTGAAGAACAAATTTTTGGACAAATCTCCTGAAAAAAAGACCTTGGACACATTTTCAACACGACGCTCTTTTACTCCAACTTTTTGATACAGTTTATCAAAAAATTTAGGTTTGGCTAAATAAAACCCTTTTTCTTATTAGGCCTTTCTTATATGTCAAGACGAAAGTTTTTGTTTTGAAAAAATTTTGATAAAATCGCCTATGACGTGAAATCTTTAAACTGACACTCCGCAGTATATAAAAGATTATATAAAATTGTCTATCCTATAATATCGCAAACAAACTTAATAGTTCTGGTTCTTCATTTGGTCTTGTCTAATTTCAGGGTTATCAAATAAAGTGTTGACTAGGAATAGTATCTGGATTTGCGATTAGGAATGTTTGTTCAGATCATCATCAATTGAAGCAAGCTATTTGCACTAAGTGTCTAAAATATTTCGAATTTTTCTTTATTATAATAAAAATATGCTATCTTTTAAATGCCTTCTTAATTAGAACCTATCATTCTTTTAGAGCGGCTATATATTTTATGTAGCTGTTAGCTGTTTTATTTCTTTTGACGCTTTTCAAACTTGCCAAAGTTAAACCTTTTCAATACTTGCTAGGTTAGGTAAATCACCCAGTTTATTAGGCATAACAAAACATGGAGGTAAATGGAAGTTTCTTCTAAAGGAATTGAAAATTTTGCCTTTGACAATTAGAATCTGCAGATAACATCATCTAGGCAGCCCAGTCGATGTTAAACATACAGCCTATTCATTGAACTCTGCAATGACAAAACATTTGGTCAACATACCTACGGCTCGATACTCCAATTGCCAGGCCGATTTCGAGTTTATCACAATCTTCCTTTGATCTTTGTCTTTACTAAGTAGGTCTTCAGTAAACTCAGGCCTCTGTTCCCTTAGGAACTCCTTTGCCTGTCTTTGTCCTGGTGATCTTCTCCACCATTCCTTGGACTAATTATATGTCCATTCATAGATGGACTTTTTAATTTGCGATTTGGTGATGACGAAGGAAAGGCCAGCTCGTATGAAAAAGGCCTTGACGAACCTCGTATGGCCAGCTCTTCCGCCGCCTCGTTTCCCTTCACGCCCGTGTGGCTGGAGGCCCAAACCAAAGTTAATTTCCTTTGGGTGCCCACCTCATTTAGGACTCTTACGCAATTCCAACCCAGCTTTGAGTCAGCACTTGCGGAACTGAATCGTTTGAAGTGCTGCCTGACTGTCAGACTAAATAGCGACACTTTTACCTGGTTCGCTCCATCTATTTACTTCTCTGACAGAATGGTGAATCGCTGCAATCTCAGCCTGGAATATCGTCGAGTCCTTGCTGAAGTTCAAAGAAAGGGCCTTGCTAGGATTCTTTCCATAAATGCCAGCCTATACGCCGTAATCAGTTTTAGAGCAGTCTGTATACTAGTTTGAATCCGCTCTTACTAGGGGGCCATGGCCCCAGTTTTTCTATCTGGTATTATAACCCGATACTTCCTACCTAGGTTGAATTTGTGAACTATGGCATCACTTGGCATACGATTTACTTATCGGTGCTTGACTGTGCATGAGTCTTTATGCTGCAGATCTAGCGCTTCCTTGTATAAAAATTTGTAGCGGTGGCAAATTTAGAATTACTTCCATTGTACTTTGTACGCTACCCACCCAGCGTTTTGGCCGCTCCCGCCTGTCGCACCTTTGGCCACCATACTACTGCTCCATATGCTATCATGGGTCTAATTACCCTAGTATATAGCCACAGAATCATTTTGCGGCTAAGGCCCCAATTCTTTCCACATAACGTTCTGCACCTGCAGAGGGCGATAGTGGTTTTATTGGTTGTATTTTGAATGTGTGTATTCCATGTAAACCTTTGATCAAACCATACTCCAAGGTATTTCGTCTCTTTGATCTGTGGTATTCTTTCCCCACTCTTTATCGCTAGTGGTTACAGACACTCTAGCGTTCTTTTTTTGTGAAGATGACAACTTGTGTTTTCTGAGCATTGACTGATAGTCGCTCTTGTTTACATCACTTGTCTACCGTGTTTAGAGCCATACATCTTCATATAATGTCCATCTATTTTCTACCAAACTAGATCATTTTTTTTTCTGGTCATTTGCAGTGGTCTTTACTCTTTTTGTACATAGCACAATAATAGTACTGGTCTTCAACTTTATTGACCACCTTGGCTGGATAAAACTCAATGTCACACCTCACAATTACCTAAGATCCAATCATTACCAATGTTGTCTCTTGTTTGATTTCGTTTTTGTATTTTCTTTTTTATTATTGGAATATGCTCAATTTTGCTATTCTTCTGGTTAGTTGTGAGTTGATTTAGTCTTTTTGTCTTCAGGTCTCGTTTTCTTTTGCATAATTCGAACCATTTTTCAGCTATTCTTCTGGTTAGTTGTGAGTTGATTAAGTCAATTCTTTGTCTTCAGGTCTCGTTTTAATAAAATCTTTTAAATAAAAGATTGTCTTTCCTAACTTTCCAACATTGAATTGACCACGAACACCACTCATTGGTCCAGCCGGCTGATGCATCCGCAAGAGTGAAGCATTTACACTGAGAAAGTCTGTCACACTATTTTTCTCACCAGAAATAATAACAGATGGAAATTGACTTTTAATTTTAATTTATCTCCTTAAAAATAGGTTTATCGTTATAGTTTTAAGCAACATTATCCATGTCTCAAAACTCCACTCAAATGCTATTATCTAATTCCTTCCGATTACTAACAGCTTTCTTATTGTAACTACCATTTCGCGCGTGGTTTAAACGAAGTGCTTAGAAGAAATGACGATTGCAATAGATAATGTTTGCTCACATCGTACAACTATTCCAAAGGGGAAATTTTATTCTGGATTTGCAGATAAAGAAACTTTATTGTATTTGGCTGTGGCATTGACTAACTGAAGAACAGATGCCACGATGTCGTGACTTGGTGCTGGGATATGCTAAAAGTGTTTGCTGAGGGACAATCTCGATATGTGAACAGCATTGTGACAGGTGACAGGCCAGACCTTGCTCCTTCCAACAAGCAGTGTGGCTTACTTCCTAGTGAAACTTGGCAGAACTGGTTTATGGATTGGTTTCGCAGGATGGAGAGGTGTATTGAATGTGGCGGAAATTACTTGGAAAAGATTAAATAAATAAACCTGTATTGCAAAACTTTTCTATTACCCTTTATACTAATCGGTGCAGTCTCTCTGATGTGGCTTATAAGACTGCGACGTTAATTTGACCTTTAACTTTTGTTAGCGTTTTCAGGAGGTTTAGGAAGTACGAAACTTTTTGACTACTTTTAGTAATATTAGCGACTTTGTTTTTCAGCATGATTTTATTTCGAAATCTGTGGTAATACTTTTTATGATAAAATTTCAAGTTTACAATAAATTTTAGTTCAAATTTGCAAGATGCGCTCCAATAATCATGAGTATTTTACTTTATAATAATTCCAGCTCCATTTACATCTAGGGGTAAATATTTACGTAAACAATTAAACGACGAATTGACCAAAATCTTTATCGTATTCATGCATAGATTACATAAATATTCATCCACACATTTCACATTTTCCCATCAAGAAAAAATTTCTCACCTCTGTGAGCGCTCCATAACCCCCATACCCACGCCACTGTCTTCGCTTGGCGAACGATAATCGTCCTCGTTATACGCAACGTGTCCGGACTCGACTACGATTCCCGGAACATAATCCTGAAACCACCACAAATCACCCGCTTTAAATACCCTTCTCCTTTTGAAACTCCGCAACTCTTTAGGTATTCGCTTTTGTCTGTCGCGTTTCTTCGAGTGCCTACCCCAAAAGCATGAGGGGAATTGGACGGAAGCGGCTTTTTCCTCGAACGCAAAAAAACACTAAAAGGAAAACCAGCAACCGCGTACACTGGAATCACGTAGCAAAGACGAAATGCGATCCTCAGAGAAAGAAATATTCGAAAAAATCTGCTTGTTTATTTACTTCATAGTTTTATTACTATTATTATGGGAATAATCTATTCATTGCAGTTTGTTAAGAATATAAATCTTGAGAATTTATCGCTACTAATATTAAATTAATTCTATACAACTGTTTGTTTTCAACCAGCAAACGGTGCTTTGAAATATACGTTCTTCTAGAGAAGCTTTTCTCATTATTTGCTTTATTGTTGTACCTGAATAACTGTACTCAACCGGGAAATTGGTATATTTTGCTTTTATATACAATATGAACAACCTACATCTACAATAAAATTGATTTAGGAAGTACATCATTTCCTACGAAGCGCTTTTAATGTAGTTTTAATGTATCTAATAACACAAATTCTCGGTTAGAGTAATTACAAAAGTTATAATAGTTATTTGTGTCGGTAAAATAGGAAATATGCTTCTTGTTTTATTGCTTAAACGTCATATCAAACTAATTTAATTTGTAAATGTGACATATATCGTAATATATGTACAGTGACCTTCAAAGGTATCCGGACACGACTAAATAGAGGAATACCGTGCGCTGAATACTTTATTCCAAAGAACAGCAGGGCCAGCTTACTACCTGCTGAGTGTAACCGTAGTTTGTCGCTCTTACAATATTCCAATATACAATTGCATATATATGTATACACGCTAACAACTTGAACTACGAAAGCCTATTGATAGGAGATGCTAGATGTGGGAGTTAAAATTAAATGTATCCATTTTACTATTGTAAACTTTTTATATGACAGGAATCTCAGTGGTTATGTCAATTACTTTACCGAACTATCAAACTTTATCCTAAGCGTTATTAAAATGTTGCTGGTTGCTTATTTAACTACGGAAAACCGAAATTGCATTGTAATACTAATGGCAAATTAAAGAACCATTGACATTCCTGTCATATGCATTTTTGCATTTAAAAGGTCACTATAAACGAAACACCCTGTATAAACGCAAGCAATTTTAATTTGTCGCCCCTCTTTAAAAATGAAAGCACTTTCATTTTCTAAAATGTAAATGTTTTTTATCTTCAAATAGCTGTGTAACAGATACTATGTTTTGTTGTTGTCCTACCGATCCCTGATAAATTGAAACTAATGGTATATCGCTCCCTTTCTCAGAATAGAACATTAAATTATTAAATTCTTTTTATCATTACTTTACATAATTATTAAATAACAACAATACAAACTTAATGACATTTTTATAACTGCCGGTTGACGTCACATTGACGGTTTAATTGGCTTACTATTCAGATCAACAAACTCGCCAATGACGTTCAGTTGACCGTCGACAACTATGTATTAATAGATGTAACATCTATAGAACGGTTGTGTTATTTTAAATGGGACAAAAATGAATTCTTGTAGTTTTACTGAAATTTTGGTAATCGTTTTTAATTGTTTTTGAAATTTTACCATCGTACGAGCGGAAGAAAAAAAGCTATACTTTGGTCATTTCCAACATCGTATCTTTAGTAGTAACAAAGAAGAATGTGGACTTAATTTGAATGGCATTATTACTGGCGAACATGGCTGCGGTGATAACAGGATGGAACCGTTAAAAATTAAATGTATCCATTTTACTATTGTCAAATTTTTATATGACAGGAATCTCAGTGGTTTTCAATTACTTTACCGAACTTCAAACTTTATCCTAAGCGTTATTAAAATGTTGCTGGTTGCTTATTTAACTTTACCGAAATTGCATTGTAATGGCAACTAAAGAACCACTGACATTCCTGTCTATGCATTTTTGATTAAAAGGTTTATAAACGAAACACCCTGTATAAACGCAAGCAATTTTAATTTATATCCCCCTTTGGAAATTAAAGACTTTCATTTTAAAAGTTTTTTTATCTTCAACAGGTATCGAGATACCGACCGACACCTTATTGAAACACCTTGTATATCGCTCCCTTTCTCTAGAATAGAACATTATTTATTCTTTCTATTTACTATATTTACATAATTACGGTATAAGTTACAGACTTAATGACATTTTTATAACTTCCGGTTGACGTCACATTGACGTCACAATAACATTTTAACGACCGAAGGTCAACAAACTCGCCAATGACGTTCAGTTGACCGTCGACAACGGTAGATGTAACATCTATAGAGACGGTTGTGTTATTTTACATCGGACGAATTGAATTCTTGTAGTTTTACTGAAATTTTGGTAATCGTTTCGCTTGAAATTACGAATGGAAGTTATCGAAAGATAGGTTGTGTTGTCCTTTCTCCGTCGATACAAGGAAGAATGTGGTTAATTTTCGAATCGCATTATTACTGGAGATGATGGCTGCGGTGTAACAGTAGGAACCGTCAAATATGAACGCTAGTCCGAACTCAAATTTTGCTACTGTGATTTGTCAGTGCGATTGTCCCTCTACAACTTTTTTTTCGTCAGATTCTCTTGCTTTGTTTTGACACTCGGATTCTGTCTGGGTGGGCGCTCTAATGGCATAGTTCCGCTGACAGCTCGTGAGGGTCTATCAAATTAGAGAGGTTTGACGTCCGTATCTCAAAAGGGACATCTCAATTAATTTATATCCCGTTTGGATTAATTAATGGCTGTATAATGCCAAAAAAAGCGTTCATATTAGAACTGTTCTGATTGTTGAATTGGTAGGTCGGTTGATATCGAAGTTAGCTATTGCTTCAATGTTGGTCCATTTGAGATATCATAATTAAAGACAAATCGATAGATTTTACTGACAAAAGGTTTTAGATTTAACAATTGGATCTACCTGATATGAACGCTAGTTCAAACTCAAATTTTGTTTCGATGCAACGAGGTATACTTTAGTGCGAGTTGTCCCTCTACAGCTCTTGTGTTCGTCAGATTCTCTCTCTTCGTTTTGACACTCGGATTCTGTCCGGGTGGGCGCTCTAATGGCATAGTTCCGCTGACGCCACATACCCTCGAGAGGGTCTATCAATCCATTAGAGAGGTTTGACGTCCGTGAGAGTCTCAAAAGGGACAGTCTCAATCTAATTTATATCCCGTTTGGATTAATTAATGGCTGTAGAATGAAAAAATAAGCGTTCATATTAAAACTGTTCTTATTGTTGATGGTTTGGTAGGTCGGTTCATATCGAAGGTTTGGGTATTGCCTCGAATGTTGGTCCAAGTCTTAAGATAAGTGTTAAGTTACTCAAGGAGATCTTTGTCTTACTGTTGATCGTTTGGGTATTGCGTTGAATTTTGGTCCACGTTTTGAAATAAGTGCTAATAAGGAGATCTTTGTCTTATTGTTGATTGTTTGGCAGGTCGTTTCCAATAGAAGGTTTGGGTATTGCGCTAAATGTTGGTCCAAGTGTTGAGATATGTGTTAAGCTACTTAAGGAGGTCTTTTTCTTATTGTTGATGGTTTGGTAAGTCGTTTCGTGTTGCGTACTGGTCGGAATGGTATGTTTGCTCTAATCTACATAGAGGTGGTTTGGATTATTTTGATATTAATCGTTTTTGTATATTTACTACCGTCTTGCACACGACCAGATATTTTGGTCGCATACTGTGATTTGTCCGCGATGACAGCTACGTTTGTTTCGTCTGCGTTCTTGCTGTTGATGCTGCGGTAGATGGATCTCTACAGAAGTTTCGAGCTTGCGACAAATTGTTAGCATCTTATGCAAATGCATCTTAATTTTAAATTATTTTCTTAGATGTAATAGTAGAATCTATCGATTTTAAATTTATTGAAATGAAGTTAGTTAACGCTAAGTTCATTTCCAATAACATAATTCTCCAGACAAATCGCTAGATTTTACTAGTTTTTTTAATTTAACAATATGATCTACCTGATATGAACGCTAGTTCAAACGCAAATTTTGTTTCGATGCAACGAGGTATACTTTAGTGCGAGTTGTACCTCTACACCTCTTGTATTCGTCAGGTTCTCTCTTTTTGTTTTGACACTCGGATTCTGTCCGGGTGGGTGCTCTAATGGCAAAGTTCCGCTGACACCACATACCCTCGTGAGGGTCTATCAACCGATTAGAGAGATTGACGTCTATGAGAGTCTCAAGAGGTCAGTCTTAATGTAATTTATATCACGTTTGGATTAATTAATGGCCGCAAAAAGCCAAAAAATGCGTTCATATTGGAACTGTTCCGATTGTGGATGGTTTAGTAGGTGATATTTTGTAGAAGATGTTACAAATTATTAGGATTGTATGTATGATGTGCATTTAAATACACATTTTTCAAAATTTTCGTAGTATTATTTCGTAAAGATAATACGAACTATATAAAAAAAAAAAAAGACAGCTTACGGTTAAAACGAACATGAGATCTCTCATCGTAATAGCTATTTTTTAACTATTATTATTTTATTGTTGTTAATATCTATCGCCGTTGCTCTACGAATTGTTTTTCCTGCCTTGTAAACAAATCGTTGAACAGAATCGATTGTGAGCTTCCAACTCGAATGCATTGAAATTCTGTTGCAAATTGCTATAACGAAGCAGATATAAACGGTGTTTTGATTGTGTCATTTTCAAGTGATTTGACGTATCTAAATCTGAATTGTTTCTAAAATGTTTGCAAACAGTTTCGCGAAAATCAAAAGAGTGAACATTACCAAGAAATATCGTAGGCAATTTGTTAGAAAACTGTAAAAATTTCAGATGCCAAATGTCGCTCGAAGTTTATTTTTTGCAGCTATCACGTTCGGATTTCTTTGGAAATGTAAAAAAACTATCGAAAATGTCAATAATGTCAAAAAACATGCAAAACATCAAAACTATATAAAAAAGGTGCATCCGATCAAGCTGGCCCTGCGGCTCTTTGGAATAAAGTATTGAGCACAATGCATTTCTCTTTCTAGTCGTGTCCGGATACCTTTAAAGGTCACTATACATACATACAGACAGTGCGTTTATAAAGTAACGCATAAGTTTCCAGACAAGTCGATTTTTATTTTCACATAACTAAATATCTTGGATGAACCCATAAACTATAAACATAAAAATTACAATAATAAACTAACTAAACTTTCTAAAAACCACTGTTGACAATGACTTAATCGACAAATAAACTCTTCTCTGTTAAGTTATGGTTTTTTTTGTCTCGTTAGAAAGGAATTAAAAACATATATTCAATCCAGAGAGCTTGAAAAGGATTTTCGTCCTCGCGTAATATGTAATGTTGCTGTGGCAAATTTTCCTGGCACGCTCATCATCATTTTATCACTTCTCGAAGACCAGAAGTCGTTGCGGTCCCCAAAAAAAACTACACACTCATCAGTCCTACATCAACGCTGACAAAAGTTGCTGAAGCAATCATCTTGACTGGACTTAGAGGTCAGGCCACTGAGGTCATGTGTTGGTTGCTTGGAGTTAAAATACGGTCTTTGCGACAAACTATGCTTACCGGAGTCCCTCAGGGCTCACTGTTTGGACCAAATTCCTTTCTGATATTCTTATACAATTTTCCATCTCATTAGAGCTTAGCGATATACACTTACTCGCGCTGTGATTAACTAATTTGCTGTAGGTTGCACGATGCTGTAGTTGGACTTCTGTAATCGCTCAGCAAATGAAAGGTGAGGATTAACGAAACGAAATGCGTGGCTACTTGATTTCCACACAAAACAACAGCGCCATTTGACAGCATCCTTATCAATGATTCCTCTGCTTACTGTTGGAGCAATTTGGTTGTTTATGTACGTCTTTTATTTAGTTGACTTTCTAGAAGCACTTCAATCGATTGCCTCGCTTCTTTGGACTATTAGCGTGGTCTCTACTAAAATCAAGATTTACATATTTGACCTTCCTTTGAGCTACTGTCATTTTAATCGTTTTGCCTTGGCGAAAACATAAATTAAGAAGGTTGTGCTGCTATAAACTCTGAGGTTCTAGTTAATCTCCTCTTAGGATCAGGACAGGAAGAGTCCTAATAATTGTGGGTGATTCATAAGCAACACAATCATGCCGTAGTCCATAAGTCACTAACATCATTGTCAATCGTTTTTTTCTTTTCTTCCCATCGCTGTTACATAAACAACCAATCGTGATTAAAATAGTAGAGAGATGTATCCAGTCTTGAAGCAGAACGAAAGAGATCATGTTAAATCACTCCATAAAAGCAAATCCACCTGGATTATACCTAATGATCGAGTATGCTAATCAACTTCTTTCGTTCTACCAATTGAGCTATGTATTTGATGCATAGCTATAGCGAAATTTGTCGAAGTACCATCGTTTTGAAACCAAATACTGTAGTCTAAATTATTAGGTATGTAGATATCAGGAAACAGTTGGGTCAAATCAGGAATTATTGTATTTTATGTGATGTTGAAGCATCCAGTGTGTGTTCTCGTCCAATCAATGTTCTACTGGCGTACATGTCTGTTAAACATCAAACGTTACAAAATGAAATGTTGGGTCCGTATCCTGCCGTCAATACCATCTATCGTTAAAATTGGTATCGTCTATGGTCCTAATGATACTCTTTTAAAACAAATTTTACGTTCAAAATATACTTATATTTAACTTTATAATTACAAATCTGGATGGTACACAAGATCAAAACCTATGCTAAAACTACTCATATCTATATTTTCTGTTTTGACCATCTCAGCCAGCTGCTTTAATCAACATTATAGCTGGAATCAAAAGAAAGTTAGCAATGGTGAACCTTTACTCTTGACCATCATATCTAACCGACGATCAATACATTCGAGATATTCAATCTACCGAAAACGTCTTGACAGGTAATGATTTCTCCGATCTTTAAAACTGGCGAACGATATAGGCCATTTTTCTTCACTAAAGTGAAACAAACAAAGGAACATTACTTTCCTTAAAATTGTGCCAAATTTGAGTATTGCTTTAAAAATTTTCCTACCGCTGACTATAACCGTTGAAAGAAACTTGGGGACAGCAATTTTTGGTTTTGCCTATAAAGTCAAAAATACTATAATCGGTCCTGATTCCAAAACATGCGCTTAGTTACTCCTACTCCAGATTCATTACCTGTGCTCACGAAAACAAGACAATTGGTTTACATTTAGTATATTTATTTTCCAACATAATCGCATTGTAGCTCTATACACTTAATCCAACGATGTTCCAACTTTTTAACCCATAAAAATAATAAGATTTTACGAAGTCTGCGAAATAGCCTTCTGTTTCCGCAATGACTTCTCCATTTGACGCAAACTGTTTTCCATCAAGCTATTTCTTCATGTTTGGAAAAAGAAAAAAGTCACAGGAGGCCAAATCTGGCGATTATGGCGGATGAGGCAATACTTCGTACCGTAACTCAACGAGGTTTACTGTCGCAATTGCCGATGAGCCGGGGTGTTATCATGATGGAAGAGGATTTTTTCTTCGCTAGGTGTAGCCTTTTACGCTTTACCTCAGCTTCGAATCGGCTCCAATAAATTGGCATAATACTGATCCGTTATGGTTCTTCCCTCTTCCAAATATCCATTTAAGATGATGCCTTTCGAATCCCACACAATCGTCGCTAGAACTTCTCCGGCTGATGGAATCGTCTTTGCTACCTTTGGTGCATCTTCGCTGGGAGAAATCCACTGTGCTGACTGACTTTCACTTCATCATTTCATCCGTAGTGACCTCAACGGGGCGACCAGGGCGCTCCTCATTAAAGACGGATGTTCGGCCACGTTTAAATTCATTGAACCAGTATCTGATGGTAGTTATCGATGGTGCACGGTCGCTTTAAACTGTTTGCAACTTTTCACTGATTTATTATTGTAAAAATAGCTACACCAACTCACCTTCAACAACTATAAAAACTAAAGTACTCGGATCGCGTGAAGTTATCCACACTTTTTCAGCCACACTTCTATCGTAACAAAAGTTCGAATGAAGTAGTAATTCCAATATAACATACAACCCACAATATATTAACCGATTTCTCTCTGGTGGAAGCTATTTTATATTATATCTAACAACGAAACTTCTAATTAAACGAGTAATTAAAACGTCATGGTTCACTTATTTATTCGAGTGCTTCGACACCGATCATAGATCCTGTTTTGATATGATAATCTCGTACCAAATCGACCATCAAATTCATTTAACTGGCCGTCTCTGGGACATTCAAAATAAAGAAAAATCGAAAAACCGTGGATGGGGATGGTCGAGGCACTCGAATAAATGAGAGAATCGCGACGTTTTAACTCCATCCACGGGATTTCGATTTATCTTTAAAAGCAGCAAAATAAATTTGATGGTTGGTTTGGTACCAGACCATCATGCCAAAATATTGTCTGTGGTCGGTGTCATGGCACTCAAATAAATAAGAGAATCACGACGGTTTAATTACCCCATCCACGATTTTTCGATTTTCTTTATTTTGAAGGTCCACGACGGCCAGCCAAATAAATTTGACGGTTGGTTTGGTACGAAGCCATCATGGCAAAATAGCATCTATGGTCGGTGTTGCTGCACTCGAATAAATAAGAGAATCACGACGTTTTAATTACTCCATACACGGTTTTTCGATTTTTATTACTTTTGAAGGTCGTAAACGGCCAGCCAAATGAATTTAATGGTTGATTTTGTGCGAGACCATCATGCTAAAATATTGGCTGTGGTCGGTGTCAAACTCAAATAAATAAGAGAATCACGACGTCTTAATTACCCCATCCACGTTTTTCGATTTTTCTTTATTTTGAATGTTCCAGACGGCCAGCCAAATAAATTTGATGGTTGGTTTGGTACGAGACCATCATGGCAAAATAGCATCTATGGTCGGTGTTGCTGCACTCGAATAAATAAGAGAATCACGACGTTTTAATTACCCCATCCACGGTTTTTCGATTTTTATTACTTTTGAAGGTCGTAGACGGCCAGCCAAATGAATTTGATGGTTGATTTGGTACTAGACCATCATGCAAAAATATGATCTATGGTCGGTGTCGCGGCACTCGAATAAATAAGAGAATCACGACGTTTTAATTACCCCATCCATGGTTTTTCGATTTTTCTTTATTTTGAAGGTCCCAGACGGCCAGCCAAATGAATTTGATGGTCGATTTGGGACGAGACCATCATGCCAAAATATTGTTTGTGGTCGCTATCGAGGCACTCGAATAAATAAGAGAATCACGACGATTTAATTACCCCATCCACGGTTTTCCAAATGAATTTGATGGTTGATTTGGTACCAGACCATCATGCTAAAATATTGTCTGTGATCGATGTCGAGGCACTCGAATAAATAAGAGAATCACGACGTTTTAATTACCCCATCCACGGTTTTTCGATTTTTCTTTATTTTGAAGGTCCCAGACGACCAGCCAAATAAATTTGATGGTTGGTTTGGTACGAGACCGTCCTGGAAAAATATGATCTATGGTCGGTGTCGCGGCACTCGAATAAATAAGAGAATCACGACGTTTTAATTACTTCATCCACGGTTTTTCGATTTTTCTTTACGTTTGAAGGTCCCAAACGGCCAGCCAAATGAATTTAATGGTTGATTTTGTGCGAGACCATCATGCTAAAATATTGTCTGTGGTCGGTGTCGAAGCACTCGAATAAATAAGAGAATCGCGACGTTTTAATTACCCCATCCACGGTTTTTCGATTTTTCTTATTTTGAAGGTCCCAGACGGCCAGCCAAATAAATTTGATGGTTGGTTTGATACGAGATTGTCTTGCCAAAATATGATCTATGGTCGTTGTCGAGGCACTCGAATAAATAAGAGAACCACGACGTTTTAATTACCCCATCCACGGTTTTTCGATTTTTCTGTATTTTGAAGGTCCCAGACGGCCAGCCAAATGAATTTGATGGTTGGTTTGGTACGGGACCATCATGCCAAAATATGACCTATGGTCGGTGTCGAGGCACTCGAATAAATAAGAGAATTACGACGTTTTAATTACCCCATCCACGGTTTTTCGATTTTTCTTTATTTTGAAGGTCCAAACGACCAGCCAAATGAATTTGATTCTGGTATGGTATTCTTCATTATAAAATAGACCTCCACCAGAATAAATAAAGAGAATTACGACGAAATCCACGGTTTTTCGATTTTTCTTTTTTCCAAAACGACGAACCATTTTGGTTGTAGAACATTTATTGTAAAATTTATAAGAAATCCACGATCGTATGTTATTAATATTGGAATTATTTCTTCATTCCAACTTTCGTTACGATAGAAAAATGTAGTTGGAATTAAAAGTTTTCGATTTTTCCACTCAACCAAGTACTGGATGAATCTTTGATGGTTGGTAAATTTTGACAGACGTGAACTAAAGAATAGTACAGTAATGCAGGTTTTCACACAAAGCACTTCTTAGATATATTAGTAACACCAACTCCAATAGATCGTATTTGCATTATCAACTGGTCAAAAGTGTGGATAACTGCAACAAGTACTTGACTGAAATTTTGACAGACGTGAACTAAAGAATAGTACAGTAATGCAGGTTTTCACCATCGCATTTATTATCAACTGGTCATGATGCAGCAATCCAATAGTTGTATTTGCATTATCTCAACTGTCATAATGCAGCTTCGTTGAGATTGAATCATGGTCTGCAAATGTTCAAGTTTCAATATTACCTGATCTATTTCTTGTTTAATAAAAATTAAACCAGAGAAAAATTCACGAATAAGAGGGTGAACCATAAATCACAATTTAACACACAGAGTAAAACAAAAATCCAATACAAATTATACCAATTTTAGAACAAGCTAATTCTAAATTGAACATACACAATACAGTTGTAAAAGATAAAATAAAATAAAAGTCAGAACTAGATACATAGTTAGACTATAATAATAATTGAATATGCGTCATATTTACGTATATATAATCAGATTAAATCGATCGGATTTCCATTCGAAACGGTTAAATCGTTGAATATTCCAAAATATGCATCAAACCTTCGCAATACGTGAGGTATCTGCATGAATGTATAGAGATAATAATTTCCAGAGTATGTGCCGTATATTATGCTAGGAATTTACAGCGTTTAGTTCCGGTATTATCGAAATCTGGAATTGATTTAATAACCTATATAAAAGTTTCTAAATGAGGAAAATGAACATCGAAATATCCGCTTAAATAATCTCGTATGTTGTCCCTGTTTTATTTTCCCCCCATAAAGTTGTTCTGTGGTAGCGCGATTCTAACAAAATAAACATTTTAAATTATAGTACTTTGTTAAATAAATGATTACGCTTTCGTTTTTTTTTTGTTACAGGAGCTTTTATGCCATGTAATTATATGTATGTACAAAGCACGTTTTTTTTTAAATTACAGGTTTAGTCTTTAATTTTAATCTGCGAAAATGAGTTACGTAGTATAGCAGGTTTTATTTTTATTATTACATTAAATCGGGATTATTTCGCTGTAAAAAATATAAAATTTAAAGGATGTTTTGCAGCAAGCACCAGACATACATCTAACCGAATTTCAACACGTTTTACAAAGTATTCGGCGAACTATAACTGATAAAAAAAAAGAAGTCCATATTAATAAAATGCACAATTCAATACAAACTACATAAATGCAAACTTACATCGTAGCCTGACATGAAGAGAGAATTGTTGGCGTCCGGTAATTGCCCTCCTTTTCTCTGAAACATATTATTTATTATAAGAAAAATCAAGAGGCTGTAACAGTTTCAAAAACAAAAAAATTGCGGGTTACCCTCGAATGTTTATAATCGTGTTCTCTGGGATCTCTCCTCCTGGGAAGATCAACTTCACTATAGACTAGTTCGTCGAAACGCATACGGTCTTCTATAGCAACTATTTCTCTCATTTCAGTCATTAGGGTATACTGAAATTTCAAGTTGATCGAAAGATATTGTCGAAGAATCTAACTTACCTTTTCAGCAGTATTAAGTAATTCAGTCAGTACTTGTACAAAGGCATCTATGGTCATATGTCTAGCTGAATATTCATCAGTATAATAACACAGTCTACTAAATTCAGGTTTAGTTAACAAGCACCTGGCCTTTTCCTCGACCATTTGCAGAGCTGCGGCCCATTTTCTAGTCGTTTGGGCCGCTCTGCTCCTGTAAGGAAGTTCGATAAGCAGATTAAAAGAAACATATTTAAGTGGGATATTTACCCCGGACTACAAAGATCCCAATCCCTGTCGTACGACGTGCAAGAATGGGGAACTTTACCGACATCTCTCACCAACAGCGACATCCTCTTGTGGTATTTCAGTTGCGACACCGCTTCGTCGTGCGTCACATCTAAAAACGACTGCCCGTTCACTTCGAGGATTTGATCGCCAACCTGTAAACAATGAATACATTTTGGAGTTAAGTCCAATTTTCATTTAGATTGTTCTTTTCTACTCTATTGTGTGTTTAACTATATTATAGAAACATATTAATCATTGATATCAATGAAGAGCTTGTGTTCATAACTAAACATCTCTCTCCTCGTTAACAAGCACAGCTGAGTGCTACATCACAAATCTAACTTATAAAGCTATTAGTCACTACTAGGGCTGGGCGAAGTATCTATACATCGTCCATCATTCGATACCTTATAACATCGATATCGATACCTTAGAAATCGATATCTGGGTATCGATATCTTGGAATCCATACCTAGGTACGCTTTGATATCGATACCTAGGAATTAATGATACCAACGAACTACGGTAACAACGTTATCGTAGAAAATCATTTTTAGACAAATATTTATGGAATTTGTTTTCATATATTGACTCAAATATTAATGAATGAGGGTAGGTGTAATTATTCGCGTAGAATAACAATAAGTGTTATAAAAAAGCCAAAGTATCATAATATTGTACATTTGATACTGTCGATATCTTATTAAATATAATCAGTAGTAGGTATCGCTTCAAGGAATCAATTTGAGGTATCGATACCAAGATATCGATTCCCAAGTATCGATACCTGTCGATACTTGACCGATTCCAGTACTCCGAATCGATACCGTCTACGGAATCGATACATCGGTAAGTATCGATACTCGATTGGTATCGATACCCGATGCCATAAATGTCGGTATCGCCCAGCCCTAGTCACTGCTATCACGCTACCTTGTGACTTATTCAGAGCTGATGTTTGAAATCTGCAAATGAGGAGTTTGCCGTTAAACCCTCAGAAGCAACACTTGGCTCGACCGGTTGCATATAAGGGACGATAAAAACAAAATTATTCGCGTCTTATAACTGGGTGCTATATTATGAATTTGATCTTTAACGATATTGATCACTGCTACCACCCTATCTCGAAGCAACCTATCCCGAGCTGATATTTGAAATTAGTGGATAAACACCCGAGGAATTTGCCGCCAAATCCCTCACAAACAGCGCCAAGTTCGGTTGCTCACGTATAAAGGCTAAGGAAATTATTGATAATTAAGAAGTTACAGGAGTGTTTTTGTGTTATGTCTGTAGTGAAATTTCAGTATTATTAAAAAAATGAGAGTGTAGCTTATGGTCTGAAAGCTGTATTAGCTAAAATCGCAATAATTATTGTCTACTTAGAAATGTGAAGTTTATTTTTACATTTCACCAATTTGAACACTCTACTTCTCAAGCAATTTGATAGAAAACGCAGCAAATTGTAGCTTATAGCCTCCACCAGAGAAAAGTGAGGAAGATTGTAGCCGGATCCAACAATAGATTATTCTAAAGAAGAAATTAACGAAGAAGTTAGTGATGATGAAACATGGAACGCATCATTTGCAATCAAAGGTAGACACCCTGTGTCTTCAAAACCAGGTAAGCTGTTTTCAGAACCAGGTAAGCTGTTCTCAGAATCAGGTCGAAACCAGTTAAGCTGTCTTTGATCTGGTGCTGAAAACAGCTTACCTGATTTTGAAATCGCAGAGGTCTTCAGGGCTGAGCCTCTGGGCAGGTCTTGGGGGAGAGGGAGGTGAGCCTTCTTGCCAGCATGAGGAGTCCTTTCTACAACGTGTCCGTTGGCAACTAATGAGTCATCGCGTAGCCGTATATTGTGCTCGGCTTATACAGCGTTTCCACGTCGAGTGGTTGAATTGAGAGTCATGTAGTTTACTTACTTCAAGCAACTATTGTAAGAGATAAATGCATAGTCACAAGTGGATATGATAGGCACCATCAACTTCAGAGGCCTCAACTCACGCGACAATAGCTTTACTAGCAAGCGATTTCCAGTTAACCTGAAGAAAGCCAAATAATGTAGTATGTGGTCAAATATTATCTTAGTAGGGCCAGTTACTCATTGAGACTTCTGTTTTATCACCTGTTGAATATTTCAAGAAGTTTCTTGACGATGATTTTCTCATAAAACCAATCAATGTGTATGCTACACAATCAGATGTCAAGGCAAAACTTCATGAACATTCTAAGGAACATACAATCCCTTGCCATGCCAGGTAGAAAACATATAACCGCATTTTTCGGAAAGGTATAAGACGAGATTGAGTGCTACAAATATTTAATAAAAGTTTAGGTATATGAGTACATACAAATAATCTGCAAATGTAGTGCTGTTATCTTACTTTAGCAAAAAATGGTAAATGATCAAATCTCGAATTATCGTTGTAGTGTAAACTTTCATCTTGGTGTTACACGCCTAACGAAAGGGATGAATAGGGATGATGCTATTGTGAAAAGCAATAGACAAAAGGCATTTAGGAAACCATACCGATGCACAAACTTCGGGTATAAATATTTTACGTCGAATTTTTACTAGACTATTAGCAGAATCGGGGTTGAAATCACATCGACAAACAAGAAAGCCTCGCTGAACTCAAGCTATGGGAAAAAAACAATTAAAATTTGCGAAAGACCATCTTCATTTCAAAAGTAACGATTGAGAAATGCAGGACCGTTTTAAATGATCCTCTAAGCTGTAATTATTACTGCCAAATCACACCGAAATTTACGTGGTGGTAGCATTAATATGGCAAGGAACTGTATAAATATAAAACTTTACATGTCCCTAAAATTAGAATCGTTGTGGCCGGGTTTCAATTTTTTTGAAAAAACGGTGAATTGTTTCGGAGAATTGGATTCTCATCGACATACGCTGTTCAAGCAAAGTTTAATAAAGCATAGTATAATGCTGCCACAATTTGAACACAATCATATACACACAAAACTACACAGCGAGAATTGCAGTGATAATCATACAAGCGGTACAGCTCAAAAAGGTACTGCAACTAAGCACCCAAAACACATTAAAAAAATTAGATGTTATGCCCTGAAAATGATAGGAACCTATAAAACAGTTAATCAATTTTGCTAACATTTCTCAAAGTTTCTTGTTGATTTCCCCGATCGGATTTTCAAGGTTAGAAAAGATGTTGTAAGCGTCAGGAAAAAATAGGAATATACATTATTTTTTCTGAATGATGCAAGTGGCATTGTGTCAGTGTATCATCTACCGTTGTTCTACGTTTAACCGAACATATACCACAAACAACAAAAATACAAACTTCATTTATTAGTTTTTGGATGACAACAATGGATAGTTTTTCTTCTCTCATGAGGATTGATATGTTTTTGTATAAGCTAAGCCGTTACTGTAATGCGGAAGATTTTTTTCTCTTCTACTTATATGTGTCATAAAAGAAACTAATGAAAATAAAGCGTATGAAGATGATGATTAAAAAATTTATATGTCATCACCCAATTCTTACCACTTCTAAACATATATTTCTTCAAATCTTTCAAATTAAATTATTATTACTATCGTATTGACTCTCAAAGAGTTACACCAACCTGTTGATACACAAAATTTCCTCAAATAGTAATCAGCAACTTATAAGGAACCGAAATAATAATAAGATGATGATCAACAACCTTGTTGTAGCTGGCAAAATGCAATAGAAACTTCACCAGAAAAGTCACCGCTCTTGGAAAAATACTTAATAACATTTCATCTGTTCCAGTTGTTCTACTTGTATGCATTTAAAAAAAATGTGAGCCATATATCCTCGACTTACCCTATATATATTTTTTGATATATTCATCATAATACACGTTTTTCAATAACAACCTGAAAACTTCGTCAAAGCTAATAACGAATATGCTGTAATACGCATCCCTTCGTTATTAATTGTTTTCAAATTTGACTAGAATTTATTATCGACTTCATTGGAAAGCGTCGCACTGGCATAAATTGATTAATGGTCCTGTTCTCTACGATCTAGTTAGGCCCAATGATTTATGGATAATCGGTGATGCACGTATAGTTTTTGACATGTTAATTTTGGAATAGGGTACCGATTATTCCGAAGTGGGCCCTAAAATAGAAGTATTGTCGCTTTGATTTCCTCAAGAAAAGACATCGCTAATTCTGTTTCTATTATAAATGGTTTATTTATGATCAGAAAATCCGTTGGTAATTTTGTTAAAGTGTAGTTAGTTCCTTTTGGTGTGCATTCAATAAGGATAATTCCTTGATCTTTGTCACAATTATTCAAATTTTTATAGTTTATTAACCACTCATTATAAATAATGCATTTATTTAACGTTTAGCGGTTTTCACATCTGCACTCAAAGTAAATCTAACTTTGATGTCAAAACGGATTATACCTGGCATAATTAAATATCCCCGCGACATAATTACCTAAATTGGCTCCATAATAGCACAGGTAGGTCCCTAATAAAATTAGTACCTCCACGAACTCAAGACTGATTTATATTTATAATGATTTTCGAAAGTATAGCGAGCTTCGCAATTTAAGGCGATTAGCTATCTAAAAATAGAAAGCCCATCGTAATTATCAATCATTAGTAGATGGTACGTCAAAGTCCATTAAAGGTACACCCGAATTTTGAGCTTTATTAGGACGCGCCTTCTTCTCATGAATTATGCATCTCTTACGCACAATGAAAATATCGATGAAATTAAAAAAGGTGACTTTGAGAATAGTTAACGCGAGTATACGATATAGGAGATGTTTTTATGACGAGTAGCGTATGGACGTTGTTGCAAATCAATCTCTGTGTTCGTGAACTTCAACTTGGCGCACGTATAGGTATACGAGTATGTATGTATATTTGAAAACAATCTGCTAAAAGCTGGCGTACATAAAATTCACCCGAGCTTGTTTGTATTCAATTTTCAGATAGGGGCACGACTATAAAGTTAGATCGTTTCGAAGAAATGCGCCTTGTTGAAATTTATTACTTCGTGTGGATGTGTACAATGTACACACACACACACATATACGAGTATACACACACATATATATACACACATATATATTATATATACATATATATTTGAGATATTTGAATATTTATTTACCATCAATCCCGCTCTATCTGCCACAGAGTTCTTATCCACGCCTGTTATGAAGATTCCCAGGTTGTATTCGACTCCGCCCCTAATCATTAAACCCAAACTTTGACCTGGTTCTATACAGAGGTCCACCTAAAACAGAAAAAAGAAAACCTTCATGAATTATTAATTTAAACCAACAAACCTTTATATTTTAAAACAGTTTCAAAGAATCTACATTTACTGGTAAAAGAGACACAATTATCAATTACCAATATTTTTAAAATTATTATTAGAAACTGTGTAAAGAATCAAATATGAACCGGGCTTTAGTTTTAAAACATTTATTGGTACAGCAAAAAAAATTAATACATTCTATTTTTCTATATAATCTCTCCAACCGAATCGGAAGTTTTTTAATTCCGTCATCAAAGAATGAATGTGGTGGCGTCTGTAATCAATTTTGCACGAACGTTTCCGCAGCATGAATTTTGTCTAACTCTTCTTGGGTCAATGCAACTGTGTGTGGCCAAGCATTGTCATGGACTTCAACTAGGCATCACTTCATCAAGCAGTTGGAAGTAGAAGGCAGCATGGAAAAAATCAATGAGCGGTATGTCTATAGAATCCCAAAAAACAGTCCAGCAAAAACCTTTTTTGCTGTACTGCTTCTCCAGGTTTTTACCACTTAGCTGTTTAGACTACGTGGTGTAATGGTGCACCCACGTCTCATCACAGATGACAATGTGCCTCAACATATCACCCTCTGTTCGATATCGTGCCAAAAGTCTCACACACAGCAAAACGGTTTGTTTTCTGATCTTGTGTCAAGAGTTGAGGAACTCCGACACGAGTGCCGACACTTTTCTTTAACCCAAATCATCTGAAGTGATTGATCGGGCATTATATTGTAAGGGGGTGGTCACCTTCAATCAGCTCACGGATCGCACGAATATCCGCCCATCGAAAAATTCTTTGTGCCAGTCGTAGACTTCGTCGTAGTCCTTGAAAGGGTGTCTTCAGTGAATTGTACAGTTAGTCGACACAAAATTTCAACAGGTGTTATACCCTCGTGCGCCAAAAATGTCATAATAATACGTTACTCAACATATGTGTGCATCTCTTGCTCAGACATGATGCTGTTAACACCCCATCTGTTCTGACAAACCAAACTGGTTTAATTCTTGACGGAAAAAGGTATGTCAGCAATGTTCAAAGTTAGAAAAATATTTATCCGTCACGAAACATATGTGCTATTGTGTGGAATTCAGAAATAATCGCTAAAAAGTGTAAGTAACTTAAAAAAAGTTCAATTATCTTACACTCTTTATACTTTTTTTGTGAATGACGAAAAAACCTCCTTGTAACTCAGTTATTAAAAAAGTTATCATAATGGTTCTTCGGAATGAATATTTCCAAATAATCTTAGCTAAGTACTTGTATCTAAAAACATAATAGTAAATAACATTACTTAAACAAAAAATTGAAATAAAATAAAATGAAATTTTGTAGGGTTATATGAAACATTGACTAATTGTTTCGAGGAAGCACATATGTACATGTATCCGTCACCGCGTTTCGGGGGAATTACCAACCCGACTCTAACTTATGTGCCAACTTACTTTTTGCTTTTTTTCTCAAATATGTTTTATAAAAATCTTATGAGTATTCTATTTGAAAAGCACAATGAAAGGTAACATCTTAAGTCGGTCTACAGCCGCGGGCGTAATAATAACTCATGGTCAGCCAATGCCCCCTGTAATTGCTGCAAGCTGTTAGGGGATGCTAAGGCATGGATTATTATTATTATTATTAAATATTTTTTACAGCATAATAGATACTTATACCAATAAGGCATCGATCCCAGTTGTGCTTACGCAAAAAAAACATACAGGAAAAATTGCAAAAAATCAGCCTGGGAAAGCATGCAACGGTCTTCCAGGCGGAAATATTCGCAATTGCAGCCTGCGTAGAAAAGATTGCAAAGGAGGGTTGCACGAAGAGGAAAATAAACATAATGACTGATAGTCAGGCCGCTATCACGGCAGTTATGAATCCTCTTACCAGGTCAAAACTGGTTAAAGATTGTAAACAGCACCTTAATACACTGACACAAAGTTGTCTTTGATTTGCCGATGAATTAACCAAGAAGGGTTCTAAGAAACACTTCATTGGACCAGTATGGGCTCCTCTATATAACCTGTACTCACTTTTCGTCTTCTGTCTTCCTTATTATAATCATTTACTATCACGGCGACCTTCACCGCACATTTTTTTCCGAGAGAAATTGCTTTTATCGTTGTGTGTACGTAGAGTAAACGCGATGAAGGAAAGTCATGTCTGGCGGACCAGCTAATCTTCCACAATTTAGATTCTATACTCCCACAGATATTATGCACGATTCTCGTATTAATTCTCGACAGAATGTTTTTTGAGATTTTAAAAAGAAAAGTGTAGACGTTTTATATAGGGAAAATATAAAAATGTACATATACAGTAAGAAAACAAATATTTAAAGCACAATTTAGTCTCTTATAGAACGTTTCCCAGTTAAATTTTGAAATAAATTGAGAAAATAAAAACAAAATTTTGAAGATTTCTGTTGTTCTGAATATTGTTTCAAAGTTTTAAGCTTCTGCGATGGATAACTTATGAAGTAATTGAAAAAAAAAGCTTCAAGCCAGCTTGATTTCAGTTTTCTTAGTTATTTCATGGTAGAAAATCAAAACTCAGAGCTGTGGGCAAAGTAACTAATTCCAGTTACTCACTCGCTTTTATTCCCTATTGATATACGGAAACAGTTGAGCCAAAAGTAACTTTAAATCTAATACAATTACTTTTTATAACAAAAAACCAAAAGCAACTCTCAAAAGTTCAATTTTGAAAAAGGGATGCAAAAAAAATTTCGTTGTTGTCAGTTATTCCATGTTAGAAAGTTAAAACCTTTGACGAATATAAAAAAAAACGTGAAGCATTCTGTACAAACTCTCAAAAATTCAATTTCGAAAAAGGGACACAAAAATAAACCGTCTTTGTCAATTATGTCATGCACTATGCATTATAGGAAACGAATGCCTTGAAATAACATAGAACACACCTAGAACAAATTGAAACAATTCTCAAAAGTTCAATTTTGAAATCAAGGGGAGGGAGAGACGGGAAGGGGTGGCACAAACGAAATTTAGTTTTTTACAATTTTATCATGAAGTATGCATTGGAGAAAGATAACATTTTGAAACAATAATGGAATCTAGAAGTAGCTAAAACAAAAAAAAATGAAAATTAGTTTTGTAACCAGAGGTGGGGCAATGAAATTTTCTTTTTTCTGAATTATTGAACAATGTAGAAGCTAGAAAAATCTAGAACAACTGTCGGAAATTGCATTTTGAAAAGGGAGGTGGCTAATACGAGGGGTTTGCGTCTCGCAAAACTCTGATTTTGAAAAGTGGCAAAAAAATTATTGTTTTTTCAAATTATATGATGAATTAAACATGGTAAAAGGCTCAAACAATAAAACAAATCAGAACAGCTTGAAACAACTCTCAAAGTTCAACTTTGAAAAAAGGGGCGTCAGTAAAATTTCATTTTTTCAGTTATTTCATGATAGGAAGACAAAACCTTGGAACAGTATTCATTTTAATTTGTATTATTAATTAAAATAATCATTAATTATTGAATTAAGCTTGACAGAAACCCAAAACTTGGATAATAATAATATAGAACAATCGGAAACAAGTGCCAAAAATTGGACTTTGAAAGACAAATCCCTCGGGAGGAGGTTGGGCAAAACGCGAACTTCGGAAGGATATAGAAACAAGTCTAGAATAAACAAAAGAATTAAAAAAAATTGATTTATGAAACTAAAACTGTAGAAGACAAAACCTGAATCAAACTTGAACACTCAAAAATTGGATTTTGAAAAACAAGCGCGGCGAGAGGGAGGGAGAGAGGGGTTGGGGAAACACAAACTTCGGAAGGATATAGAACCAAGTCTTGAATAAATGAAAAATTTTAAAGAATTTTATTTATGAAACTAAAACAGTAGAAGACAAAGAGGAGTCCAATGTTAAACAAATGAAGCATGACAAGTAAAATTTGAAAATGGATTCTTAGTGAGCTTTTGCATCTACACCTTTTTGCTAATTTAACCGTCTCTTTATGATTTCAAATAAAAAAGTTACCCATGTTGTCCCTACGAAATCCGGGCACCCTGTATATATTATATTAATGTACTGTAGTGTATGACGACTTACGAGTAATGAAATAAATAAGTTGTAGGAGATATTATGTGGATAATTAAGTAGAGCGCGGACTAGGTCCACATCAGGAACAATAGATTAAGTTAGCTTAGATATAGTTAGCTAGAGTAGGGATCATTTTGTACATACACGAATAAATATTTAGAGCAGGACAACCCGGTGTAGTATCTTTCAGTGGAGCACTGGGTTGGTCAGATAGAGAAGATGGACCAAATCCCAACGAAAGAAGAGGTCGCTATCAATTTATAGATTCTACCTCAAGCAACAGATGAACTAATTGTTAACGAACATCGTTAACAGTTTTTACAAAACGAAATTTCTCACTCTGTATTGATACATCTGCCTACCTTAGATTAACAAAACATGCAATTAACTTAGTGGAATTAACTATTTTTCCAAGCGGGATAACAGACTTGTATATATTTTTTTCCGGTATGAAAGGGTAAACGAAACTGGACAACGAAACCAAGATGAATTTGAGTGTTTACAAAGAGAACTGGTAACATCAAACATAAGTAGGTCCGTACGCTGTCAGAAATAAAACTGTAAAACAGTAATTAAGACAAACACAAGCCTGTTAATAATCTGATTCTATCCCTTCTTCTTGATGAGAACACAATCCAACAAGCTAACAATAACATGAAGCATCACTACAAACACCCGCACAATATTCAAGATATCTCACTTGTAATTAAGGAAAAGGATAGAAGGGAGAGAAGTACGACTTCAAAAGCTGTGATTTTATTACTTCTCATTTATCAACGCTAACACAATGTCCCCTATCTCTTAAGTGTAGGCAGACTGAATCAACTAAAATATAGAGGTAAAAACAGGCAGTATAATGTAGAGAAGATATCTCGAACAAACGTGAAATATCGATCTGAGTTTTCAACTTTTACAAAATTCATTTATTCGCATTTTTTTGTTAGTTATCCAACTATAAACGACGACGTATACAGATAAATTATGGATTTGTTTAACCTCGTTCGCGAAGCGAGATATCCATTATATCACGGACATAGCTAGAGATCGCTTAAATATTTCATTTATATCTTGAAGATGAGGTTATACGAATTAATTTTAGATTCTAAGAGGATATTATGGATGTATGTACATACTAGAGGAAGAGAGGTCAGATATTCAATATCGACGTTTAAATAAATTGGATAAAAAGAAATTAATTTCACCACTGATTATTCTCGTAGAAACAAGAGGACACAGTTAACACTGCTGCACTCGTTGCAGCGCAACAAATATATCCTTCAAGCTCAAGTAAACACATTCAGATCTAACCCAGTCAGCGGTGTGTACACTACGAATACAGTACACGATCAGGCTTTTGTATAATTTTCCACCTAATTTGCTACCCTAAGCGAGTTAAACCGTGTCGAAGAGTATTCCAGTGTAATAGTATCGGGAGTTTCCACGCCCAGCTACCGCTGCAACATCCTCTACCCCATCCTTCGACATGAATTACCCACCCCGCTACTACCAACAACCCCGTACTATTCACGTTGACAATCCGAGGTTCATTCATTTCAATTCCGTGAGCTCCGGTTCTATCCGGACTCGGCCATTTACGACTGTGTAGATTTTGCGGTGAAAATGAAGGACCTCCTTTTTCCACGCTATGAATATTTTTCGAATTAGAATGGAAATTTTAACGTTTCATTACGAGAGCTGAGAATAATTAGTGTTATCTTGCTTCCGTATACTTGCCGTATGATGTGAGAGGGAACTTGTTACTCTTGTGATTTTGAGGATTTTTTTTTACCCGAGGAAGTGATGCTTAGGTGGAGAGGTTTCCTGTGGAAAGAAAATCAATTTTGGAGTGGGTTTTCGTTTTATGCATTGTTGGATTGTCTTTAGCGTCAATGTAATCTAAAAAGTGACAGAATTTCATAGACAAAATATGGGCGAAGCTATCACTATCAAGTCGGCTTCTAAAATAATAAGAAAACGGTTTATTAAGATTGGAGTTCATATCATCGAAATTATTAAACTACGAAACGAAAAAGAAGTGTCCAAAACGGCGCATTTGACTAAGATCGAGAATAAAGAATGAAAAGATGGGAAAAGTTCTAGTAATGTAAGGAATAAATTTAGCAAAGATGAAGATTATATTTTGACAATATTTTTGCAAAATTGGAAGTCGTCAAATAAATACAGTGTGACTATACGGATATTATTGTACAGGGTCACATAACCTCAAATATTAAGTGATAGTTCGTATATTTATACATTACCATATAGATAATCCCCAAAAATGTCGTCTAAACGACTATTGACGTATGAGAAGATGGTGCACTTGGACGAGCACCTATCGGAAATTAAAGATCTGAGCGAAGACGATGAAAATCCACCCCTTAATGAAAGCTATGGATCTGAGTCTTTGCTTGCGATTAACGAAGATTTTGAAGAATCAAATGAACAAATCCAAGAATCTGAAGAAGTTGTGGAAGCTGAACGAGGAAGCCGAGGAAGACGTACCTGCTAAAGAAGTGTCTACTGAACCACAGCCTGGCCTAAACACCTCATGTTCAGCTTCAACGCGCAAAAACGCGTAATTAAGGAGTTCACGACGCAAAATGAACTAACTCCCGAAGAAAAGATTGATTGGAGGAAAGGGGTCCAATTTCTAACTCCAAACATCAAGTGGTTTGAGAAAACAGTTGAAGATGTAGTTGAGCTAGAAAATCCAATGTTTTTTTTTTTAATACTTTTGCGATGAACTGTTTGAAAAAATGATTGAATTCACAAATTTGTATGTCCATACAACAGCATCAAAGATTTGGTCCCACCTTTAGTCAACGATGTCGTCAATTGCAAATAAATCAGACTTTCTAGTACCATAGTTTCAGATTTTTTCTCTGAACCGAAATAAATAGTGACCGAAAGGGTTAAGAAAAAAAATTCAATATATTTTTCTTAAAACAACTTTTTTTCAATTAGCGTGACGTACAATTGAAAAAGCTTTTAGTCGATCGTTCTGAAATTTTGAGGAATGTTTCTTAATAAAATTCCAAAGAATCTGAACTTATATTTTAAGATGATAGCACCATTTAAAAGGTATTATTCATTGCAAAATAAATGAAAAAAATAGGGGAAAATCGAAACAAACATCTGTCACAATTGCAATTTTCAATCTTTACTTGCATTTAGGTTCATATTCGTAAAAAAAACACCGCAATAATCTAAAAAACTCGAAACTTTGCTCTCAGATGAAAATTGTGGCCTCTATGTGTTACGCAAGCAACAAAAATACACGCCGACCTGCCCGGTAGACAGCAGCCCATAACTCCGTCATTTTTGAAAATTATAACTAGTAAAAATACATACATACTGTTTAGTATGCCAATAAAAAGTTGTCCAATAATTCCTTCCGACCAAAAAAAAAAAACAGAAAAACGTCAAAAAATCTGTCTCCTAATGTGATTTTCCTCCTTAAGGGGGAAAAGAGATGAGTTTTATAAAGTTGCCAGAAGAACTTCACTTAATCAAAAATTCTCAGCCAAAGTATATATGCATGTATGTACAGGGTCCGGCACAAAAGACGGACGGTTTTTAAAAATTCACAAAATCGGTAATTTTTACTCAAAAACAACATTATGACGGATTCGGGTTTAGAATGAAATAGCATTTGTGACAATTAAATGTGGAAAATCACATCAGTCATGCGGTGAATCGATGCATTGCTGGAGGCGTTCTTGAAAGTGCGCTTAAACTCCATCGCTCTCTGAACTTGGGCGACTTCCACGCGAATGGCCTCCCTCAAATCGTCCAGAGTTCGGGGCTTGTGCTCGTATACACGAGTCTTGAGGTGTCCCATAAGAAAAAATTCGCAGATGGATAAATTTGGCGACCGAGGAGGCCCATGAACATCACCAAACATAGAAATAAGGCGACCATGGAAGAGAGGGCGAACGTTCATCGTTGCTCTGGCTGTGTGGGCGGTCGCCCCATCCTGTTGGAACCACACATGTCGCAATGGAACACGTCGTCGTCGTAATTCAGGTGAAAATAAATTGGTGATCATTTCGACATAGCGCTGCACCAAGAGATCCAGTGAAGAACTCCATAATGTCGACTGCTAAAAATGCCAGGAACGCACGAGGCGAACGGCACTCTCCCCACCACTTTCGTGCTTCATTAACAAAAGAAAATATCTGAATTTTGGATAATGGAATTACGACAGAACAACTTGTGGCTGACGGCTGTGGAGGTCAAAATTAGAACCCCATAATGATAGCAATGTATTTAAAATGGTTAATTACTTCAGTTAAAAATTGGAAGTCTTTTTGGTTGTTGGCAGCTTGAAGGTATTACTCCTAGCAAAAGATGATGGAGCCGATTGGAAAATGTGTCAAAATTAGGTCATTACAAGCAAGTTTTAGAGCAGCATTTTGAAAGAATGTCGTTGAATAAAATAATAAAAGAGATGATGAACCGAAAATTAATCAGATGTAATTTATCAGATGTCTCTGTATCTGTTGTACCGACTTCTGTTGTGTAGTGCCTTGCGATGTGCTATTTCCCACCTTACTCACTAGAGGGCATGAAGTTGGAATTAGTCCATTGTCGGGGGTGTTATACAAATTAAAGTTGAGAGGTCAAAAACGATAAAATTAGATCTTTATCCGTAATTTAGCTGACGAGACCTGAAAGGTCGAAACTACGTGGTCCGCTTCTAATGCTTGATCTATGTATTTTCATTGCACTTGTCCGCAGCGTGAATTCCAACAATATACTATGAGCGCCTATTACAGTTGCACAAATAGATAGATGTTCCCGGCCTAATAATTTGTACAGTGACCTTCAAAGGTATCCGCACACGACTAGATAGAAAAATACCTCGCGCTCAATACTTTATTACAAAGAACCGCAGGGCCAATTTACTACCTGCTGAGTGTAAACGTAGTTTGTCGCTCTTATAGTAACATTGCATTATATAAACGCAAATACGTAGACCTAGCATAAATTTAAATATTAGAATTAAGTAATTTAATCTTCTGTAGCGTTAAGTGAATGAAATAGTTGTTCTATATCGCAAATATTTTTTAGTAAAAATTAATAAATATATACTGCATACATGACTCCTTTATTGAAATGTAAATCGTTCAATAGAAGAAGCATTGATTGAGACCCTGACATTTTTAATAAGTCATTTGACGTTTGTACAAATAACAAAATACTGTCAACATACCCAGCTGCTAATCATTACCTTACGATCTGTCAGATAGTAATCGTTTTAATTATTTATTATAATAGGGCAGTCAAACATAATATTATGATATAAATAATGACCAGTAAACAATAACCAATAACCTGAAATAATGACCAGTATAAATAATAACAAACATGATAAATATCACTACATGTTGACACTTGTGATTTATTTACTGAAAGCATAAAAATAGTATAATTTTACTACAGGCTGTTCCATTTAAATAAGATGAGAAAATAATGCATTTGGGTTTTGAATCGCCCTGTACACAGTTTTCGCAATATTGGCAAAATATAACTTTGCTATAAAACTGTAGCAATATAAAAGAGTTATTCCAGTACAAAAATAATTTCAAGCTGTTTCGTGTGGAATACACAGGACGTTGAACACAATGATTTTCAGAAAAACTGATAACTTCTGAAATACTCGGTATAACTCAATGAGACCTTATATTGAAAGGTTGAGGAAGATATGCTTAATCTAAATTTGAAATAATATATAGTGTGTTCCATTGAATGAAATGTATGTTTGGTTCACCCTAGCGATATGAAACACCCTGTATATATGAGAATAATTTTATAATATGTAGTTTAAGACTGTCTATGATTTTTGTACATAACCTTTTGTGATATCTTTAATATTAATGGATATATTGAGCTTTGACCCTTAATGCCTCACCCTGTATATGCATTTGTATAAAATGTTATTGTAAGAGCGACAAACTACGGTTACACTCAGCAGGTAGTAAGCTGGGTCTGATGCTCTTTGGAATAAAGTATTAAGCGCAAGGTATTTCTCTATCTAATCATGTCCGGATACCTTTGAAGGTCACTGTACCTATCCCTTTTTAATATACATTTCCTTCTTTAATTTCTTTTTAATACTTTCAAACTCTAATGTCTTCAAATACCATTAAATCGAATCAGAGTTCACCAAAAGAACATTAAAAAATTAGTGCCAAAAGTGAGTCAAACACTTTCAAGTGATTTCTATACATTTTACTAAAGTAGATTTAAGAAGTTTTGATACTAACATAAGTACTTACAACTGCACAACATGGATACACACCAAGGAAATCTTTACCTTAATTAAAGGTACGCAGTATCTAATTTTTTGAACTAAGTTGTGCCTTTGATACACTTAATATAAACTTGGTTTGATAGAAATTTCAAATGTATGCCATGAAGAACATTGATCCGGATTGGCTGGCAACTAATATTTGTAAATTTGCTAAATATAATAAATAGATTACCTTCCGAACGCTTCTATCCTTACTGGACGATCTGTATCCGTAACGTTGTGGAGGCACTTGCCCTATCCTAGTGTACTCTAAAGGTGGTGAAACAGGTCTCCCCTGTCGGTCCATCCAGGAACATGTCTGCCTAGTATGCCAACTGCCGCTGTATCCCAAATTAGGATTCACAGTCGGTGATTTTACCGTCATGCTGAGCTTACGACATGACTTTAACATCTGAAAAGAAACGATAATATAAAAGACTTTATCCAGTTTTACGACAAAAGGCATACAAACATTTATTAACTATAAAACGCAAACAACAACGACCATCAGGTGGCGTTTCATTAACGTATAATTGAGTCCCAGTTAGTCGAATTACAAGTTGGAACGCATTTAACAGTTTGGAATTGTAAGGGTAGTTTAAATGGTGTTGTAATGATAGCAATTTGAGTGCTAACTTTTGACGATATCGGTTAACCATCGGTTTCCTCTCTGTTGTTGTACGCGTAAACTGTTCACTTCCTCCGCGGGTTGCTTATCGTGTGCAGCACGCTATTTACTAAGCTCGCGGTCTAAAATCAAAACCCGTGTATGTGAATACACAATCATCGATCAGAATAGGAAATAACCATTAATATGTGATTTGGTAGATTTGTAGATATGGATATGTATGTATTTCGATAAATATAAAGACAGGTTCAAATTTTCCAAGAGTAATATTTAGGTAAACTTAGTATTAAGTGATGCATTACATAAATAAATAAAACCGGGGCTGAAACTTAGATATGGTGTCCTTTTCTAAATATAATTCTGGATAACCACTTTTTAACTTCATCCTGAAACTGACGCTTCCATTATTATTACAACATTCCCAACACAAGACTTAGGGGAGGGTGGGCCACAATGATACATAGGGCACAATGAGACAAACGAAATATCTTCAAATTTCCTGGGTAAATATCACACATTCACGTCAGTAATAGCTGTAGTTGGTATTCATCATCAACCAAAATTTTGGAATGAATAGAATCACATTCCATCTCTGTATGTCCAGTTTCAAAAAATTTGTGGTCAATTGACTGTACTGTTGGGTGCTTGGCTATGAGCTCTAAGCACATGCCAGCGAAAATGGAATTCTTTTGTTGGCCTCCACAGCCATCTGACATTATACGCACTGTTCTTATATTTTGATGAGATAAAATGTAGTTATATACACACGTAGATATCTCGTTAGATCCTCGCTTTCCCTGGGTCTCTGGCCATAGATAACATTGTACATCTTGGTTGCCCAAATTATACATAGACAAATTATAGACTGCTAACTTACGTAAAAAGAAAATTTGTCCAGCTTTACCCTTAGGAGCACAGAGAAGCGCTTACAAATTGAAATTAAATGACAAAACAGATGGATTGCTCTGGGCTATCTCTTTGTCTTCATTTCGACATTTCCGAGCAGATTCTTTCCTTTTAAGATGTTTATTAAATTCCACTTCATATTGTTTTTGTTCGTCCTCTGACCGACTTCTTTGGGCTAAACATCTCTTGCATTGGTCCTTTTTTGGTTTGAAAAATTCCAAGTTGTATTCGTTGAAAACGAGCCTGTATTTCTCAAGTGATACCGGTTTACGACTACTGGCCGAGCACAAATCTATATACATTCGATGCATAATTGTAATGTTCAAAGCGGAATCCAAATACTTTTTCGTATGCTTCATCCTGCAATAGTGGGATTCCATTGCAGGAAATGAGGTAATATGATTGCGCATGAAAGTATCATCCTCAGCAGCCAACTTATTGACAGAAACATGTTTACCTCGTTTATCTTTCTCCAATATTCCCCTGTAGGTGTGCGTTTTTTTAGGGAACAGCGTATAAAAGCGTCCGTAATGTTTAATCTTTTTTCTATCACCCTCCACAGTAAAATAATAATAATTTTTCAGGAGTTTACAAGATTCCTAGTTGTTCTCTTTTTAGGTTTCTGTTCAACATGATTTAGCACGAACTGCTGAATGTTCCAAGAAATTGTATTACAAATAAACGAACTGGTATCGACTGGTTCCAGGCATTCATGAAACGACATTCAGTACTGAGTATCAGACAGCCTGAAGGTTGCACTTTGTCAAGAGCCACGTCCTTCAACAAACATAATGTCTCGCTTTTCTTCGAAAATCTTCAAACTGTGTTGGAAAGAACAAAGATGTTTGCTGACCGTTCCAGAATCTTTAATATCGACTAAACTGCAACAACAACGGTGCAGACACCGAAAAAAGTGGTAACCCAAAGAGGTATTAAGCAGGTTAGTAAATGCACAAGTGCAGAGCGCGGTACATTAGTAACGACATGTTGCATTATCAACGCTGCTTGAAATTCTCTCCCACCGGTGATGATATTTCCAAGGAAGAAATTCAAAGAGCATATGATTACTGGCGCACCACCTGGTACTCTTGGCTTAGTAAATCGTAAATTCTTCTGGGTGGATGACGACTGAATTGTTCGAGGAAGTGATGAAACATTTTATTTAAAAAAAGATCCAGTTCAAAAGATAATCCGAGTTTATTGATCATGGATAATCATGAAAGCGACATTTCTGTGGGAACATTGAACTTAGTCAAAGATAATGGGGTAACTATTGTAACATTACCACCACACTGTTCCAACAAACTGCATCCCCTTAATGTGTCAGTTTTTTATTCATTCGAGGCATTCTACAATGCTGCAGTGGATAGTTGGCTGTTTGCTCACCCAGGAATTCCAATGAATATTTATGGAATAGCTAGTTGTGTAGGTCAAGTTTTCCAGAAGTCCGTGACACCTTCGAACATCACTTGGGGATTCGGAAAAACTGGGATTTATCCATTCGACAAGCACATTTTCACCGAGGTCGATTTCCTATCCAGTAAAGTAACAGACAGACCGAACATCATTGAGCCTGGTAACCCCCAAATTCAAGAAACACAAGATCAATAATCTCTAGAATATTGTCATTGAACATTGTCCATGTCATTCGCGCGTCAATTGGAGTCTAGACGAAAATGTACCAAAAGGTTGGGCCAAGGTGAGAAAGAGTGGAATAATAACTGACACTCCGGAAAAGAAAGCTATAGAGGAGAGAGCACAGGAAAAATTAAGAAGAGAGTCCGCGCAAAAATCTAAGATGCTGTCTAAGGAAACTGCATTCGTCTGAATCAGAAGAGGAAGAATTCAGTGCCCATGAAACAGACGATGCACTGGATGATGAAATTGAGGTTTATCCAAAAGAGTTATGGTTTGATTCAGTAGAAAGAAAGCCGAATAAGGGGGAATATGTTCTGGTAGAATTCTCAGAAAAAAAGAAAATTTACTACGTTGTTAAAGTTAAGAACTCCGGTGAAGATGTATCTGTTAGGTATCTCAGGAAGAGTACTAATTCGGTAACTGTTTTAATTTTTTGTCATTCATTTGTTTTCTTTTTAACTAAATTCCAAAATCAGAATGATTTTTCATAGATATTTGTTTAATTTTTGAAACAATTCAGTTTAATTTTAATTCAATAAAATCAAATAAAGGAATTCTTATGTTATAATTTATTAATATTTGTTTTCTTTTATAACCTAAATTCCAAAATCATGAGTGACGTTTTTCATACATATTTTTTTAATTTTGAGAAAAGTTTGGAAATGAGAATTATAGAGCTAAAATTTGCCATCGGTGGTTTTTAAATTATACACTAGAATAATAGAAGGAAAAATCAGAAAGAACATGGAACATAAGTTAGAAGAGGAACAAGCTGCTTTTAGGAAAAATAAACAGACAATTGATAATATTTTTATCTTAAGAAGCATCATAGAAAGAAAAATTAAACAAGGTGAAGAACTATATATCACATTTCTGAACCTGAGGGCGACTTTTGACTCCGTCAACAGAGAAGTAATATGGAAAAGCATGAGAAAATTAGACATACCAACAAAACTCATAGAAGTGCCTGAGTCCACTTCTGTTTATAATGGTGGATAGAATACTAAAAAACATGAAAGAAAGCAGTGAGCTCTGGCAGTGAGTACCGGGAGACAGTAGTGGGATATGCAAATTTAACACCCGTAAAAGTTGGCGGACTTCTATACGCAGATGATGTAGTTATTGTAGCGAACACACATGGGAAGATGGAAGAACTTCTAAAAACATGGATTGAGCAAATAAAGAAGATAGACCTGGAGATCAACTTCACAAAGTGCAAAACAATGATTATAAATAGAAAACAGAAAGCTATCGTATGAAGACCATATAATAGAGAGGGTGTCAACTTTTGAGAATCTAGGGGTAATATTCACAGAAGACGGCAAACTAGACATGGAAATCGCAAATAGGACTAGGAAAACAACAAAAATATATTACGCCCTAAATAAAGTAATCTATGGCAAAAGGGAAATAGGAACAAACACAAAGCTTAGAGTATATAACTCAATCATAATCCCAACACTGTTGTATGGCAGCGAGACATGGGTGATTAATACGAAAATAGAGAGTCAGATTAACGCAGCGGAGATGAAACATTTCAGAAAAATCGCGGACAAAACCAAATTAGACAAAATAAGAATTGAAGATATCAGAATGGAACTAAACCAAGAGTTAGTAACATCAAAAATAAAGATGAGGCAACTGAACTGGTAAGGACATATCAAAAGAATGACAACAGAAAGCCAAATAAGAAAAGTGATGGAAGCTAGAAGATACAAGAAAAGGAAAACAGGAAGGCCTAGAAAGACATGGCTAGAACAGATCGAAGAAAGGGGAAGAGAGAAAGGCAAAATAATGACCCAAATGAATACAGCAAATGAAGGACCGAAAGACATGGAAGAGATGGGTGAATAGTTAATAAGTAGACTACCGACGCTCGAATGGGCATAAGGTATATGAAGAAGAAGAAGAAGAAGAAACAAAGTTTTATATTACCATTTGAAAATCGATTTAATCTACTGTCTCATTGTACTTCACATGTTGGGCCAAAACAAAAACATAAAAAAACTAATCATAACTTTTTTAATTTTATTTTTTTGGGATTAATTTTACAAAGAAAGTTCAAATTATAATTGGTCAGAAAATATCAGTGAAAGATTAGTATTAAATTTTACACATCCAAAAAACCAAATTTTGTCTCATTGCGACCCACTCTCCCCTACTACCTCATTTATCAATGTGCAACTAATGCTTTCCCGTAAATTTCTAATGTAGCACGGTAGAACCCCAATCCGCTTATTCACGACTGCATTCGCTCTGTACACCGAGAAAATCACTCTCGTGACTACATAATTAATTTGTTACATTTTTACCAACCCATTTACATCTATTTCCGTCTATCTTGTTATAAATTCACCCACATACATACACCTACACAAAATCCCAAATGAATAATAAACAACAACAAAAAAATCAATGTTCTACTATTGAACTGAAAAATGATACGTCGCCAATTCTACCTTAGCCTCACTTATAATTCATTACCTCCGATACATACCCTAAGTAACTCAATCCTCTCTCTCTCTCTCTCTGTATATATGTATGTACAATTCTAACTTATTGTTGGCTTGGTGTTTGACGTCACGGATTTATACCTCATTCAATAAGAACGTTCTGTCGTTAGAACACCGTAATGACGTACCGTTTTTGATTAGTTTCCAGCTTTATCTCGCGTTAAGAAAGCCGGTTTTATGGAACCGACAAACACGTACCTAGGGGTTTCATAAATTCCCGGAAGAAGGTGTTATTTGGAGCGAACGCGGGGGCGAACGATATTTGTTTTCATTAGGCGACACCCACAAGCTATCTTTCATCTGGGAAATACTTATTTTCCGTCGAAAAATAAAAGGAAATTTAAGATAAAAGCTGCGGATAAGGAAAACAGTGACGACAATGAGGACTAATTGAAGCGTTGAATATTTCGATACAAATGAGAAGTAATATTGAAAGTACTTGACAGATGGATGGATAGTACGATATCGGTACAAATTGATAAAGCTTTTCATCCAAACACAGCATAATTTCTGTTCCGTATATCACAATTTGAAAATTCTCTTATAGCTAGATTATTTACCACAACATCGTCCTCGAAGGAAGCGTTACAGTAACGGTGCGATCTATCGTGCCTGCTCGACCGCCACCGACACATTCCGAATGAGAGTATATACGAGGATAGTTTGATGATTAACTTGGTTCACACACTAATAGAGGGCACAAATGTAATCTGTATATGTAGTCATAAAGTGTCATTCCTATGAGCTAATATTCTCTGGCTTCAAGTCATTCTGACAGTAATTCGTTGTTTGACAGTTACTTAAACAGAAGTGTTTCGAGCAATAGCGAAAAATGGATAAAGTTGGAATTCATGGTGTGATTCAATTCTTTTATCTGGAAGGGTAAACATCGAACGAAATTCATAAGAGGATTTTACCTATATTGGGTGACTCATGTCCTTTTAAGTTTAAGCGTGGCAGAACAAGCGTTAAAGATGCACCACGTCCTGGAGTCCCGAAATCAGCTGTGACAACCGAAATCATCGATGAAGTCCACGATTTGATTTTAGCCGATAGACAAGTGAAAGTGAGCGACTTAGAGAAAGCCACAGGCATTTCAACTGAACGAGTTCACTTGGTTTTGCATAAACAATTGCACGTGCAAAAACTGTGCGCAAGATGGGTGCCGCATTTACTCACTCAACAGCAAAAGCGAATTCGCATGCGAATATCTGCCTGCAATTTGCAAGTATTTCAGAAGAATGTAGTAGAGTTTTTCCCCGTTTTGTGACAATGGGCGAAACTTGGATACACCACTATGTCCCGGAAACAAAACAGCAGTCAAGACAATGGATTGCCCATGGAGAATCCGCTCCGAAAAAAGCGAAATGGGTTTCATCCGCTGGAAAGGTCATGGCATCAGTTTTTTGAGACGCAAAGGGAATTTTCCTAATTGACTACCTTGAAAAGGGAAGAACCATTATTAGAAACCGGAGAATACTATGCATCACTTTTGGATCGATTAAAGGCGGCAATAAAGAGAAACGCCCGGAAATGGCAAAGAAAAAGGTGTTGTTACACCATGACAATGCCCCCGTGCATTCAAGCCGTATCGCTTAGAAAAAATTGGCCGAGCTACGATTTCAACTGCTTCCGCATCCTTGCGTATTCGCCAAATCTAGCTCCCTCGGACTACCATCTATTCCTGAAACTAAAAACTTTTCTGGCAGGACGAAAATTTGAATCCAATGACGAGGTCATACAGGAACTAAACCAGTATTTTGAAAGCATCGAAGAAATTCATTTCCGTGAAGGAATCGCGAAGCTGGAGAAAGCGTTGAACTTCGACGGGATTACGTTGAAAAAAAAAGTATGTTGCAAGTTAATTATCACACCGCCCTCGTACTATACTGATTTACAATAAAATATCTTATGTATGAGTAGGGATATGTTTTAATCAACTCAGATCCATCATGTAATCTAATGGTAACCATCACTAATTTCCAGAAAAATTTGAAACTTTTACATTAAGGATGCGTTGAAGGATCTGTGCTAGATTCTTAGTCTTCTTTGTCTGCCAAGGTAAAGTTCCTTTTAAATTTGGCATCCCTGAATGGTCGGTTATGGTAATTCCATTCGAAAAGAAGGATTAGGTTGGCTAAGGTTGGCTATGAAGCATTACAGAGTGCGGCTCTAAATCGTCATGATACGGTATCCTCCCCTCCCTCCTCCCCCTCCCAATAGCATTTATTACGAAACAAAACTATTCCTAAAGGACCTATCAGTCAAAGGTGGGTGCACAGTAGCCATAAATAGGGTAGATTTAATGGAAAAAACAGAACAACTTTTATGTGATGATGTCACAAAAAAACTTAACAACAATCCTACTGCAAGGATTGAAACCAAGCTTATCAAACAACTTGAACAAAATAAAATTCAGAAATGTCTTGATGAAATCTCTGGCCGTGTTCATCACTGACGTAGCCGAGGTTCCCGGGAAAGAAATCCAGATGTGAACGTAAAAAATGTATTTTAAGGCTCATGTTACAGCTATTCATACTAACTTCTAAGGAGTTTATTAACAATTGCTATGTAATTGTCAGATTTTGTGTTTCGTAGATAATTTTGGGTCACACTCTTAAAAGCATGCCAAGCACCACGTTCCAAGTCATTTAAAGTCTCTTCAAATTGTGCATCTTGTTGTAGACGTTTAATTTGGTGTTCTATATTCCCTCTTTAAGTTTTGCATTTGAAATATTGGGAAATTTTTGTTGAAGGTATTGGAATCAACGACCATCCTTATCCATTGCTTTGAGGACATTCTTCAACAAACTAATTTGATGTGCAGTGGTAAAAATATGTTATCAGGTTCCTTTATAATGCCTTATGAATTATATTCTTTTGTCCAGAAATCTACTGAGCCCCGATTGGCCAATCCCATCTGTTCCACTCGCAAAGGAAACAACAGTGCTTTGTGTACTCCAGTTGTAAACCGAGTAGAATTCCTATAACTTTGAGGTCAGTTCTGATATGCCATTTGTATACTTTGTCATTAATTTTGTCGAGAAGACGTTAAACGGATAAACGTTTCCTATGTGAAGAAGGACAGCTTTCAAATTCAGTTTTGAAGCATCGATAAAAAGACACCATTCTTCTGGATTGTGTTGATGATCTAATGTCAGCATGAAATCATCGACATTATTGCAGAATGAAAGACCTTCTTCGGTTGAAAAATACTGTGACAGTTCTTTCTGGCGATTATGATACACAGAACTATCCTTGAAGTCTAGATCCTAGTATTTCTGCTTGACTTTTGGACAAGTTCAGATCTCGAATAAGGTCACTTAATTCTAAAGTGAGGTCCTTCCTCCAAATTTCAGAATCACTGATCAATGTCTTCCTCTGCATCTGTAATGGCATATGCTTCACTCGGAACATCTATATGTAGGTCTTGGTACTGTCAAGGCGTCTGAATGGGGTAATGGACGAGTAAGAGAAGACGCACTAGCATAATTAATCTTGTTCTTATTTTTCAAAGGGTAGGGATTGTGGGTATGGCAGCCAAAGATTCCAACAATAGATTCAAATTTTCAAATTCTGAGCTTTCGCAATTTATTTATTGCTTCATCAGAGAATTAAGCTATAAAAAGCAGAATACAATGTAGGTTATGAAATGATATAAATTACACACAGAAACTTACAATAGAGTATTCTGCTTTTTGTAGCTTAATTCTCTGATGAAGCAATAAATAAATTGCGAAAGCTCAGAATTTGAAAATTTGAATCTATTGTTGGAACTTTTCGCTGCCACACCCCCAATCCCTACCCTGTAAATTTAACGAGTACAGCCAGTAGTTCTTTTCAAACTTCTTATTTTGGTTGGAGAACCCGAGCTTTCGTGCAGCAAAAGTAGCAATTTAATTTTTAGATCAAAATAGTGAAAATATACACTACCGTCCATAAATGAGGGATCAGTAGCATACAAATTCGTCACTTAGTAATTTACCTGCCCAAATAGCCCCAATCTAAATAAAATATGTTTGGTACGTTTGCAAGATATTTACAAAGGGAAATTGCATAAATCCCTACAATAAATAGCAAGTTTTCAGATGAGAATAAACAAAGTTCTGTTAATCCATTTATGACCTGGAGAAGTACAAAGCCCGTTCTTATAGAAAGAAATCGGTAAAGCCACTTATAATACTGCAATATTTACGTAATTATTCTACGAATGAAGTATTTAGATATTTAGGATATGAAACACTCATTTATCATAGAAGAAGTATTAGTTTGTGCTTTAGTTCTGTCCGATCAACTTGTGATACGAGTACGTAAGATAAAGAATTGTTTATCGCGAAAGAATGGCAAAACGAAAAGAGTTGAGTGCAGAGACACGTAGTGCTGTCATTACTTTACATAAAGAAAATTATTCGTTGGAGCAAATTGCGAAAAAACTTAAATTAACTTACCGAGCTGTCCAAGGAACAGTCAAACGCTATAAGACAACAGGAACAACGCATTCCGGAAAGCGATCCGGAAGACCCAAAATAACGAACCCGGCTGAAGATCGACGATTGGAAGTAATATCCAAAAGAAACCGACGCCTAACAGCTCCACAGATTCGAGCTCAACTCCAGTGTCCCTTACTACGGTAAAGAGGCACTTAACAAAAACAGGGTTACAGGGACGCATTGCTGCTCGCAGACCGTTACTGAGACCACAAAACCGTCAGAAACGGTTGCAATGGGCTAAAGAGCATCAAAATTGGAACATCGATATGTGGAAAAAAGTGTTATGGACTGATGAGTCAAAATTTCAAATTTTTGGCAGTAATTGGAGTGTTTACGTTCGACGCAGACGAGGTGAAAGAATGCGTGATGATTGTGTTGTGGCTACCGTAAAGCATGGAGGAGGTTCAGTGCTAGTTTGGGGAGCATTTTCCTTCGACGGTGTTGGAAATCTGCATCGAATCAACGGAATATTAACAAAAGAGCGGTACAAGGTCATTTTAGAAGAACATGCTATTCCTTCGGGGTTGCGATTGATTGGAGAAGGGTTTCATTTTCAGCAAGATAATGACCCAAAGCACTCTGCTCGACTTTGTAGAAACTATAATATTTGCAGCAAAAAGAAGCAGATGGAATACTTAACATGATTTGGCCTCTACAATCGCCAGACCTCAATCCTATTGAGCTGCTTTGGGATGAGGTGGATAGAAGGGTGAGGGAACATTGTTCACGGTCACAACAACAGCTTTGGGAACATCTCCAAGAGGCATGGAACGCAATTCCAGTAGAGACACTTCAACGACTTGTATTAAGAATGCCCAAAATATGTAAAGCAGTTATTAAGTGTGGCGGTGGATATTTTTCTGAGAATAAATTAAAATAATTTTATTTTTTTATTAAATATTATATGGCTTAGAATTTGTAAATATTACTTTATTTTTTAAGAATTCAACTTTGTTTTGTTAGAGTTATGTAATTTTTTTAATATATGCATTGACTAATTTATTATGTTGCGTTGTATCATTTTTCTTCTGCTGATCGCTCATTTATGGACGGTAGTGTAAACTTTCTATTAAAGGCGTAATATTCCGTTTATGTCGTTGGGTAATAAATTTTCCACATACATAACAGGAGCTGTTGAGATTCTTTGTACACCCTCGGGACATTATAAAATAAAAAGATATTCAGCTATCACAAACAGACTTAAATTGAATCTAACGAGCTGTGCGTCTCTTTATATACCAACACTACAATATATCTTGTAATATCTTTCTTATAAAAAAGTCACTTTGAAATTCTGTAAAATTGTACTTTTTGAAAATTCTATTTGCAAAAATTTCTCAAAATCCTGACGTGATGGAGCAAATTTAAAATTAGTTTCAGAATCAGCATGAAAAACGACATCTACATCTTATGGTGTATGAGAAAAAAAAAAATTGTGTTGAACAGTGATACTAGACATGGCATACGAACGTGATCGAAAAAAGAATCGGACTTGCTCACTAAAGAAATACACTAGCATTATATTCACGTTATATAAAATAATTATAACAGAAATTTATACAGGGTGTCCCAAAAATACACCGACAAACTTTAAGGGGTGGTAGAGGACATCAAAACAAACATTTTTTGTTTAGTAAACATATGTCCGCAAATGAGCCGTTGTAGAATAAAAAAGGAAAAATGGTTTTGGTATTATATTACAAAAAATGTTTAGGATAACATTAATAAATCACTATTTGTTCATGTTGGACTTCGTTTTATGGACAAATAAATGATGTTTTATAAACTGTTGAAAATGTTGATTTGATTGAATACAAAGTCGGTTCATTGACTTGCGGACTCTATGGAATATTCCGGGAATAGCTTCTACATGTGTACAGCTCGCCATTATTCTTGCTAAGAGATCTTCCTCATTACGGATAGGCGTTTCGTAAACTAAAGATTTGAGATAACCCCAAAGAAAAAATCCAGGGGGTTGAGATCGGGAGAACGCGCTGGCCAGGCCACGGGACCTCCTCTTCCATCGACGGGGAAATTGTTGGTCTAGATGTTGGCGCACGTTTAAACCAAAATGCGGAGGTGCTCCATCATGTTGGAACCAAATGTTACTTCTAATGTTTAAAGGAACATTTTCCAATAATAGAGGCAAAATATTTTGCAGAAAATTCAAATAAATGTCTGCGTTCAAACGAGCAGGCAGCAAGTGAACTATTAGGTTCTCTCCAACAATACCAGCCCACATGTTAACACTGTGGATAATCTTCAGGATTTAAAGCTTGTACGCGTTGTAAATGGAAAGGGTAGAGAAGTTGTTCATGAATAACACGGTGTACCGTCGACTTCGATGATACCATATGGTGTGCAATTGCGCGAACACTTGTAAATTGGATTTCTTCAACGCGGTGTAGAACCTCTTCTTCAAATTGAACCGTACAAGCTGTTTTCGGACGACCACTACCACCAGGACGTTTTAGGTTCCCACTTTCTCTAAGGCGACGATGGATGGAAGCAAAGGTTGTATGTGCTGCTTCTTTTCCATTACACTGTGCTGCACCATAAGCAAGATGCATATCGGCAAGTTCTTCAAATGAGTAATTATCATTCATTTTCAATATAAATTTTATATTAACAATCAGTAAAGTAAATGTAATGATGACAACTAAATATCACAAATAATTACGTCTATCTCAAAAGCGACATCTATCGAATGTTTACTATGATAAAGAAATGTTTCTCTTGGCCAAGAAAAACCGTAGATGCATTGACAAATTTTTAACGAAAGATAGTTGCGTCCAATTAAATCAAGAATTAATTTAGTTATTTAGATATGATTTAAAACAATTTATTGCTCTACAGCCCAAACGATTCATTTGCGTATATATGTTTACTAAACAAAAAATGTTTGTTTCGATGTCCTCCACCACCCCTTAAAGTTTGTCGGTGTATTTTTGGGACACCCTGTATATTGCATGATACACATACATATGTATATGACCACATGATTTTGCTTAAGCGAAATCAGTTAGAACTCAATGTCATTTAGCATATACATACATACATAAGTAGTTCTTTTTATAGTTTATTCGCTAGTTGGAAATCACGCAAGTGGAATTATAGTATGAACTTCCAAGCTGCTATGCAGACGTCTCATGGTAAATACTCATAAAGTTGCTTGAAGCAACGTGTCAAGATAAGGAAAACGTGTGCAGCTTTTTTAATAAAGTTCTTTGCGATCTACATAATACATTTATGTATGAATTTTCTCAAACATTTATAGCGCCAAATCCTATTTTTACTCATTTGTGCTGCCAACTTAAGTTTTAAGGTAGACTGACATTTTCTGATGAGACGTTTCGTCTAGTTCTCCTCGTATAATGTAACTCCATCTCCCCCTTACTTACTGGTGTAATATTAAATGCGAGACCAAAACGGACGTGGGTTTGTAGATAAGATATTCAAATTGTATGTCAAGGGGTGAGTATGGCAGAGACAATTAGGTTTTGTTTTCGGTTAGATTATAATTGCAAATACAGTTGGATATATTCTGATGCTGATACGGGGGCGGTCATAAACATCCTGCGTTCGGGACGTAGAGAAATGTCAGTCGTCTTCAGACGACTACTGGGTCATGCTAAATCGATATTTTATATTGTATGTAGATGGATACGAATTGCTCTCGTTTAGAAGTTAATTTCCGAATAAGTTATCGTGCAATAAGAACAAACCGGTAATAAAAATGCAAATGCAGGTTAAAAGCTAAACGAAGTTAAGGTAATTCAACAAACGCTGTGCTTTCTTACAGCTGTACGTTTTGCAGTCCTCTTGTGTTGTGCTTGAATATTCTTATTATACTTGTAAATTTATGATAATTTTAGTTATGGCATTGTGGTTTATTTTCTAAAATTACGCATTTAAAAGGGAATAAAATAAATCTGCATCGTCTTATTTAGGAATACATAGAGTAAACGGTATAGTTATCGGACACTTAAGAAAAATTTCGATTATAAAAATTCACAGGTCGATAAAAATAAATGCACGTTAAAAAATAGCCCTTCCAAAATATGTATGTAGATCCTAGTAGTACCTGCAAAATTAAATTATGCAGTATGGTTTTATGAAAAAACAAATTATGAATGAGTTGCAAAATTGACAGTTATTGGACAATTTTTACAGTTATCGGACACTATTTTGGCAGTTATTGGACGTTATTGTATTGTTATAAAATGTTGATGAAATACGTAAGTAACTTTTATTATGTAGTTTATTTATTATCACACACATTACCTACAGATATTTTGAGATTTTTTTTTGTACAATTCAAATAGTGCATCTGCCTCTGCTTCGACAGAATCATCAACTTCTTCTTCGGAAACCTCTTTTCTTTCAACCAATTTAGTTACCACTTGAAAATTGGCTTCTTCATCTGCCGTAATTTCTTCATAATCTTCTTCATTATCAGTAGTATCATCCTGCTTGAAACATATGTGACATAAAAATAAATCATCAGTTTCATCATCTGGCACATGAACTTGATTTTGATTTCCTCAATAGTCAACACTCCGTTTTGCACGCAACGTTTTGGCACGCAACGCTTGTGGTAGTATTGTTTGCACCCCTCGCATATTAAAAACACTTTTGAATGTATGTTGATTTTATAAGTAAAACATATTTTATTTGACTTTATTAATTTTGCTTTTTTATTTTCCTCGCGTTTTCTTTTTCTTTCTTCTTTTTCAGTGTGCATTTTTTCTTTCAGCTCTCGTTTTTCTGTTAATAAGTCTCTATATTTTTGGGAAATGATAGCGAAATGTAGTTTTTCGGACAATTCTTTGCCTTTTCGTTGTGGACTGACTGGATAAAGAAGATAATCATTGATATTATTTGATTGGAACATTGGACAACACTTGATCCTGGTTCTATGATTAATTCATTTTGAATAACAATGACTTTAGGACTTTGTGTTGGTCCTTTTGATTGTTGATTTCTCCAGGGTCGTCGCCATTTTGCGAAATTATTTGTTCGTCGATTTGCTGCAAAACTTCTTGAGTAATTTCTTCATTACCTATATTTTTCAACGTTTTTCTGTAGTTTCCTTCAAAATGCTGCCATATTTGATAAAGATCCTAAAAATCATTAGTTGCTTCAGCCATCTCACAAATTTTTCTGTTTGTGGACAAATCTGAAATCCTGTTTCGTCTCCATTGTATACTCGTGTAAGGTCTTTGATAACTTCCGTTAAATTTTTTTGCATAATATAGGACTTAATATCTTCAAACCAGTGTCTTATGTTCGTTTCATTAACACATGTACTGGCTGAAGTCACAGCCTCACTTGTTCTCTCAGTGATTTGAGGGTGTCTTCTCAAAAACGCTCTTAGTCGACCATCTGCAGGTCTATTTTCCTTAAAAGGGTTCTTGCGAGGGTTGTTTTGCAAAAAATTTTGAACGCTAGATAAAATATCCTCCCTTTTATGAGGAAAACCTTTTCTTTCAAAAGTATTGGAAAAAATATTTTATAATCAAAATTACGAGCAGTTCCTATCTGATTATCAATCTGGATTTAGGAAAGGCTTTAATACTGTGACTGCTCTCTTTCATGTATTAAGTGATATTATTATGTTGAAGTCTTCCGGGTGTTCGCTCGCGTAGATAAGTTTGCACTTGACGTTTCGCTGATCATGCTGTCAGCTTCTTCAAAAGGTTTCTAAAGACTGATGTTGTTGTCTTCTGCTCCTTGTTCGGCGGTCCGATGAGTACCTAGCCTCACCGCCAGATAGCACCACTATCGCGAGAGCAATTTTTTTTTATCGCGTAGTACATTCTCGTTGACAGCTACTGTCAAAATTTCAGCCGAATCGGAAGCGTAGTTTTGTTTTTATAGAGTGTGGAAGCGAACGTATCCGCGGATTTGAGAAAAATTGAAAAAGAGCAATTCGGTGATTCTCGTTTTTGTTAAATTAAAGAGCGCTTGGATGCTGTGTACGGTGACTCTTCTCCTTCGATGGCGACCCTCAAAAATTGGTTTAACGAATTTCAACGTGGTCGGTTTTTGATGAGCCACGCCCACGTGCCCTAAAACGGCTACCACGGAAGATAACTTGACAAAAATCCACGATCTCGTATTGGCAGACCGCCAGTTTAAGGTGCGCGAGATAACTGAGACAGTAGGGATCTCACGCAATGGGCGCAATGGGTGCAGCCTTTGCTCACTCCGGACAACAAGCGCAACCGTGAGACCACTTCAAAGCAGTGGTTGACGATGTTTAAGCGCAATTCGAAGGAGTTTCTGCGTCGTTTCGTGACCGTCAACAAAACATAGATGTACTGGTACACACCAGAGACCAAGGAACAATCGAAACAGTGGACTTTACCCGGCGAACGTGCTCCGAAGAAAGCGAAAACTGACCTATCGGCCGGAAAGGTGACGGCCACCGTTTTCTGGGATTTAAAAGGTGTGACCTTCATCGACTTCCTGGAGAAGGTCAAAACGATCACAGGGCTCTATCTACTATGTCGAATTATTGGGTCGATTCGACGCCGGATTGCTCCATTTGGCAAAGAAAAAGTGATCTTCCATCATGACAACGCACCGGCTCACATTTCCGCCCTCGCCACGGCTAAATTAGTAGAATTAGGCTACGAACTGCTATGCCATCCACCGTATTCTTCAAATTTGGCTCCGTGCGTTCGTTTTGTTTCCAAATTTGAAAAAATCACTCGCCGGGCAGAAATTTGAGTGAAATGAGGAGGTTATCGCCACCACGGAAGCCTGCTTTGCAGACCTCCAGAAAACATATTTTTCAGACAGGTTAAAGAAGTTGGAGCATCGCTGGGTCAAGTGTATCGAATTCAGAGGAGATTATGTTGAGAAATAAAGCGCCACTTTTCCAAAATTTTTGTTTTTCTTTTGTAGGCTAAGTATTTATCGGACCACCCACATACCTTGTTTCTTCTTCGCCTTCGCTGATTCGTTACAGTTCGATGAATTGCATCCGTTACGGTGTTGTGGTTACGTCGACGACCTTGTAAAGTTAGTCGCCAGGTATTGCTCAGACTGTACCCATCTTCTCGGTTGAAGTTTCTTGGATTCTTCATAATTTCCAGTGATTCTCGTATCAATCTCTGATGGTACTGCATAGATTTGGCTATGACTTTAACGTTGTCATAATTAATGTGATGGTCCCCATCGTGATATAGGTGTTCAGCTACTACAGATCTTTCCGTATATCGACGTTGTATATCCCATCGGTGTTCTTTAATTCTGAACTGGATGCTCCCTCCTGTGTGTCCAATGTAACTGTTTCCGCAATTACCTGTTACGATTTTTACTTATGGCCCTGGTTTAACTTCAATTCATAAATGCAGGATTCTGAAACATCCGAACCCTTCTTGTAGATTAGTTTGCAAAATTCGTAAATTTGAATGTGTATCAAGAAAAATTACCAGCTTGGAGTGGTTAAAGATGGATAATTGAAGAAGGTTACACCTGGCAGAATTTTTTCATAATCCGTCAATAAAGGTAATTTATTATTATTATTAATTAGTGAAGTAAACACAAACTGCTTAATCTTGCATGGCAAGAACGAAAATGGCCATTAATACAAGCTGCGCCAATACAGTTTCACAGGAAAAAATGGTAAAGCACTATAATAATAGTAGATACTAAATTTATTCGAGTAACTTTTTATTAGTAGGTTATCGTGGAAGCAATACCAAAATATGCCTGCAGCATAAAACATTTTATTTTGATGAAACTAAAGGGCGGATATAGTCGCAATTTCCTGCTGTATGTCTTAAAACGAAGGCGCAAGAAAAAAATGAGAAAAGAAACCCCGAACACTAAAGAAAAAAAATCTACCTCATGGTGCTCAGATAATATCGCGGAGTCTAATGAATTTATTCCTAATCGAGACACGCCTATGTTGAAGCGAGGGTCGGTATTGAAGCTTCCTTAATCGCCCTCGTTCGCCAGAAAAAAAAGGTTCGGCTGTTTTGTATCAGGGCCGATAGTTGAGCAAATTAATTGCATACGCCCGCAGAAATCAAGGACCTACCTTCCATTCGCCACAAACGATAAAATTATTTTTTCTGGGATCCAGTCGGTTAATTTTTCGGTTAAATTCCTATAATGTTTAATTGGACATCTTTAAACTTAGAACATACAACGCCGCGTGGCAAACTAAACCAGTTCAACGTGCAACAGCTCAATTTGTCAAAGCGGACGTAAAATCGATACGACACAACAACAATACTTCGTTTCCGACATCATTTCTTTCCGTTGTATAACGCCTCCCTGTAATTACACCAATTATAGTCGAAATTCTGACCTGTCGATAATAATACGTCGGCACACCGACGGCGAACAAAAAGAAAAGTCGAAGTTTTATCCAAGCACGTCAGAGAGATTCTGAAACCGACGGTGGAGCACCCATAATAATAATAATATCTATATTTATGGGGCCGAAGAGTCGGCGAGAGTTGAAGAAAAACAACTTATTTTTCACGGGAAATTCTCCCCGCACCAGACTTTCTTATTCATCCTCATTTCTGGCTGGAAATTTGTCAACGAGGGAGCGAACGATAACGCTGCTTACAGGTGATATACGACGAGATAAATTGCGCCAAGAAGGTGGGACGTGAGTCAATTAGGAACTCTTAAGGTTTCGAAAATGTGGTTGTTGTTTCATATTATCGAGTGAAATTATTATCATCCTCAGGTTTTGTTATGGAGAGAAACTATATTCTAAACAACTACTATTATTGTGGGTAAATTCATTCGTTTCATTTTTTTCATTAGCTAATTTAGAGAGCAGTGGCAAAATTATCAGCTATTAGTGCAGATAATGAGGTTATTACTAAATGTAACAGCATCTGAGCGGGTAATTTTGAAGTGACTTGATTGACCACCACTTGATACACTACAATTAATACATATGGATGTGTTCTCTCGTGATTTTGTACTGCATTATTTCGGACCTAAACTGATGTCATATATTTCATTATTTCTCTTTCATTCTCTTTTTCTTGCTGCTTGTGAGTCCTCTTATGATGTGTTGGTTTTCGCGGAGACTTGGCTTGATGATTCTATAAACAGCTCTGAGTTATTACTTTCTAACTATAATATCATTAGATCTGACAGAAGATGTTCTCTGATCAACCGCTCTACTGGTGGTGGAGTCTTGATTGCTCTCACTGATGCTTTTAATTACGAAGTTATCGACTCTAGTTCTGTCACCACACTTGTATTTGACCTAATTGTATGTAAATGTTCATTTCTTCTATATTGCAGCAATATACATACCTCCTTTTATTAATCAACATGATTTTGAATCCTTCTGTGAATATCTTGAAATATTATTGATTGATAAACCTACTATTATCATTGGTGACTTTAACCTACCTTTATATGCAAGCAATTCACACACGTGTCCGAGATGTTGCGCACTTTCCTGCTTTTGTAGCTCCCTGCATTTTAAGCAATACAATTCTGTGAGAAACTGTGACAACAGATTTCTGGATTTAATCATTTCCAATGCGGCCTGTGATATTAATGTCGAAATTGATGATGTTCCGTTTGTGCCAGTTGACCGTTATCATCCACCTCTTTCAATATCTGCGAACTTTTTCATACCAACTCACACATCTTCTGCCTTTCCTTCAAACACAAATCTACGTTACAACTTTCAACGCGCTGATTTCGAGGTACTGTCTAGTAATCTCAGTGATGTGGATTGGTCTTTCCTCGAATCTTTCGATAACGTAAATGATGCTGTAGAAAAATTTTATGCGGTACTTCAAACTGTCTTTGATCACTGTGTTCCTAAGTATTCTGCAACTGGGAGGCGCTCGAAATATCCATCTTGGTTTACTCCGGAGATTATTAACACTCTAAAACTGAAATTGTATTATAGACGTAAATGGAAAACAACCAATAGCACTTATTTTTTGAATGAATTCAGAAGAACACGTTCTTTGTTCAAAAGCAAAATATCGGAGGCATACAAATCCTATATGGAATCAGTTGAAGCCTCATTGCAGCATAATCCTAAAATGATATTTCGATATTTAAACGACAGAAGGGGTTCTACACGAATACCTAACACAATGACCTATAATGATGTGATTTTGGATAGTCCGAACAGTATTGTTGACGCCTTTGCTGACCGATTTTCGACCATTTTTAGTGCCAGCTCAGGATTTCCCTTACATTTTGCTAAAGATAATAGCGTTCCTTTCTCTCTATCTTATGTTACTGAAGAAGACTTGCTCCAACTAATGTCTAAATTTGCGAACGCTCATACCTCAGGCGACGATTTAATCCCCTCGTTTGTAGTGCGTAATGCCAGATACGCCTTAGCTAAACCTCTTGCGTTGATAATTAATCTTTCTATCAAAACAGCTGTATTCCCTTCACTATGGCAGCGGGCTAGAGTTATTCCGGTATTTAAGAAGGGGGCCAATAATTGCGTTGATAATTATCGACCTATATCAATACTTTCTATCTTCGCAAAGTTATATGAGAATGTAATATACAGTTGCATATATAACAATGTCAAACATTCTATCTCACCGTATCAACATGGATTTGTTCGGGGTAGATCAACGGCTACAAATCTTGTAAGCATCACACAATACATTTGCCAGGAATTGGATCAGCAAGGTCAAGTGGATGTTATCTATACTGATTTCAGTAGCGCTTTTGACAGTATTGATCATGGGATATTGGCGTATAAACTATCTGCATTCGGATTCTGTCCTTCTTTGCTGCAATTACTTTGGTCCTACTTAACTAACAGAAGTAACTATGTATTTTACAACGGTTTCTCATCTTCCACTTTCATTCCAACTTCCGGTGTTCCCCAGGGTTCCAATCTGGGGCCACTGCTTTTTTTATTATATATAAATGACCTTACCTGACTATCTTGCCCTGTTCTGGCCTATGCAGATGATTTAAAAATCTATACTTCTATCCATTCATGGAACGATGTATTTCATTTACAACATAATTTAAACACAATAAATGTATGGTGTTCTAAATTCAATCTTAATCTTAATATAAGCAAATGCTGTTACCTTACCTATACCAGAAAAGTAACTCCTATTGACTCGGTGTATACATTACATGATACAGATTTGAAAAGGGTAGAAATTGTGAAAGATCTCGGAGTATTTTTTGATGATCGTTGCTCTTTTTCTTATCACATTCTGAACTTATCCTTGTCTGCTTCTCGTAGCTTGGGCTTTGTTCTGCGATCTTGTAAATTTGTCAATGATGTCCGTGTTTTCAAGAGTCTTTTCTATTCCTTCGTTCTAAGTAAATTGGAATTTGCATCACAAGTGTGGTCGCCACATTATGTCTATCTCCAGCTTTCGTTAAAAAGATTCAGCGACGTTTCCTGAAGTTTCTATCATTCAAAAGAGATGGTATCTATCCTCCACGAGGTGTTGATTATGCGAATCTACTATCTGAACATGGCATGGATGCGCTAAGTTTTCGTCGGGAAAGACATGGAGCTCGTTTTGTGTGGAAGTTAGTCAACGGTGTAATAGATAGTCCTTTTCTCCTATCTTCTCTGGACTTCTTGGTTCCTCGATTGTCTTCCCGTTATTCATGTACTTTTTCTATTCCCTTTTCAAGAACAAACATGCTACAGTCGTCACCATTGACAACGATGTGTTGAGGTGCTAATCTGCATTATGATGATATTTTTGTTGATTCAATTAATCTATTCACTTAGTTTCTTTTTTGTTTTTACTTAATATGTATGTATTTCACATGATAAATTTATAATTTTGTCCTGTAATTGTACGTTGTTGGACAATAAAGTATATTGTATATTATTCCCTGAAAGAGTCCATCTTCATTAATATGGTTTCATGAAATATAGGCTTACATTTCGTCTCGATTCTTGTGTGTTGTTTTGCTTCTTTTTCCAACTCTCCGTTATGCTTCCTTGTCACAATTAGCTTTGAAAGCAGATTTAAACTCATCACATACTTATCTTAGTAGTTCTAGCTGGTTACTCTCAAAGTAAAGCTTCGATGTATCTTTTAAATTCATTCTGGTGTTGTAAAATGTAAATAAATACATGTAATTGTTTTAATTAATATTTCTGCAATATAGTTCGAAATGTTTCTGCATTGTTTCATTGTTTTAATTAGAAGTCTTCATCTTGATGTAAAATTATCCAAGTTCATCATTGATCATTAATGTTCTTTGTTAGGTTTGAAAATGGCTCCTTCCGCATCAAATTTAAAATTACAGTTATCAACAGATATTGTCGAAATAGCACAAAAGTAGAGATAGTTAAGGCGACGATATACTCACAAGCCTCTTTATATGTTAATTTGTTTTATAATATACAAAGCAATACACAAGATTAAGTTGTATTTAATTTGCTTTGCTACTGTTTCTGTGCTTTTATTGAGATAGTAACTGTAGTACACAATTGCAAATTTAATGAGTATCCTTTAAAATAAATTTCAGTTTATTTAAAAATAGCTCTGTCTTTTTTTTCTGTACCCTTTGACAAATTAACAATTCTCGAAGGTTATTTCAAATTGTTGTGCAATAAAGAATCTATTTGTATCTATACCTACAGGAAAAAATATAGCCAAATAAAACTTACCATTGTAAACAAACTTCGCTTTCTGAACACAACAGCAACTCAAACGAACATATGTCGGAATGGTAGGCATCGTGGGCATGCCGCATGCGCCATGCGCGAACTTCAAAGTTGTATTATAACCGACTCCATAACGCAGCCGTTACGAAAGATTATCGTTCTATTAAAAATTAAATATAATTATCAACTTTGTTTTATTTTAGTCTGCTAATGAAATATATGTAATATTTATGAAGCGATACATCATAAATGTTTGCATTTCATGGGTACTCTCAAAGTAAAGCTTTTTAAATTCATTCTGGTGTTGTAAAATGTAAATAAATACATCAATATTAGAATCTTCTTCTTGATGTTATGATTATGTTTTTGTTAGTTTGCTTTTTTACTTATGTACTCTACATATTTTTGAAATTTTTTATGTAAATTTCAGGCTCTGTCTATCGTTTCCCTCAAATGAAAGTGCACACTTTTTTTTGTTGATATATGTTATGATTATGTTTCGATTTTTGAAATAAAACAAAAACATGTACCTAATATTCTAAATGACAATACCACTGAAAGTTCACACTTTTTTATGTTGGTATACTGTACCACTGTTTTTTTTTAATTGTCACATTTTGACAGTATTACAATATAATCAATGTCATAACATTATGACATAACTTCACAAATTGAAATCCTACGGAGTAAAATTTACGCAACTAAAATAGTGCGTTTACTATCATTTGCTCACGATTGTACACAATAATAATGAAATAAAACAAAAACATGTTTGTTTACGTCTGGATATACCACCGGGATTCATCTATCTATTCAAACAACAACTTCTCTCTTATTGCCAACTAACTTATTTAACATAAAAAAACTCCCTACTTACGTATTTAAAGAAAGTATTACGAAGTATTACTTCACACCCTCTCTTAGCGGTTTCCTTAATGTATCAATCATTTTAATATCTACTTATTCATTGTTATATTATAATTAATATAAAATCGTATACAGATGTGTGGGCAACTCTTATAAGCATAACTCCTAATTTTTTATTTGTGTAAACGGATCTGCCGTAACATACAGCATATTGAGATTGTCATAATAGATTTCATAGGTTATACACGAATGAATGAATGTCACATTACAGATTATTAAAAAAGGATTTCTGACGCTTTCAATTTCCGACAAGTAGATGACGTTAATCTAATTAATCAAATGAACGTCTGCTTCACACAGTAAAATAGTTTAATTGCCCCATTTTTTTATGCACACATCTGTACATTTCCACAATAATAAAGAAATGCAAAGTATCTGACAGTTGTTTTCTTGTTAACTCTATCAAAAATAATCTTGAAGAACCGCACATAATAGTGGCATTATTTAACCTGTGTAGTTGATTGCACATGTCTCTTTTCTAGTGACCCATGTTATACTATTTATACAGAGAATTTCATGTAACTTGCAATATATGAATGAAGTAACCATAGATACGAAAATACTATGCACTTGCACTGTCCCACATAAAATGCAATATGTAATAGTTATGATCGATATGATATCTTTCATGGTTGTTTTGTCAAATTATTGACAGTAAAGCCTATTTAATTCAATGTAGTGTTTTAGGATTAAAACTACATTTCCGATAAATATCGTTTATTGAATTGTTTTACAAAAAATTTTCAAATATTCCCCCATTGACTGCCAAACAGTGACTTAAACGATGATAAAAATTAGTAACAACAGAATTTAGTGTGTCTGCTGTAATTGTTCCAGAAACTTCAATTATTCTATTTTTCAACTGATTTAAGTTTTCAATTTCGCCATTGTAAACCTGTGTCTTTAAATAACCCCAATAAAAAAAATCAACTGGTGCCAAATCAGGCGAGCGCGGAGGCCAAGCTATTTCTCCGCCGCGTCCTATCCAGCGTTGAGGAAATGCTGCATTTAAATACTGACACACATTTGCAGAATAGTGAGCAGGAGCGCCATCATGTTGATACCATAATAGGCGAGGAAGGTTTAAAGCATTTAAAGCTGGAAGTATTTCTGTTTGTAGTAGTTGTAAATATTTTTCACTATTTAAATATCCGTCAATAAAAAATGGTCCAATAATCTGAGAACTAGTGATTCCCGCCCATACATTTACCTTTTGAGGGTATTGTGTTCTAGATTCATTAAACAAATGTAAATTTCTTCTGCTCCAATATCGAGTGTTTTGTCGATTTAATTCACCATTAACACAAAATGTTGCTTCATCGGTAAATACAATTTGTTTTAAAAAATCAATGTTATTATTGATGATTTCAAATAGCCGTTCACAGAAAACCGTCCTCTTCTCATTGTCACCGAATCTAAGTTCTTGATGATTTTCAAATTTAAAGCAGTTATATTTTTCACTTTTCAAGAGTCTGAATACGCTGGATTTGCTAATTCCCAACTGTGTTGCCAAGTACCTAGTAGAAAGACGATTATTATTTTCGATTGTTTCAATCAACTGATTTCTTCGTGCCTCAGTTCTTGCAGTATTTGGTCTTTTTTACGTTTTGATGACTTAATTCTACACAACCTTCAGTTTTAAATTTTGAAACCAACCTTGATATAGTTGACAAATTTGGTACTGGCCTGTCTGGGTAGGTAACGTGAAACACGTCAGCCGTTCTTTGCAAACTGAATCCCGAAAGATACCATGTCACTAACTGAGTTCTCTCTTCCTTTGTGTATATCATTTAAGATTGATACTAAGCTAATATCGAAATAGAAATATTGCTACTTTTGACTTAACTAATGTCAAATTATATTGATATATTGCCTTTTAAGTGGGACAATGTAAGAACGTATTACCTGGTTTCTATGGAAATAAAAAACCTATACATGTTTGTATATTGCATCTTAAGTGAAATTCACTGTATAAACTTTACTTAGAAAACCCATAACTGATTTTCTATTTGTTAGATCACTAGCCTAATCCGAGTCTACATAACTATTTAGTAAATTATTCCTTTTCTAATATCTTAATAATGATTTTAAGTTTATCCGAACTACTTCCGGGTTTTTTGTTTTGAAACCATTCTAACAATTTTCGAACTGGCATGTTTCAACCTTCACTATTTTCACTCACACTTATCCTTTAACTGTGTATCTATTGGAGTTACATAGTGCTTGGAATGTTCACATAATTAATTACTTTTAATACTCCTTTATCTCGGTCATATTCCACTTTCAACCCTAAAAAAATTGCTCGCAGCTCTTATTTCAAACTATTCCTTTAATTCACGCTTATGCTATTCTGTCAAATGCACATTTTCAATTATAATTTAACTAAAATACCTACTCGTATGTATAGAAAATAACTATAAACACCGATTGTTTTTAGAGATGGTATATAATAATAAAAATAACACTGTTAATTTTAAATCAGACTCCAACCAATTATACGTAATACAGGGTGTTACTACAAACCGAGCTTCATAGTTATCTCATAAATTTTCTTAAAACTGTTTTAAGACAAATACTACCACCTTGTACTTAAAATTTCCCCATTCTGTAGTTTTTTTTTACTTCTGTCTACATCACAAACCCTATACATCTCATTATATTGAAATTTTCATTTTTCATTTTTCTTCATCTATCTCTTCTCTATTTTGGATTTCTTGTTCCGTTCGTTCTTCTATATTTTCTGTGTGCAGTTTATGTTCATTATCGTCACAAATATCAAGACATGTCCTCTTCTTTTTATAGTAAAAGTCAGCTTATTCATTGTTATCTTCTGTTTTTCTATGATATACAATCTATGTATACACCATACTTTTGTAATCCATTAAGATGCCCTTCACACATTTCTAATCAGATTTGTTCCTAAATTGGTCAAAACTAAATATGTATACACTAGATCCAAATAACCTCGTATTATTTTCGTTTGGTTTTATGCCGTTCCGTATTTCTGCTGTCGTTATTTCTAGGTCGCTGGGGTGGGATCTATTTTGAATATACAGGCTGTTTTGTTATTCTTGGAGCTACAATGTCGGTTAAATAGAAATATCTAGATCTTATGTGGCGATTAAAGTGTTGAAAACAGAAAAACAATTGCTGATCGCGTTTTTTTAATATTCACTGAAACTGTCTCTTTTGCAACATCCTGTTTATTTCATTACCGTTTAATTAAGAATTTAATTCTGAACAAAAAGTAGCAATGCACTACTTAGAAAAATCAATCAATTCCATTTAAAAGCGACAGTTTTAGTGAATATCTTGAAAACGCAATGCTGAATTGTTTTTCACTTTCCGTTACTGTACTCGCCACAAAAGAATTCCTAAAATATACCCATTTAACCGACTAATAATAACGAAGTAGCAATGGTGCGCACTTAACTTAGAACAACCTGTACAACCGTGTGCAAAAAAATTGGACTCCTATAAGCATAAATATGAATTTTTTATCACAATAAATTTCATAGGTTACACATGAATATGTCAAATTACAGTATCGCTATAAAAACAATCCAAATTTGAAAAAACTACAATTACTCTGCGGATTAAATTTATTGTTAAATTTTGATCATTGACTACTTCCTCTCACTTTTTCTCAATATTTTCTATTGGATTGAGGTCAGGACTATTACTTGGCCAATTTAATACTTCGATATTATGATTTCTAATCCAGTCATTTACGATATCAGCTGTGTGTACCGAACGGTTATCATGTTGACGGATAAAATTATTATCCGGAAAAAATTCAGAAACTGATGGGAGCATTATATTATCACAGAGTTGAACCTTCTATCTATATGCCAGCATACACCAAACCCACACATTTACAAAAAAACGTCCAGCCCGTTTTTTAATAACCATATACTGCTCATCATATCTAGAACAACGAGGTCGATAAACACGAACATCATCATGGATTGAAATTTTTTTTCATCAATAAATATTGCTTTGTTGCAATAGTTTATCGTTATTAATATTTTTCAATGCAAACAGTAATCTCGACTGATTTTTTTTTGCCTATTAATAAAGATTTTAGTTACCGCACTATAATCCTTTAATTCTGATTTGCCAACTCTCTACTTGCAGTTGAGAGGGATGCAGGAAAATTCGAATGAGCAATGGCACATCTTTGCGAATCAAAAGGATGATTTATGATATTTATACAAAAGTAGATTGTTTTGTATTATGCTGCTAGCTGATGGTCGACCTGAACCAATTGTTTAAATACAATATTTTTGTTTAAATTTAAATTTTGAGCAATTGCTCGAATTGACTAACCATTGTTCAATTTGATAATCATCCTAGTCTTCATTACTGTATCTAGTTGATCTGGCATTTGAGAGAGATTATCGAAAGATTTCTGATGTTTCTAACACTTTCAATTTTTGACAGGCCCTCTGACAAATACCTAGTATATCTACCTAATGTCTGCTTCACACATAGTTTAGTTGTACCATTTTTTTGCACACATCTGTACATGCTGCATGTTTGCGGTAATTTTGTTTCTTGCATTATCGCTTTTACTTTTCCATTAACATTCGATCATACCTTTCGGCTTTGCCATTTTGTGCTGGTATACAGAGTATCCCAGCTGACGCGGTTTCTTTGATAATTTGTTTATTTTACAGTGTAGTGAAAAAAGTTTCAAATAAAAGTTGTTCCTATTTATACGATGCATAGCTAGAAAATATTTTCAAATATATAGGGTGTCACAATTATAGAAAAAGCGTATGTAACTTTATTGTTTTAAATGGATCACCCCATATATTATATTTTTTTAGATTCTACATGATATTTTAAGTAACTTTTATTAAAACCTTCTTAGACCTATGTGCTTTTATTTTCTAGAAAATAAATATTTTATCAAAAATTTTGCAATTGCAACGCTCCCGTTAATGAGCTGTAGGATCAAAACTAAAAAAGGTAGAAAATTTTGGCTTGCGCAAATTGATACGTCTTGAATTGTGTTACCATTTCCAATATTAACATGTACGGATCCTTTTATTGTCATACAGTTACTGGCGCCAATATTTGGAAACATTGGATGCAAAATTAAATTCTCTTTCTTTTGATATCAGAATGTACCCATTTATCTTCAACCGTTTTAGAGAAAAATGTATATTTCTTCTGCTACTGTCGAAACAATTCAATTTGCTACGTAACAATAATATTATGACAGATATATTTAATAACCAATTGTACCATTTATAATTATACACAAGTAATAACCTTAATTTAAATTTGTATTGCAAAGCAATTTCTAAGGATAATAACATTCGTTCCCAATCCTTTTATAAAAAATGTAATTACTTTCTATTTTGTGACAAAATTCAGCTGAGAAGATATATGTGACAGCGAATTATCTTGGCGTTTCAAGAAATCAGCCCAATCATGCTGAGAAATGTTGAACAATCATTTAAAAAACGTAATTGTTTCCACCAAAACGAAAGACATTTCGAAAAATAAATTAAGGAATTTAATATCACTACATTTATAATGTGCATTTCCTAGTTCACGCATTTCCTTGTCTTTTTAAAACTCTTTTTGTTGCGTTTTTTATGTTGTTATTTGTTGAAAGGTCCTGTTCTGTTAAAGTGGTTTACAATACAAATTTAAATTGAGCTTATTACTTGTGTATAATTATAAATGGTACAAATGATTATTAAATATATCTGTCATAATATTATTGTTACGTAGCCTACTTTGTGCAAATTAGAAGAAATATACATTTTTCTCTAAAACGGTTGCAGATAAATGGGTACATTCTGATATCAAAAGAAAGAGAATTTAATTTTACATCCAACCCTGTAAATAGGTATAGGGTGTCCCATTAAAAAAAAAAACAGAGTTATCGACATTTAAATGTTTTCAAATGTTGGCGCCAGTAACTGTATGTCAACAAAAGGATCCGTACATGTTAATATTGGAAATAGTAACGCAATTCAAGACGTATCAATTTGCGCAAGCCAAAATTTTCTACCTTTTTTAGTTTTGATCCTACAGCTCATTAACGAGAGCGCTGCAATTGCAAAATTTTTGATAAAATATTTATTTTCTAGAAAATAAAAGCACATAGGTCTAGGAAGGTCTTAATAAAAGTTACTTAAAATATCATGTAGAATCTAAAAAATATATAATGCATAGGGTGATCCATTTAAAATAATAAAGTTACATACGCTTTTTCTATAATTGGGACACCCTGTATATTTGAAAATATTTTCTAGCTATGCATCGTATAAATAGGGACAACTTTTATGTGAAATTTTTTCCCTATACTGTAAAATAAACAAATTATCAAAGAAACCGCGTCAGCTGGGACACCCTGTATATCGCGTTAAGTACTCAATAACTGTGCCATTTTGTCTACAAAAATTTTTCATTTCGGTCGCAATATACTCACTTCCATTATCACATCTGTTCACTTACACTTTTAAATCAAATTTTGGTCGCACCATATTAGCATTATTTTCTAAAACAACTTCTCTCCTTTTACCAACTAAATTACTTAAAATACAAAAACTCTTTAACCCATGTCTTTAAAGAAAGTATTATTTCACAACACACATCGCCCGTATAAACTGTTAACTTTGTTGTTCCACAGGTGCAGTCCTTAGAGCTGACAGTGCCTGGTATTAAGTGTAACGTACACAATGCATAATTACAGGATCCAACTCCGTAAAGTATATTATAAAAAGAATGTATACAAAATTTGCATTCCCATAAAAATGTCAAGCTTTATTAAAAAAAAAATAAAGATTGTTTCTCAACATTCAAAAATACCCTGTATTTAAATAAATAATGTTAGTTCTTATTTCAAGACAAGATTCGTTTAAAAAAAAGAACATAATTTTACAAATTACAATCTTAAAACACTTACCTTAAGAGCTTCTTCGTGCGATATCCCTGTAAAGGGCGTTCCATTAACCTCCAGGATAGAATCACCAGGTCTCAGTCCGGCTCTTTCAGCTACGCTACCTTCTTCCACTCGAGAAATGTATACCCCAACTCCTGAAACAATTTTCCTCCCTTAACGCATTCTTACTGCAGTGCTGTTACGATGTTTTTCTTTGTTTTTTTTTTTTATAAAAGCAGCGAATAAACTCCGGATATAATGAGCGCTATTTTTCATTTTATACTTTCCTCTTTCGAGATATTATGTACCTACCGGTAGGTATTTAAATTCATGTTGACTAGATTTACTATAAAGTTTTATTTATTTGGCAAACTGCGCGGTTTTGAAATGTTGAAACCCCAATGTAAGATCAACAGATGGTACGAGAGACAACTTGGTCCAGGTCCAATTCAACGTTGTTGGTTAAAATTGCATGAAATTAGATTAAGATTTGTTTAGAATTCGAAGAGACACGAAAATATAATTCAATTCGGCGTAAAACCGAAGATAAAACGATGATATTTTTAAGGTCAAACACCACACGATTGACCTCAAAAAACCAGAAAACATTAATTCACGAAGAATATTCGCGGGCGGACCTCAAACAAGGATTGATGGTGGTACGATCAACGTTAGTAGGAGCGCAGCTTGTCCTATAATCGAATTCGCCTTTGCTCTCTCCACTCCAGAATTACGATCGCAGGCAACGCCGAATTGACAGGCTTTACCGTTTCCACGCTCGAACGAACGAGAATGTTCCGTAAGCTACGGGCTTCTGGCAAATGGGTAGTATATGTGACAAATATCGCGAATAAAGGGGCTTTCTGCTGCACGAATTATGACCTGTACGTGCATTAGTTGACCAGTAAAGGCGATTATTTGCTACGTTGGTTATGCATTTTAATTCTTCTTTTGGAAGGAAGAGGACCGAATTGAGATTTAGGTTGTGCGTGAGGAATTATGGTTTCGAAAAGAACGTTTTATTTAATTTTATTTGCTATATGGTCAAGATTTTGTTTTTCTATTTTAATGTACAGGGTGTCTCCCCTTATTGTTAATTAAGTTTAGTATTAGTAAAATAACTTATTAGAAGTGTCAGTCCCGGTGAGGACGGGATTGCCAACACTGTCCTTAAAAGACTGCCCATAAAAGCCATCGACATCTTGGTTGAGATCCTGAATGCCATGCTGAGTCTCCGCCTCGTTCCTAACATCTGGAAACACGCGAATGTCCCCATGCTCCATAAGCGAGGGAAAAATCCTTCATTGCCATCGAGTTTTCGGCCGATAAGTCTCCTCTCGAACCTATCCAAAAAAAGGGTAATCTTCTACCCGACGAACAGTTTGGGTATTGGTAGGGCTTACCGGCCAACTTCCAACTCCTCCGACACACTGAGGAGATTCGAAACGCTTTGGAGCAGAGGCATTCAACGGACGATGTTTTTTTCGACTTGGTGTGGCATGACGGCCTGTTATATAAAATGCGTAGTTTTGGCATTAATTCCAATATGATTGTCCTCATACGGTCCTACCTGCCCGGCAGAACTTTTTCTATAAAAATGGGTCATATTGTATACGAGTGATATTCCGAGATTCATCACCACGAAACTTGCTATTTACGCCGACGATACGGCAATTTACACAACATCGAGGAACGATGCCTTGGACGAGATCGTGAGCGTCCAAATGGCGCCTATCAATAAACGCGGATAAATGCGTCGCAATTCGATTCTCCAGGAAACGCAATCCTCCACCTGCCAATATTACCATCGGAGACCAGAGATTGCCGTGGGAAATCCACTTCCAGTACCTCGGCATTACTCTGGACACGAGGTTTACATTTAGGCAGCACTTTTCTGCCATTGCTGCCAAATTTCTGCGTGCTCGTGAGGCTCTGGCTCCACTCCTGTGCTGGAAAAGCTCTCTTAGCTTGAGGATCAAGCTTCTCATTTTTATGACCTTTATCCGACCTATTCTAACTTACGGTGTCCTGACCTGGTCCAGCGCCAGCATTTCTCAAGTCAAAAGACTCAATGTACTTCAGAACCGAGTGCTGCGAATCATAGTTGCAGCACTCTAGTTCGTGACTAAGTCTCAGCCACACACTACACTACTACTACGCTTGAAAATACCATCGCTGAACGAGAATGCGCTGGCGCTAGCCAGGGAAATCCTTCAAAGGGCCTCGAGGTCAAATAATTCGTTAATCCAGCACTTGGGGGAGTTGGATACTGATAGGCCACCGCCTCGTGTCCAAATCTCGTCTCGTTGAACTTGATCGAAAATCATTCGCGGCAAGAGGGGCCGCTCATAAGCCTTTAGAAGGCTAAGGGACATAATGTCCAGCCTTAGTTAAAACACAAGCCCTATGGAGGAGTGTCAGTGTAAAATTTCATGTCAAAAAGTCAAACCAATCTTGTGCAATAAAATTTGAAAGGAAGGATGTCGACTGAAATGATGAAAATCAAAAAAATTGGGGCATAGAGTCATCATTAAGTACCTGTATTTAAAGGTCGGCGATCAATGTCCTTCGTATGCGACCGTCGAAAATTGCATAGCAAGCTTCGAAAGAGGTAAATTTTCCATTGAAGATGAACACCGATGGGGAAGGCCAGTTTCTATGTACGTCCGTGAAAACATTGATGCAGTTTATGTTGTGATTTTGTCAGACCATCGAATATCTGAGGTACTGAACATTTCATATGAACGCGATATGAGAAAAGTTTCTGCAAAATGGATCGGCAAATGTCTGAATGTTGACCAGAAGCGTGCAAGTGTGAAACCATGATTTTCGATCTGTGCTCGGTTTGAGAATCACACGCACTTCTAAAACCATATTGTTACTATGGCTAATACTTGGATACCTTTCTACAACCCAGAAACAAAGCAACAATCGATGGGGTGGAAACACTCTGGATCTCCAAAGCCTAAGAAGTTTCGTGTTTAAAAATCTGCAGTTTTTTGGGATTGGCATGGAATAATCATGATTGATTTTCTGAATAAGGGTGAAACAATAACTGGGAATTATTATTTGACTTAACTGACAACTCTGCGTGAAAACATTATCGAGAGAAGACGGGGAAAATTGTCCAAAGATGTTTTGTTTTTGGTCATCAGCAGGATGATGTGCTAAAATTCTGACGAATGAATAGGATGTTGTAGGATATCCTATTACCACAATTATTTCACCAGTCAATTTCTTTGATAAAAACAACCATCCATCCACAGATTGTTTTTGTTTCTTTTCTCCGCTCTAGTCAACTACCGCATGAATTGACTGGTGAAGTGATGTTGGCAATGAGACTGTGCATATTCTCAATTGTCAGAATTTTGACGCACCCTGCGGCGATCGAGTTACCTTCCCCATTCACAGATTGCTTTTGTTTCCCTGATCAATTACCAGGTTATTCTACAACATCCTACTCAATCCTCCTCAATTTTGACACATCATTACTTTTAAATCAGTTTTTGAAATTAGTTATATGCCATCGTTTCTGTGTAAAAACAATTATAGGATATCTGGGCCCTTGCCATTTTCAACAATGTTTTAATATCGGTTATCATTTAGAAGATATTTACAGAAATTAAAAAAATTGTACAAATATTAGAGTAGGAAATCGGGCGATTCTACCGCTAAAACCAATTACCCTGTTCTTATACCAAGATACTCCTTCAGTTTGTAAAGTTTCAAAAGAAATCGGGATGTGATAGTTGTCGATCTTCCATTGTGAGGTTTTTTTTTATCTAATCTGTAGAGAAACAGACCTGCTTCTTTACCGCCTTTAACGCAGATGCCGAAGCCGTGCGTGCCATCCGCTGGTTCCCTGACCATCGTAATCGTCCTGGTCGATAGTTCGTGCAAGCTCAATCCGCGATAGTTGCTTTGATGCGTCGTCGACGGGGGACTGCTCGCCGGTGACCTCCGGGACGATCGTTCCATGTTCAATTTCGGATTTGACGATTGACTATTGTTACCGAACAACCTCAACACTTGCTCCGGCGAAATCGGTCTCTTCTTATTGTTGCCGCCGCTCGGCGTGCCGCGATGATGGAAATTCGGATTTGAACCTAAATATGTACCTGTAACGAGAAAAAATTTCCACTGAATTTCGACCGTTTTTATAATTTAAAAACCTTCCTCACCCCTTGGCCCTATCGTATTGTAATGATGTTCGTTATAATCTCTGGAAGAATGATGGTGCATGGCCGAGGAAGGTCTCTCGATGATCGTATAAGAGGTACCTGGCGGTGAATAATATAGGCCCGTACGTCCGCCCCTGTGGTGGCTGCGAGGACTGCAGTTCGGTCCGAGCGCATCCTCCGCTTCGGCAGGGATACGGCTGCGACCCGGTGTACGGGACCATGCCGGACCACCGCCGCCGCCTGGAGGGACGCCACCTCCGCCTGCCACTGTGGTGGCGTAACGGTTCCCCACGTACGAGCTGCCCAACTCGGCCAATTCCGAGAACTCCTCTCCAGACCGCATTCTGCCGGCTATCCTCTAGCCACGATGGCGCAATCGTCACGATAATCGGAACTGCAACAAAAAGAATCACCATGTTACCGCAAGTATTAAGTATTTATACGCGTTTTTTTTTTTTTTTTTTTTGAAAGAAAGGAGTGGGTGGGGATATGCATTTAATTCATTCAAATTCAACATCGTATCGTTCAGGATTCCTATGGGGGCCTTGCGTGTCCCTAATCTGATCGGAAACTCGCTGTAATCGCATGTCAGCCTATGCATATAATCCGCCTCGGGCCAACACCTTCCATGTATGACATTTTCCATACGAAACGTAAACCCTCAATTTATCACTTTCGCGTTCAATCAACCCGAAGCTCATTGAAATAATGTTGGGGTCCCGGGTATTATAACCGATAAAGATATTTCGATTTTCTACCGCAATAAAATATCTCGTTATATTTTTGAGTACTCCTATGTAACTGTATATATTTAGAAAGTCCTTACATTCGATTTTTATTCACGGAAATATACGGCAACAGTTTTTGCAATGTAGGGAATGATTAATTACACCTCGGGTGTTTGGACAGTGGATATTTTCACTCCGTGACATACGGTGACGGTTGCTCCAATTCGCAAAGTTGGTGCAATTGCATTGTTAATGGACATGTCAAGTTGCTATGATAAATAATGAACGCTATTTTTCTCTCTATGTTTATATATTTGAAAGAGTAATGCATTTCAATCTTAGTAGTCAAAATAAAGCTGGAAGATGAGGATGTTTGGATACGCGATAATGCAGAAGAAAATATCATAATAGTGAAAGAATTAAATAGACATAAATAAACATTATAGTATATATTGTTTATGTACAACCTGAATAAAAATCTCTATCGCTAAGGTGGACAAAATCGCCAATGAAATGAAAGTAGCGGTACAAATGGTGGTTGTCGGAGACAATATATACGGACTCATGTGTGATTTATGTTACCTTAAGAATCTAGAAGAAAATGACTGGAATTCCCAAGTTGATATCGCGAGAAAACATCTAAATCCAGTTCCATCTCAAATAGCGGAGAGATATAAATTGCGAAAAAGGTGTGAACAATCCAACGAGACGATAGCAGAATTCGCATATATTTTTTGAAAACATCCAGCACAAAGCTACGAATTTGAGGAATAACTAAAAGTTAATCTACGTGATCAGCGTGTAAAAGGCTTTAGAAACGACAATGTAATGATACGTTCAAAATTATTCGCGAAAAAAGTTGTCATATTCAAAAACCGTAGAGCTTTCCCTATCGTTAGAGCGAGCAGAAAAAGATGCAATTTAGGCAACACTAAATCAATCAAGAAACAACGCAAGTACCAATTTAATGCTATTCGATTTAGCAGTAACGATCGAATTGGAAATAAAAAATCCAAAGACAAGTAAGGTAAGAGGCCATATTATGAGACAGCGTCCTAATTTATGAGACAAAAAATGAAATCTCTAAATTTAAACTGCAAAGCAATATTTATCACAGTAAATTCATAATTATTAATGATAGAACGTCCAAGCGTCCTTCCAGCAACTATTTGTCCTGCTGGAAGTCATAAAGTGCATTTCTCCATATGTTGTGGTGCTTCCAGAAGTACTAAACTCCCGCCACGAGAAAGAGTGAAAAAAATTGCCTCTTTGTTGTGCAAGTCTCAAGTTGCTGTCTTCAGTCTTATTCGAGATACGAAAGAATATGTGTAAATTGCATCAACTTACAAAAAATCAGGGTCTTGCGATTAAAAATGAATGTTGGGAGTATTAATGAAGGGCACAGGGTAGCCACAAAGGCTACGAATTTTGACGAAAATGGCCAAGAAAGATGGAGCGTTTCCGTCTATGGTAAAGACAAATACAAAACTGCGATGTGTTACGGAAAAGTCGTCAAAATACACAAAAGTATAGCTTATGTGCTATGGGATCTCGATAATGAAGTTCTTCCTATATCCATTAATTTATTGAAAAGAATAGGTAAGCAGCGTGACTACCTTTTATTTCTGTATTGTTAATCGGGTCGATGGCCGCAGTGGTTAGGCGGCTGACTATCGTTGTGAGAGGATGATAGGCGCCGGGGTTCAATTCTCTGGAGGGACGGTGACATTTTTTCAGAGAGTTTAATCCCGGATCGACTTGCCATTCGCTGTTGGGAGCAAAGTGATTAACAGCGCGGCATCATAAAAGGCGATATGATGCTGTCACAAAGCCAATTGAACACAACTTACACACACAAAAACTACACCGCGAGAGTTGCAGTGATAGCCAGACAAATGATACAGCTTACGGAGTCACTGCAACTAAGCACCCACCACACATAAAAAAAAATATCTCTTTCATGAACAGCGAATAATAAAAGAAAACGGGAATGTGAAAAAAAGAGAGATGCTGACGCAACACCACAACCATCTACTTCATCTGGGTGTAATGATAAATATTCCCTCAGTATTGGTAGTAGTAGTTCATCTTCCAGTGACTCTGATAATGTTAGTGGCGACAGTGATCATGAAAATGATAATATTGAGAATATTTTGGATGAGGGAAACAACCGTAGCCGAATAAATGAAGAAATTTTGGTTCATGAAACGATATGGAAACTTGACGAAGAAACTAGAATCGACAGCTATTCAGGAGCAAGATACAAGCCAAAATTAAATGCAGCTAATAATCATACCCTGACGGAGTTAAATATGTGGCTACTTTTTTTTCCAACTGAAAACATAGAACAAATTCTTAAAGCATGCAATTCTAAAGTGGAACCAGGCACCAAACATATAACCAAAAAAGAATTTTTCAAAGTTTTAGGGCTTTTCTATGCAATGAGTACAAATATTCTGCATAGTCGTCGTGAATATTGGTCGAATAGAGAAGATAATGCGGTTTTTCCACCTCCCTCATTTGGCAAGAGATTTGGCTTAGGTTACCATCGGTTTGAGTATATATTACAAAATTTATCATTTGGTATTAATAATAATAACGACAGGGATGACCCAAATGAAACTAATCAGAAATGGGAACATGTTTAAAGTTTTATTGATATGCTACACACTAAATGGAACGATATCCTTTTAGCAGGTTATAAATTATGTGTTGACGAATCCATGTTCGGCCTGGTATTGCCGAGGAGATAAAGCAGTAGATGTAATGCCTGCAGTAATTAAAATTAAACGAAAGCCGAAAGGGATTGGTTGCGAATGCAAAACTCTTTCAGTTGCACTGTCCAATATCATGCTCCGAATAGAAATAAACGAAGGCAAAGGTAGAATGGCCACAAAAAAGTGGCAAAAAGAGCTCGGAGCTGGATCTGCGACCATACTCCGCCTCACAGAATCTTGGCATGGTTCGGGAGGAATTGTTGTAGCCGATTCATGGGTTTCTTCAGTGAAAACTTCGGTGGAACTTCATAAAAGGGGGTTGTATCATATTGGTATTGTTAAAACTGCCACAAAGCAATTTCCCATGAAACAATTAAAAGAGAAGTGTCCGGAAAATCGTGGAGGAATAATTTGTGCCAAAGCTTCCGTTCAAGGTATTGAGGTAATTAGTTGTGCTTTGCGAGATAAAAAAGTGCATACTTTTGTGGGAATCTGTGGAACTACCTTGGAAGGAAAACCAGCGAAAAAAACTCGTTATGATGCTGATGGAAAGAGGTTTTCCTACGAAGTTCCTAGAAATAAGATGATCGAAGAATATTTTCAAGGAGCGCCTAGCAACGACGTTCACAACCATATTAGACAAGCCGAATTAGCCCTTCAGCAAGTATGGAATACGCAAAACTGGAGACATAGAGTGTACTCTTCTTTACTGTTACATAGAAACAAACGCTTTTCTAGCATTTAAATATTTTAGAGATGACAACATCAGCCATGTCGATTTCACTAAAAATCTGGCATTTCAAATGATTACAAAAGATTGGGAAGAAGAGAATCCAGCCGCAAAAGCCCCAGTTCAAAAAAATCATATTTTGCCAGCGGCTCATAACGAAAATCAACGTACTGATCATAAACTGGTACCACTGAGCAGCCTTTCTGACAAGAAAAGACATCAACGTAAGTGTGTAGTTTGTTCCAGGGCCCATAAAATGCAAACCAAAGCAAGTTACTTCTGCGAATCATGTGGGCAAAAAGTAGTCTTGTGTTCACCCCAAACAGGGCGAGAATGTTTTGCTTATCATATTGTAAAAGGAGTTCCGGTTTAGTATTATACTATACATATTTTGTTCTTTTATTATTCAATTTAACGGATCAAAATTTATTTTTGAGAAATGTTTTTTATTTTCATTTGTATTTTTTTAATAAACGATAAATTGTAAATATTATTGTACCCCTTATTAAAAATCGTTACCTCCACCGACGAAAAACTAATGAGTACTGCCAGAAGGAATTTGTGTCCTGCCAGCAGGACAAACTTATATCATTTTAAAGTACTTCCGGCAGGACAAGTCTTGCATGTCCAACTGTCCTGCCGGAAGGTACTTCCAACAGGACAATTTGCTGGACGTTCTATCATTAACATGTAATTTAAAAAATAACATCTTAAAAAGATCCATTTGAGTCACTAAATATTTTGAAATAGGGTAAACCGAGGATAGACGCCATGATTTTTTTATTTATACAAAAAGAGGACGAAAAACTTTATCTTTATTGAATATTTTAAATTATAACGAAAAAATACATTCTTAGCAACTGTAAAAAATGAAAAAAAAATTCTTAAATAACTACATTCCGAAAACTACCACAATTTATTCAAAACGTTACATATTGGCATCTCTCCTCTATAGTAGAGGAAAGATGCCAGCAAGTGATAGGAGAGATGCCGACTGCTTCATTTAATCATTAATAATATTTTGCCACAACGTTGACAAATACGTATGTATTTACTACATCCCTCATGCAACCCGGCATGACAATGGATGCACTGTATCCAGTCTTCTCCCTTCTTTGTGGCATTGTAGTCTTCACCGCAGCCTTTACAAATATTTTCATCAACATTCTCCATGTCAATATCTGAGCTATACTCTCGTGAACTGAAAAACTATCTTCCTCTGAACTGCTTTCCAGATTTCGACGCTTCCTTGTTCCCATCTTTTGCGAACGTTTAGCTCTGCTAATACCTGACGAACCTGGCCTAGACAGCACCGTCTTACTACAAGGTTACTCAACTATCTCCTTTTTTCTAATGCTCAGTACTTTTCGCTTCTTCAAATTCTTTAGGGAAGTTAAAAGTTCGGCTACTTTTCTTGCATTCACCTTTACCGTTTCAATTTTGTATGGAAGAGGGACAATTTTGTTTATGAGTTTTCCTGGTGTTTCAGCGTTGTCATTGGTTTCAGATTTGTTTATAGAAACTTCCTTATTAGGATTACTATTGAAACAACTAGTCTCTCTAGATGCATTTTCGGAATCTATTTCGTTTGAAAGTCCGGTCACAATACTCAGATTATTTGCATGCTATTGCAAGATAATACCTTTGTTTCCATTTTCTTGTTGATTTTGTTGAGATAGTTCTCTGTCAGGTTGTTCAATGAAAGCATAGCATAGCATGTCACATCAAATATTTTTTGGATAGCCATTTTTGTATTGTTTTACCGGTGACCCTGAACCCAGAAACGGCGTTCTGAACTGATGCTGTCGTTCCCCAAGCATCGAGAAGCAGTTTGCCAAAGTTGAGCCTGGTGATTGTGCGGTCTTCCTTCGATTTCATGAACGAATAACAAGCTTGGTTGTAACCGGATTTTAGAGATTTGGAAACAGCGTTAACTAACGGTTGCAAGTAGTGTGTGGTGTGGGGTGGCAAACAGGCAGTATATCATTTTAGTCGGCAAAGTCCAGAACATCAAAACTATTGGTATGCGAAGCATGTCCATCTAAAATTAACAAACACTTTCCAGCGGATTTTCTAAGGCGAAAATGATTTTGCAACCATTCTAGGAACAGGTCACTATTAATGTAAGCTGATGTTTTTGACATATAAATTTGCGAGCCAGGGGGCATATCGTCCAGAAATTCTGCTTTCCTGCTTGTTCCTTTTAAGATACATGTTGGGGGCCAGAAACGTTACGTTGATTATACCAACATTGACAAAATAACAACACACCAATATGTCATCATAAGAACTTTCCGCATATTGGTGAATCGTTAAATATAATAATGCGACATTTTCGCCACTATTCTAGAAATAATGAAGGCCCAAAATATTGGGCTATTATTATTCCAGCCAATATGGTCATATTCGTAAAGGTCGAATATTAGGTTCATGGATATAACTGTATTCTCTGGATTTTAAAATACAGTGTTCTTTTAATATTTTCTGGTATAGCCTAATAACAATACTGTTAAAACAAAAGTACTCGAATGCCTTAATTCTATAAGTTTTTGTAATTGGGCGAATGTTATACAAACAGCCTTTAGGCGCCAGTATTTTCCAAAAAAAAACAATAAAGCATGCAGTGTATACATGCATCAGTATAAATTTGCTATTACTTGTCAGATTTTAAGATCGAATATTGTAGAAACATTTTATGATATAATTAGCGTTACTATTATTTAACTTACAGTAAACAAGTATTTCATCATTATACTCGTTTTACTATACTTCAAATGCACAAAATAGCTATTCTATACAAAAACGAAACCGCTTCAGTTACATATTCTGCAAGAAATGCTTTTGTTTTTTGGTTTATTAAATCGTAGTTTACAGCAGTATTATGTTTTTCCGTTAATAAATTAAACCATATTAAGAGAATCGGTGTGGTAGTCTTCGTTTTAAATTTGCCGCTTTTGCAACATCAGGACCGACTTTGTTCGCGGATCAGTGTTAAGGTGGCGTTTCGGTAAAGTAGGGGGCGCTGTTCGACAATAATTATTAGAAACGTAGTATTCGGAAAAACTAGACATTAAAAATGTATTTTCGCGTTGTTACATTGAAGATATTATCTTTGTTGTAAATCTAAATATCTTTTTTTTAATTAAATATTCTTTGATTGCGAGAAAAATGAGAAAAAATATAAAATTTTGATAATATTACCTTTAGAATATGTAGAAAAATATACTGATAGGATGTGTATTGAAATAATTTCAAAATATGCAGTATTTTTTTCAGGAAGTAAGTTTAGGGGCTGAGTATCAACAACAGCCCCATATCTGTCCAAACAGTTTGCCAGTTTTATATTAGATGTCACTAGCATTAGATAACTATTATATAACTATGTATAGGCAATCAGTTTAACACCAAAATTGGCTGCTTTGATATTCAGAAAAACATTAAATTAAATGTTTTATTAAAAAATGTAAATGAAGAAGAAAAATTTCAGGGTCGTACACTCACGGGAAATAGTCTTCGAAAGTTTTAACGCCGCGCGCATCGTCTGTCTTATCTGTATCCCTCTTAGAGAGCAGCAGGATAAAGCTGTCGAAGAGACAGCACGATGCGCGTAGCCCCACTCCCTTTTTAAGACTATTTTCCGTGAGTGTACATACGACTCGTTTCTTTTTCCGTAACTGTGAAAGATAGTCATCATACATAACATCATACTTCTTTATAACATAACTTGAACAGTATACAGGATTATTGTTATACAGGGTGATTGGTGAGAATGGCCTATTAAAAGTATTATACAAACGGATCGGAATTTTAAAACAAAATTTTGCAGTTGGATATGGTTGAATATGAACTATCACGTGAAAATATTTTTGAATAAATATCACTTCCGGTTAACCGGAAGTGGGCATCAACTTCGATTTTTTAAATAGCATGCTATAAAATAAATTACAAATTCAGCTTCTATGATGAATTTTACACATATTTCATGTATCATACCGTATACCTAAATACCATTTCTTCTGAGTTATTCGCAATTAAAGAAAAAAAGTGACAGATACCGATTTTACTTTATAGTGATATTACTTCCCGTAGGAGTAAATGAGGCGAATGAAATTTTGCATACGCACAGCTGATATTATGTAGTTATACAGCATTTGAAGTTTTTTTCTGTAACATAATACAGGCTGTTTAAAAACTTAGTTGCTTATAAGTAAGTTAAATCCGCGGAAAGTACATTTTCTTAAATGGAAAGGTGTATATTTTATTAAATATTATGATTCTACAAAATATTCTCTTTGAATCCGTATTAGGTGTTCCTATACCTAAAATGTAAGGTTAATAAATTATAACGATTTAATTAACCTCCGTACCTAAAATGCTCAAATATGTCAATTTACAGAAGCAAGTCTGTCATTTTAGTTAGTTGTTCTCGCGTACACTGTAGGAAATATGTAGATCTACACCAGTACAATAATTAGGGTAAACAATGTGGGTGTTTACTTTACAACAGCAACAAATTATTTTATTTGTTACAAAACATATTGTTATCTTAGTATTTTTTTACAATTTTTATTTTACCTCTGTAATAACATTGTTTTCGTTTCTGTGCAATGCATTTTTCTCAGTAGATTGTGTTAGAATGGATTAGCATTGAGAATAGACCAAATCAGGTAATCATGAATTTATTTATTATGCAAAGTGAATGTAATCAAATAGTGAAATAAACGCATCAAACGTTTAGTGAAAGATACTAACATTTACAAGCAATGATCAGCAAAAATTTCTGAGAATTTTTAAGATATAAAAAGTTTTAGCGACCGATAGGTTCGTAGAACAATGGTGAAAGAACAATACCTGTTAAGTAATAATAACAGTTATATAATTATTTAAGAAGGCAGATATTAAAAAACAGTTGAAGTAGTGTGTCCAAAAGAAAATATTTTGTTGAACGTTTTTTTACTGAATGAAATATTAGTTGATTGAAGAGTCTTTTGTGTATCTAAAATAAAAGTAAAATCCAAAATGTAAAGTAAAACCCACGTGTAACAATATCAGTAAAAAATTTAGATTATCTAAGAATTCTCCTAGATACTCCCAACAGTTGGTATTTGAATAATCAACATAAAGTAAATCTACATCAAAGGTCTAAATAATTAGTATTAACAAATTAGGTAAAATTAAAAAAATAAAAAAGATAATGTAAAAGATACAGTAGAAAAATTATAAGAACAACAATAATAATAACAGAAATAAATAAGTTATCTAAATGGTTCGACATGGCAACCATTTCTATTGAAGCATTCTATATTCGGAGACGTATTCCTATAATTCTTGCTAATCATCTGGTGTTATTTGCCTAAAGGATCCCTTATTCCTATAATTCAATCGGAGGACGTTTCGAAAATACGATTAACAAAGTGACAGACGTCAAAATAAGTAGCAAGTAAGTATGTAAAACAAATGAGCTAAGCACACTTGCCTCTGTAAATTGACATATCTGAGCATTTTAAGTACGGAGGTTAATTAAATCGTTGTAACTTATTAACCTTACATTTTAGGTATAGGAACACCTAATACGGATTCAAAGAGAATATTTTGTAGAATCATAATATCTAATAAAATATATACCTTTCCATTTAAGAAAATCTACTTTCCGCGGATTGAACTTATTTATAAGCAACTAAGTTTTTAAACACCCTGTATAATGTTACAGAAAAAAACTTCAAATCCTGTATAACTACATAATATCAGGTGTGCGTATGCAAAATTTCATTCACCTCATTTACTCTACTCCTACGTGAAGTAATATCACTATAAAGTAGGATCGGTATCTGTCACTTTTTTTCTTTAATTGCGAATAACTCAGAAGGAATGGTATTTAGGTTTAGGGTATAATACACGAAATATGTGTAGAATTCATCATAGAAGCTGAATTTGTAATTTATTTTATAGCATGCTATTTAAAAAATCGAAGTTGATGCCCACTTCCGGTTAACCGGAAGTGATATTTATTCAAAAATATTTTCACGTGATAGTTCATTTTCAACCATATCCAACTGCAAAATTTTGTTTTAAAATTCCGATCCGTTTGTATAATACTTTTAATAGGCCATTCTCACCAATCACCCTGTATATTGCTTTCAAAATAGTGCGCATCACGATTATTGGATTTAGTCAGTTTAGTATCACAACAATTACAAAACTTGATTATATGCACAAATATACTTTTTTATAGAAAGGTCTTACTAAATTATTTTTATTCAAGTAATAAATTGATTTCAATACTTTCGAGACATATTCTTACAACTACACATGCATAAGTAAATACCTATTGATGAATCATTACTTGGCGTGTGGGTGTAGAGAAAGAAAGACAAATAAAACCCAAATATCTCTCTTGCCTTTTATTGATAAATAATACAGATAACAATTCATTCCACAATAAAATTTACTGTGCTTTATTATATTTACATTTAGTATTTCACATCCATACACTGTGATGGTTATAACGGAAAATTTAATAATAATTATCTATATAACATGTAGTCATATCCATTATAGAATATACTTCATAAGCGTAACTTGTGTGGAGAAAGGTTTCCTGTCCAATCCTAGTAATCTACTACAGCTGCGTGCGTGCAGCTTTCACTACATAAGCTGCTGAATTCGCTCAGGCAAAAAACTCCCAAGGAAAAATTGCCTTAATTTTGGAACCATTAAGTTTCTACAAAGTTGTTTATCCCTATATATTTCTTCTATAAAAAGTGGTTGGGTTTCATCAATGAAAACCACAAAGTAGTACAGCTTTCTTTTCCTGATATTTAGTTGGCCTTAAATCTATAATATTTTTCGATAAGTGATTATTATTACATGCAATTTGCGACTGTTGAGACGTGATATCGCGATCTTCCAAATGAGTATTTACCTGAAAATAATAATTATGGTTCCTCTTCAACGACAGTTTACCACTAGAACTATGTACAATTATATACAGAAACAAATATACACAAATATTCTTCCTTATTCACTAAAATAACTATATACAACGAAAAAATAATCCAAAACTAACGAAGACAATGAAAAACAGTACTATTACTTTATTACATCAAGCTAGTCGCTAGACAATTAGTGCAAAACTAAAATTCTACCTGTAACAAACACCGCATGTACGCACAAATATGTTTTGTAGAATATTAGGGTGTTATTGCCTTAGGCTATCGCATTTATACCGAAAAGATTATATTGAAATATACCTGCTCAATACATTCAGTTCTAAACTACGTAATATGCAACCAGTAAAACTCGTTTCAAGAATCCCTGGATACCTTTCTTCTATATAATGTTATATTTTATTTTTCCGAGAAGTTTATATTTATATTATAATAAATTTTCTATTACAACCAATATTCTAATCTTCACTTTTCCTATGATATTTCAGCCAAAATGTTACGCATGTTTAAGTATTTCATTACTTTTTACTTTTCTAGAGATTCATAAGCCTTACGTCATCTAATTTTGAAAATATTCGATAAAAATGCAACATTTGCTCATCAAGTTCAAGTTATTGAAATAGAGGGCCAAGTACGCCACCTTAAATAGAAAGTACATACCTTATGCCGGGTTTCCACCAAGCGGACAGGACAAAAACAAAGCACGAACTCAGTCCGTTTGTGACACGAAAGTGGTTGCTGGACCCCAAAGGGGCACCAGCTGCCGACCGACCGTTAGGTATGCGGCAAAAACAGGGAAGTGCACACACTCCTCAGGACAAAGAGGCACGAAACCAGTTGCCGCACGAGACCGACACCTCGCGGAGAGGCCCGGCGAACCGGTGGGCTTCTCCCCCGTGCTACCCATGTTAGACAAGTTTTCTTGTCAACGTTGGACGGGTCACCGTTGGAGACGCTTTAGCGAACTCCTACCTCACATCTAACCCCACGGGGCCTAGGCCTCCTTGCGGATGGCTACTATCGGCCAAGCGTGGGAAACGGAATCTGGCCGTGAGGTACAACCAGCCCGCCCGTGAATTAAGCCTGAACTAGGGGGACGGCCGGGCAAAAGCCCTACCCCAAAATGCCAACCGCGCCAACCCTTTCGCCCCTCCGGCGATTAAGTATCCGCGGCAGCTACAGTGAAACCGTAGGGTCCCAGAGTCACCGAGTTGTTTTAGGATGAAACCGAAGGTTTCCCAACCAGACAACCAGCGGTCGGACTACTCCTCGGCGAACCGACTTTTATCCTCCCCTACTATCTTCGCCAAATTCTCTCGCCACGCCCGTTTCCCTGAGTGTGGCCACCAAGGATTGGGTAGTGCAGCTGCAGAGTTCTCTAGGTAAGCGCCGTAGGGTGCCTCACTTACCCACCGTATATTCCGACGGTTAGCGGCCGGACACCGGAGCGTATGCCCATGCCTACGCCCAAGCATCCTCCCCTATATACGAAGTCTACTCCCGCCACGCCCGTTACCCTGGAACTATGAAACCAGGGATGGGGTAGTGCAGCCGCAGAGTTTTAAGGGTCGACGCTATAGGGTGAACGCCGACCCGAAGTCTGTTTGTGACAGTCCGCGAACTGTTCTAGAACTTTTGGAGCGTTTTCTAAACTTGTTAGTCCGCAAATAGAGTTTTTACGAACACAAACAGTGTCCCGGCGAATGTCGGTAACTTCAAAGGGTCCACGTGTTCTATGAATGTTTGTCAGCTTGGTGTAAACGTCCTTCAAATTAGAACCAGTTTGTTTTTATTTTCGCTGTTGTGATTTAGTGGTAGTGATTTGGTGCGTGAAGGAAACAAGTCGCAATATCTGATGTAAGTAATTTATTTTATCAAAATACACCTACAAACAGATATATGCACTTCTAGAAGAGTAATTGAGGGCTACAGAAATTATAAATATAATAAAACTTAAACAAAACATAAACAATTTTTATTGATTTCTGTTCGTGACTGGTGTAAACACAAAGTTCGTTGGGGACCCAACAGTGTTCAAACAAAACTGTTCGAAATTTCTGTTCAAATGGACAGTTCGTGTTTTGTTTTTGTCCTGTCCGTTAGTAAAATGGCGGTTAAACGCGTCCTCTAGAGAAGTGAAATCAACAGTTTTTTACTTCGAATCACCTGAATCGGCAAGTATCTCACCTTTGTTGTGATTAACAATCATGAAGTTATTTTGGTAAACAACTCCTTTATATTCCTAAATATGAGCTTTAAATACCTAATCATTTTTGCTGATCTTATAATTTGATGAGGTAACCTGCATTTTAACAGAAATATCTATTTGTAGGACACTTCCGCACGACCTGGAAAACATTTTATATGTGGATATATATGTATAAGAGAATGAATAAGTACATATATTTCAACAAGTATTGGATGTGTTTCATTACCTGCAGATAATACTAATTGCTTTAGGTTATAATCCCTTTATATGGAAGAAAAAGAAGAAAATAAAATCCTGATACAAAACAAGGAGCCAGTATTGTATTATTAATCCAACTAATAATTTGGTAGGTACGTAATGGTCTAATCGTATCAAATGCAGTTGCATATATATTTTACCAATATTAGAAAGGACCAATATTATAAAGAGTAGACATGCCAATACATATTTTACCAATAACGCAAACAATATTGGGCCAATAATTTTATATATGATGGACCTATATTGCAAAATGTTAACAAAAAAGTCACCAACATATTTTTCAATTTTTAACCAATATTGCCCCAATCAATTTGTTCTACGTGGGACACAGAACAATGTCTGTCTGAAGTCATCAAATCGATGAAGAATCTGTGGCCCAAATCAAAAATGGACACTTTGTTTCTCCATCATGACAACGCTCCAACTCACCGCGCCAAAGCTTACAACGAATACATATTTGACTAAAACTTCTTCAGCACCCTCTTTACAGTCCCGACGATGCGCCCTGTGACTTTGCGCTGTTCACAAATCTGAAAATGAAGCTGAAAGGGAAGCGGTTTTTCAGTGATAAGGAACTTCTGAGGATTTGAGACAACGAATGTGCCTCACTCCCTAGTGAAACTTGGCAGAGCTGGTTTAATGATTAGTTTCGGAGGATGGAGAGGTGTATTGAATGTGGTATATGTTATTATTTTGAAATTGAATTTTTTAACCTGTAAAAGTGAGTGGTCAAAGAATAAACAGAAAATGTTGGTCAGGTAGTCTTAATATCTATTCGGTTGTATATTTCATTTTGACAATGTTTGACGAATAATATTAATGAAGCACGTGTTAAGCTAGTGATACTAATACACATATATAGACACACATACTACAGTTCAAACCGCATTGCGTGTATTTTCAGTATTTAGGGTTTATTCAATAACGTGACACGAGAATGCTTGTCTCGCCTAGTAAATGAAACGTTGTAATTAACGCGGTTCTTACTTCTATTTTTTCGACTGCAGCGCATATTGGTTGGAATTTAACGACCCGAAGAAAAAATAATAGTTTTTCCGGAACAATAGACTGCGGAATTGATAGGGATCAAGGAAATAATTAACCATACTCGCAAACACACGATATTTTGTTCTTAAGTGTAGTATTATACGAGCGTCTATGCTGGTGAATTAGGTCGTGATTAAATAATTCCCATATATGGTGTAGTTCAAATTTTATTTTTTTATGTGGAAATATCAAGTAAATCTCCAGCATGTATTGAAAGAAATTTAATCAATAGTGGAATTGAAAATTTCGAATGGTAGATGCTGTTACTGACGTAACGCCAAAGATAAATCTGCTTGGTGTATATAAAGCTAGTATATTGCTGTACAGGAAAGCGCAGATAAAATTTATCGTATTACGGCATTCGTAGATTTACTACAAGACGAAATTTGAACGAAAATGGAATTTATAAAGCTACCCGCACTCTAAAGTCTCTACATAAAGCGCTTCGCTTCTAGATATCAACCGAAGAAAGGTTCCCATTTTCGCAGGACGAATATTTTTAGATATTTTATTATACTTTGAGGTTTTATTGCGCATTGTTGAGGAATATTTAGGAATGTTTGCAAAATATACTGTACGTAAGTGAAGATACATCGTGGAACAAATTGAAAATATCAAGCATTAAAATACATAAATAACATATGTCACGAAAGTTTACGGAAAAAAGTACTGCTTTGGCCGAAAATATTAGGCATCCCTAAAAATGGTTGTAAACTAGTTAAATTTAAAACGGCATCATAAAGTACCACATTGAATATAAAAAAAAACTTATCAGGTGGATTATAAAACACCGGATGGCTGCGTTTTTTAAACTTTAATAAATTACATTAGTGTTAGATGAACAAGGAAAGCTTCAAGTGGAAATACGAGGGCGTAATTTTATGTTATCTACCTAGCCATGAAAAAAGCACATAAGAGAACGAAAAAAATGTATTTTTCTACATAACTCCCTTCAACACTAATACACTTATTCCATCTTTTTTTCCAATTTCTCCATACCCTCAGAAAAAAATTGCTTCGGTAACCCCGCAAAATATTCATCAACAGCTTCTTTGAGTTGAGAGATCTTTACACGCCGATCTTTCAGTACCAAAGTTTCGCACGATGTCTTCAGTTCGAGCTTCAACAGGTCGTCCGAACTTTGGGTCATCATTGATTGACTCTCGGCCCCATCGAAACAGTTTAGACCAATATTTTACTTGAAAATAAGATGGTGCATCTTCCCCATACATAGCAACCATTCTTTCATGAATTGCTTTTGGCCCATTGCCTTCTTTTGTCAGGAACTTTGTTACGCTGCGATGTTCAACCTTAGTTTCACTCATTTTATCGAGAAGTAGACCGTTTCAAATCTCTGTAAACAGCACGAACTAAACACAAGTTAGCAGCTTAGCTTTAGTAAAGTGTTCGCGATGTGCCATGCAATCGGTGCTCAGAGGGTTTAATGAAACCGGGGCACTCTTTAATAAACCCGAAATCAGGCAGGAAATGAGTGACTTCTGATCGCCAGAAACGAAAAATCGCAGGAAAACTTCGTCTGGGCTCGTTGCAGCTCTGTCGGAAGAGGCTGGAAAAGCCGTTACCGCTCGTACTGCGAGAAGAAGACGTGTAGAAGTGGGTCTAAGGTGTTGTAAAGCCAGAAAGAAGCCGTAGCTTATAGACAACAAGAAAATATGGTTCCGCCATGTTTTAATTATTAACCACTTTTTGGACTCACCGATTTTAATATTTTCATAGTTATATGAACACCCAACACCAGGTATGACTTTTGTGAGGCGTCGAGTCGGCGAAGAATACCACCCCCATTGTGTATTACCTACTGCTAAACACGGAGGGAGAAGCATAATCATCTAGGTCGTATGAACAGCGAAAAGAACATTTACGTGTTAGAGTCTGTGCTACGGTCTTCATTAACACGCATTTTCGATTACACCAATTTGGATGTGGTCCAATTCCAACAAGACAATACCCCTTGTCACAAATCAGCGACCACAATGCGTTGATTTCGTGATAACAACGTTATCTTTGTTGGACTGGCCTATCCAGTCCCTAGACTTGAATCCCATTGAACATCTTTGAGGTATTCTTCTCTATTTCCACTTGTAGGTCAAATAAAGCAGTAAATAATTAAAAAATCAAATGATATCGAAGGCTTCCACTGTCTGAATTTTTATTATGAGGGCTTTCGAGTTTTGACCGCATCATAGTAACGTAAATATATACAATACAAAAATAAAACACACAAAACTGGTTGAGGGGCGCCGGAAGGTCACAGTAATTCGACGTTTAAATCACGCTAGAGGCGAAAACCTTCTGATAAGGGCAAAAACTGGGTCACGGGCGTCAAAACGTCACTGTAACTCGACGTGTCAACCATGCTAAAAACTGCTGAAAAAATGCTGAAAACCCTCTAGTCAGAAGGTTGCTCAGAGGTGAGAAATATGCTTTCATTTGATCAGATAGATCAATAAATGTCCGGCATGTGTTGCATTCAGAAATGACATAAGGCTTTTCAGATTTCACGTTTTCACGTGATTTTTACTTCGGTCATTTGACCAGTGTGCCTGAAAGATAAGATAAGCACTTCTCTTTTATCTTGCCACTTCATTGTTTTACTTTCTTGACTGTAAGATCTACCCCTCTTTAGCTTTTTGTTGGTAACATCTTTGGGATTATTCTCGAACAACTTTTGTGCCAGCTCCACACTTATGCAGTAATTATCTACACAAATGCTACGACCACAGTCTACAACACTGGTCAGCACACTTGCCCCAACTCTTTTTGCTTTGCCACAATGTGTCTTCCTTCAAGACATACATAATTTATGTAGCTTTATCCCAAACTTCTGGCGTTTACTCTTAATGTGCTGATGCCACCTCACCACAGAAAGGAACTAATGTAGAAGTTTTGAAAATGATCTCCTAGACTCTTTGTTAGGGGTCCAAGTTTACACAGTTTTCGCGAAACTTCTAAAATATTAACAATCTTGATTTTTTAATGCTTCGATATCTTTATTTCCATTGTATCAAATACTTATTTCTACGTACAATAATAGGGTATTAAATTCTTATTTTCTTTTTCTTTTATAGAGATCAACGTTTCTAAAATAATGTGAAAGGTTCTTAAAAACTTTAGTCTTGAGAAACTCTCTAAAGAGGCTGGCAGCATGGTTAGCGAAACGTTAAGTGCAAACTTATCTATATAGCAAGACCTGGAAGACTTCAACGCAGTAAACGACGGTCGTGAAATCCTACGCTCTACTATTAAACTTGGGTCAAATATGAAAACAGATATATTTTTATCATTTTTAAATGGGATAAAAAGCAACAATCGCTTTATATTATTGCTTGTGCGTTTCAACAACAATTGCAGCTGTCATTTTCATCAGAATAACATTTATTTAAAATTATTTATTTTATGTAAACGTACAAGTAATTAAGTTAGTTAAGTAATTGTGGATGCTTGATTTCAGGCAACTTTTATTCCAGCTTGTTTGAAACAATTTTGGCTATCTGGCATGTGATTGATGTCCTGGATTTTCAAAAAAAGTATAGTCCGTCTAAAAAGTATTCAGAGTTTCTTATTTTTACAAATTTAAATGCATTATTGCATTTTGTTACTTTATACTATTCAAAATATTCACTTTTACGTGTTATCATGGTAGCATTGTTGCTGACCAAAACAAGTACAACAATAGCTTGTGTCAAATATAGCAGCGTTTGTCTGAATAACAACTGGAGTTGGGATGAATCAAACTAGTTTCTGGGCAACTACGTAAAATTTGTGATGAATGCCTTGATTAGGGACCTAAGGAAGACAAAATTCACGTTTAGGTTCTCGTAAATTAACCAATAGATTTAGAAATTAAGGAATACACGTGTGTCCCAGAAACCACACGAAAAAAAAATCCTTCAATGACATTGGCATATATTCAACAAAGAATAAACTTTTCTCAGAAGTTTCGAGAGGATGATTTCGATAAAATTTTTATTTCTAAGTTGTTTTCAAATAGGAGGCAATAGATTACAAATTCTGTCGAGAGAACGCCCAAACATTCAAATTTCTACATTTTCTATAAAAGTAATTTGGTTGGTTTGGGGAGTAATATCTAGGCGTGGTGCAACTCTTCTTCGTATTGTTCCAGGCAACGTTGACAACTCAAAATATGGCAACATTTTAATTGGCTCTCTCAAAACATCTAACGTTTTATATCCTGATCGATGGCGATTTCAGACTTTCATCTAGAATATTTTCATTGTTTTTATTTTCACCACTCATTCTACTAAGTTTGTTATCTGAGTCACATACTACTAGATAGTAGAACTTTTCGTGCGGGATTCTTCATCTCTGATGCTCAGATCTTCAATATCCAATTCAAACTATGTAGTCTTGTTCTTACGACTAACGTGTGTTTTAGATTCTGCATAAAATTATTTCTTTACTTACATGGAGTCTTTCAATAACTGCTTTAACTGACAAAAAATAAATTTGGTTGTGGGAAATAAAAAATGATTTCACGTAGGTACTTGAGTAAATGCGGAAATCAGTAATTCAACATTTTTATACTTTTTTTTAAATCTATGACATCCCGAGAGACAGTTAGAGAGACCGAGAGACGACATAATGCAATAAATCGTAAATCTGATACGGCAGTTCAACAAAATACGAAAATACTTCTCTGTAAGTATGACATGCTATAGCAAATTTAGTTTTTCAAACAACAAATTAGCTGTAATCTTAACATGTCCTGTTGATATGTAAATATAACCAAAAATTATCGTCATTATCGATCAAATTACCGGGATTACCTTATTAAATCGACCGCGTAAGCTAAGCCAAACGCAACGGTGGTATATTCCGTTTCGCGATCGTTGTCGTGAACTCAATGGACTTTGCGAAATCGGTTTATCGGGTATTTATGCAAATGCACGACCATTACGTCGAAATCACCGGGTATTAAAAGACTTAAATTAATATACTTACAATATTTCCGTTAGCCTTATACAGTTCCTTTAACTCGAGAATGATAAATGTATCAAGATGTCGACTTTTTTTTTTCCTTGCTTTTTCGAGCCTTGTACATTTGCGATGGTATTGGAGTTAATATAAGCGAGACATTTAGACCGGTTAATTCATTTTATGGTTGTTTGTTTCTCTTTTTTTCTCGCCTTGTCGTAGTAAAGAGGATTTGCATAACGAGGCAACGACTAAATTAATTAATTTGGACGGATATCGGGCGTATAAAAGTTAAATTAGACGATTGGAGTAAATGCGATTTTTATCTTAATTAAAAATAATTACGTTATAGATTATTTTGTAGTAAATATCTACATATAACGATTTTTCGAAAACAATTTGTGAAAGATACAATTTTCGATGGTAATACTCAACATCTTCCTGCGTTACAAAGTAGGGAGATTCCGTTCACGGTAATCGGCGTCAGTCCACACATAGACCGATAAAACTAAGAGCAAGTCACGGTAAACAACAATGATAATGCAAGCAAGCGTAGTGAACACACGTATGTGCGATTTGTGTAGTACTAGCATTGCTTTTGATCTAATAGGATAACAAAAGCTCGTTTGCAAAGCAATAAAGTTAAGACAAGGAGAGAAACTAATGAATCTGTGAACGTTGTTAAAATAGTAGGCGTCATTTAAGAAGTGATTTTTCGAAATTTCGCCTCTATGCACGTGAAAAGGAGTAGTAAAGTTAGTAGGTATAGAAATAGATTTTTTATGGTCAAATTTACTTGAATCTTAGTCCTAATGATCTTTGGTGCAATTCATAAAACACATATTTCGGTGTGAAAGGTGGTTGCAAAGATTTTACGGGAAACAGGGTTATTCACAGAACTGGTTCGTTAGAACTTTTTGATGTTCTTGAAATTCAACATTTCTGAAAACTTGTAGTTATAACTAATATTATCTGGACTCATCAGCAAAATTATTTGCGCCATTGTACCACTCCCGGTTTACCGGAAGTTGACGTAAACTTTCTTAATTTAAATAGCATGGTATATTTTTTACAACAGCAGGCAGAAACATCAGCACCAGATTAAAAGAACATATACGAGATACTAAGTACGAATATACACTCAAATCAGCAATAGCAGAACACTCTACAAACACCAAACACGGAATCAATTTCGACAAATGCAGGAAACTAGCAACGGAACCACATTACTGGAGAAGAGTCTACAGAGAAGCCATCGAAATACAGAAGAATCCGAACAACATCAACAGAGAAGATGGACTACAGCTACCCAGTTTTTGGAAAGGATTCTTCCAACCGCAACGAGGAACTACGGACACGCTTCAACAGACCGGAACGGTCACGCCTCAAGCAACGCACGTCTATATATAAACCCGATCCTCGACCAACCAGGGCTACGTTGCAGACATTCCCAAACCAACAGACTGTTGAGTGTTCAACGCCATCTACGCGGATGACACCGCAATAGTGGCCACCTCAAAGAGTCCCGAGATCGCAGCTCAACTTGCTCAGGCACAGTTGGATCGAATCGTGGGATTCTTTAGCGAATTCGGTCTGACCATCAATCCGAGGAAAACGCAAGCGATTGCGTTCAGCCGGGGACATCAACCCTCGCCCCGAAAGATCACCGTTCTTCGGACGGAGATCGACTGGAGCGAGAAGATCGAATACCTGGGAATGATCCTCGACCGGAAGCTAACTTTCGCCGAGCAGGCTAGAAACAGGGCTAGAGCTAGGAACAGGGCCATCGGTCGACTGTACCAGCTATATCCTATCCTCGGTAACCCCAAACTCAATCCGAAAACGGGCGCGATGCTGTACAAGACCCACATCCGCCCGATCCTAACCTACGCCAGCCCAGCTTGGGCCACGGCGGCTCCATCTTACATCCTTCCACTAGTCCGAGTACAAAATCGCGTTTTGCGACTTGTATTCCGACTTCCTAGATGCACCTCGCTGGTAGTCCTCCGAGAACTTACAGCGGCAGACGTCCAGGACCTTTCTTGAAGAAACTCAACCGAGGATTCTTTGGCAAGGCACTCGCGAGCAGCAACCCAGCGATGAGTAGCGCTATTGCGCAAAAATCAGTGGGGCTCACCAAGCACCACACCACAACGGAGATACTCCGACAAATGTGACGCGGTGATGATTGATTAACAAAATAATACCTCTGTTTCGTTAGTTTCAGATACCAACAGCGAGGGAGATCCACCCAGAAGACTCCAAGAGGACAACAACCCAGGAACCCGAGAACCACCAGAAGGACACCCATGAAGGAAGTGGAACTGGAAGAAGAGGACCTTTGCAGAAGAGGCAAACAACCAACGACGGAAAACCAGTCACTTCACTTCTGAAGAAGATCCCGACAAGATGATCAAAACATCAAGTACCACAACCTTTCTACACGGCAAAGAACCCGAGAACCGAAGAGCAGCCATCAACAGCGGCCGTGAAAGCCTGAAGACTAGTAAAAATTGTTTTGACAGATTCGAAACAAAAATAACAGTAAACCGAAACAACCAAATGACAGTATGAAAGTATATATTTATTCAATGTAGCTAACTGTAGAATGTAAAACTCAAACGAACCAGGGATTTTTATCCTTCCACTACACTTCACTTGAGAATGCTTGCATTGTATATGTAAAACAATTGAAGGATGCTATGATTAATACAGCACATACCGTGGAGCAAGTTGAACTGAAGAAGGTGGGTTGCACCAAAATCCCTGCTTTGATACTTTTTCTTGATCGAAAGTTTAAGACCCTGTCTAGTCACTCCTGCTTCTGTTTATTTTGACAACTGTCATCCGTCATTTATCGTGTTTCGTTAGAATCTTTTGCTTCAAGTTTATAGTTCTGTTTAAGTATACTAACTGTCTTTCTTAAGACAAATATACGTAGCAAGTGCGTGCTGGTATGCCGTTCACTATTGAACAAGACACCTTCATTCTGATGGCCTACTTTCGTAGTGGTGTTCAAGATGAGGATGGGCAATGGATCTATTCCAATTAATCTTGTATAGCTCAATTTACTACCCAGTTCCCTGACGTGCCGATTGTGTATGAAACTTTTGTTCAGCATCGTAGCAGATTAATTAACTTATCTACAGGAGTATTTTGATGACAGATTAATAAGTAGAGGAATATGGCCACCACACTTACCCGATTTGACACCATTGAAGTTTTTCTTGTTTGCATACTCGAAGCAAAACGTTTTTCAACAAAGATTGCACAATATAGACGAGCTAAAAAATGCAATCTCTCAAGCGATTAATAGCATAAGCATCGATACATTACAGAAGATATTTGAAAACATTAAACAACGTGTACAGCTGTGTACTGAGAATGATGGCGGTCATTTTGAACATTTGTTGTAGTGTCAACCACAGTACATTAATCAACTTAAATAAGTGTTTTTGTGGTGATTCATGTGTGTCTATTTTATTTTATAATGTGTTTGCAGTTTAAAATTTTATTGAAAATAAACTAGTATTACAACCACTAAAATGAAATTAAATCAGAGCAGAATTACACCATTCCAATATATAATTTGTTTTGTTGATATACATGTCCTAGCTCCTCTAGTGAATATTTCATTCCATGGTTTCTGAAGTTTGTTATCACGATATGAAAGATTTGTAAAAACGCATCAACAAAAATAAATCTTTAAACGTAGTCAAATATTATGATTACTGGGCGATGTCTTTAATAACACTAAACTTCTGGCTTTCATTTTCAAAAATGTACTATAAAATTCAATTCTCGCATCGATCAATTTTTTAATACTATTTGACAGCAAGACCTTAGGTTACGATAGCATTACTGTTTACTATTAAGTAACCAAATGGTAACCAAACTACTCACTACCAACTACTCAGTGTTGCTAACTGGAAATTTGTGTTGCCAACCTTCTTCGTTTCAACTTGCTCGCACGGTAGTACCGGGAGAGCTAGATTGTTTCAACGCATTTGGCAGCTCTGGTTCATGAATATCCCTAACCTGCCACCAAATATCCAACCTAATACCATATGACATTCGCAACAACTATGAAGTTACCTTATCTAAGTCAGGTATGCCAAATGCGTTCAAACAATCTCGCTCTCACTGTATAAACTCCGCAACAGCTAATTAATGTCTTCGATAGTAGGATAAGAAAAGAGGACATGTGGATATTTTGAACACAATCCCTAAACAAATTTCAAGTTTTATCATTTAATAATCACTTATATTGTAAAAAAAAAACCGGACATGTCTAATAATGATTTTGACATTGCTTTATTAGTTTTGTAATTTAGCCTGTCTGTCTGCTTGCTTTCTTATTTTATAAGTAACACCAATTAATATTAAATTGTCAAATCATAACTCAGTAAAGATGCCAGTTACTGATTACTACATTTTTAACGGGTAACAATATCGGCTAGTCAGTAAAAAATGCCAATTCAAAAATAGGTTATGTCATCGTCATTTACAACTTTTTACTTTTTTATGTTTCGCCACTGACTCAGTTCAAAACATTATTACAAACACACGGTATATATCAACATTATGTTAATTTCTGTAAGAGCATAGATAATTGACAATCATTTTGAATCTCACTGTATACAAAGAGGCTGGAAAAACGCATATGATCCTAAATAAATCTAAAAGTAAGAGGATTAGAGTAACGCCGTGCACTATATAAACACGTGCACATCTAGCAATTAACGCAAACGATACCTATTATACAGGGTCGGGCAAAAAGAGAAGAACACCGAATTTATGGCTTAACTAGCTTAACCAAATTTTTCGAAAATTTAACCTAAATTAAAGTTTTTGTATATTTTATGTATTATTTATTAGTGTTTGTAGATTTTCCGCTCTTTTTGCCCGACCCTGTATATTAAAATATAATACCTGCTGACAAGTCACGTTAAACTAAACTAAACCGGACAATATAAACAAAACTATCCAAGTGTCATTTGAGAGAAAAGTTAATAATTCGATATTTTCTCGTAAGTGGAAAACAGATACTCGATTCTCCTCGTAATAGAGGATGATACACGCAACGGTAATTAGATCTGAATGTTTTATCAAATGATTACTTTATATATTTAACTTTCAACGTCTCCGGCGGTCACTAATGGAACAGGCTATTTCAAGGAAATGAAATCCTTATCGATTCTCCCCAGACTACCGCGAAACGTTAATGTCAGGACATCGAAATCGAATTCATTACGTTTCCTATGGATATAATACGATATTGACTGACAGTTGAGTATCTATCTTAAGTCGGAATCTGAATTTGACACGTAATCAAATCGCACTTTGAAAATGTAAAAAAATACTTATACAATAATATAACCGCACCTGTCAAATTTGATAGTTAAGTGATTTATATTACCAACTTAAGTTTAAAAAAAATTCTGACTACATTTTCTTTAAATTAATCTTCAACATGCTGCGTGATAACCGTTATTGACGTTATTATGCAATTACGCCCGTACATAATCCGAAGTGCCTTTCCGCGTCCGTTTCCGCAGTATTTCAGCGAGTCAAAAACGTATCCATCACTGTTAGCGTCGAATAAATAATCATTCTAATCGTCCTATAGCCGGCCAGGCATTGTTCGTTGCTCCTATAGGTAGCGCGAAATTTTCGATTTTAACGAAAGTCACGCAAACCTTCGTTAGAAATCGGACGTTTTCCGCATTCGGGTTTTTCCTCTTTAGGATACGTACAATAGGTATGTATGTATGTATGTACATATATCATATAATAGGTACCTTGACAGAGAAACGTCGTCGATTCCGTTTGAAGAAACCCCACGGAATCGTTGACGAAACCGTAAAAGATACTTAAAAGGAACATATTTAGAAGCGTCGTCGTACAAATATAGATAAATAATAGATCGTATTTATAACTGATTCTTGACGATTACTCGGGCGCTAATTTTAAGATACATTTAAATACTGGTCAGCTTAACGTTACAATTAAGTTTGGACAATAAAATTAAATTAGTCTTCGATGTGTTGACGACAACTGTCACAGAGAATGAAACTATGGTTCTCTGTTATGATCATTTGTCTAAACAGGAAACGATGGAATTGAGATGAAAATTAGAAACGTCCAAACCAAACTCCAATACATATTCCATCATTATTACAGATGGATGCATTTTGAAGAGCTACAATGCGGAGCTCACAATTACCTATCAAACTCCAAGAGTAGCTTGGTATAAACACAAAACAATTTTTTCGCCTACCGTTCCTGAAAATGACTCACTACGTCTCTAAACATAGAAAATAAATAGATACGTCTGTCGAAAGGTCATCATTATGCATAGTAATGTTTAATAATATTTCTGGGTCATTAAGTCAGAAATTAATTTAGTCATATTCCAAAAGATGACTGGGCTCAAACTTTTACGTTGTGGAAGCTTCGGTTACAAAAGTGCATTGATACAGGAGGTGAAGAACAATTCGTGTTTCGAGAGGGCATTGCAATTATTAGTGTATGGCATAGCAGACTATTTTTAAAATAGGCAGGCTGGGCATCACTCCCTTAAGATTTATCTCTCTGTTGGGGCTTAAATTTTTTTAACCTATATACGAGTGATGTTTCATTCAATATAAATACAAGGCTAGTCACGTACGCCGACGATACTGCTGTGTTCACGTCATCGAGGAACGATGCGATAATTTACAGAAGAATGCAAAGGTTTTTCGATGAATTGTCTTAATGGGTTCACATGTGAAGGCTTACTATAAATCCTGACAAATGTTGCGGTTCGTTTTTCGCGGAAGCGAAATCCATCTTCCTTAAATATTATCGTTAAAGGATTGAGGCTGCCCTATAGCTCCCTGGTACAGTATTCAGACTTGGTACTCGATAAAAAGTTTTGACGTCATTTCTCTATGGTTGCGTCGAAATTCCTGGTGTACTTTAAAAGCTAACTCAGTTCTAGGGTTAAGGTGATGACTGACACAGTGTTTCTACGACCGACTCTAACATATAGCGCCATCACCTAGACTAGCACTGGTAAATTGTAAATTAAGAATGTAAAGATTTTATAGAACAGAGTGCTGAACATGATTGTTTCAGCATACTGATTCGTCAGTAGAGCGCAAATTCACAGAGACCTTAACATTCCAACTCTATACGAGCATGCGATAGTGCTGGCTGGAGATGCTTCCAAAAGAGTTGCTCGATCGGAGAACCACGACGTGGCCTCCTAATATGTCTCCTCTATAACATCCACACCGAAAACTCAGTGGCTAGAGTAGCCACAATCAATGAGTTCAGAATCCTAACGGACTTTTTGATTAGCCCAGCAAAAAACGAATGCTTTGGCGAACGATTGAAATCAAACGAGGTCGAACTTGATGGTCCTTCGGAGACCACTAGAGAGACATCCCATTTTCCTTCTACAAAAGACGGTACTGTTAACTATGCTTACCTTAGATGCTGATGTTTACTGTAATTTCTGTTGGCTGTTCATCTCAAAATATTGACCAAATGGAGAAAGATTAGAGACTACTAGAACTAAGATTAAGGTAAAATTTACTTCAACTATACTATGCCAATAAATTAGAGTTATTTGTGTTCTATCGAAATCTTGTATGCTGGTGATATTATCATTTATTTACCACAAAATGAGTTCAATTTGAATATTTCATATCAAAAACCCAATCAAATACTGCCAAACAATACAATAAACTGAGAAAATTCGTAATGAACTAACAAACCAGAATTACATAACTAAAGAAAATTAAGCTTTAAAGAGAATGTAGTATCGGCTATGCCCCTCACGAGATTAACTGCTCGACACCTTCATGGCATACTTTCAATCAATCTCTGAATGTCCTTTTGGTGCATGACAACCTATTCTTGTTGAAGTGCCACCAAAAGCTGTTGAAGAGTTTCAGGAGCCACAAGTCGACTCCTGAGCTTCCGATCCAACTCATTTCACAAATGCTTGATCGGATTTAGATGTGGGCTAAGAGGTGACCAATCCATAGCTTGAATTGAATGCTCTTCCAGAAATTGTCTCATCCGACCACAGATGCTCATGTGGTCTTGCATTATCATGCTGGAAAAGAAATTTAGAACCTATAAGAGCTTCAGCAAGTATCACATGATTCGTAAGTATGTCTTGAATATATTGGACAGCCCAAATATTGTCCAAATATATGAACAAGAGCTGTAAGAGTTTGAAATGAGATTCCATCCCACACCATGTTAAATCTTCGTAACATATCCATTTCCTGAACTAATCCCTCAGGATGCCGTTCACCTGTATGCGCCTAAATTCGCCTAAATTACAAGCACTGAGGACTACTAACTGCTCCATCTCCCAATCTAGATGGTGTTGAGCAAACGCCAATACAGGTTTCTTTTAAGAGTCAAAGTCTGTCGTGGTTTTCGAATTGGTCTCCTCGATCTAAGATTATGTTCTCGTAACCTTTTTCGCATGGTTTCTGTACAAACTTGAATTACCGTTGCTCTTCTAAGATCACTCTGCAAGTCTCTAGCAATAGATGTTCTTCTAACATATCTTTCTGTCTCCAAGTACTGATTCCAAACCTTACACACGACAGAAGGGCTTACATTAAATTACAATCAGCAACATATGCCAATAATAACCAAGACTAACTACATATAATGTCAAAGAACTAAAATCTGTGATAATACGATTCTTGATAGAGATTCCAGTTTCAATATTGAGACATCCAATTACTTGATTGATTTATTACCAACGTAACAAATGCAATCAGAAAGCGATATTTATTGCGGTAAGATGTTCATTTCATGAGCAATTGATTCATACATACGAAAGGCAATTTTTATCGACATTTTTTCGATTACCTACCTAACCACAATCTTCATTATAAATGCGCCCCAATTTGAACAAACAAATCTAAACAAAACGTTACAACCTCATTAAATTTTATCAATCATCTTTAATATTTCAGGTTATAAAATCCTAAAATCTCAAAATAAACAACATAGCATCAACTGCAAAAAAAACTGCATTGACGAATTTACAAAAAAATCATTGATGAAGTTCGCGAAATATATAAAATAGTTTCATATGAAAGTGAAAGCTTTATTCCTTTTTCACATGCTCATTTTAAGGGCATGAGATGCATACATTTTAGGCCTAATTAAGTGGGAGATATTGAGGTTAAACTAGGTCAAGGTCTCCCCGCTGGATATCGACAGGAAAAAATAATAAAATGGGAAAACTTTGAGGATAGGCCACGATACAAATGTCAAGTTAATCAATTCAGATTAGCTCTTATTCCTGTAATATAATATTAAAACAAGAATTTCGACTTTTTTTCGAGAGAGAAAACCAACACGTATTATCGAAAAAAGATCGAAAACAAATACTCTGGCAAACTTACATCTTTACGTCTGTGAATGGTCATGTTATTCCCATATCCTCATCTCAGAGGTCCAAATATATTCATATCTAGTGACTCAATAACATATAACACATGTTTTCACACATCTTACACTGCGATTTAAATCTCACACCATCGTAATTTATTTTGGCTCCCCAAGTTTTTCTAAATTATTCAAAAAAAAACTGACGTAACAATCTTTAAATTAATTCCGAAAGAAAACAATAGCACGGTAGCCTTCTAAAATTTTACGATTATGTTACTATTACATCAAAAGGGCCAAACCCACATTTTGAATTTACTTTTACGCTTTTTCAGTCTTTCCCTGGAAGATTTTTCTGAATGAAACAATCCGTTCTGAGTAAATTTTTTTCCGCGTCGAAAAATCGTTTATTTCATACAACAATTTAAATCATGTATAGTTGATTGTTGAACGGATGAACAGGCATTTCTTTCATCGGAACACCCCGAACGACCAACAACGGTTTTGGCGTCACACGCTTTGACAGCGATACGGATTCCGTCCAACTGAAAACCGTTCGTTCTAATCGTAAGTTTTCGCGGTCGCCATGTTGGACCTGCGTCCTCAAAATGTTACGTCACAATCAATATAGAGGTACCACCTGAGCTTTGAGAACCGAGACTGGAGTATGTTGTATTACTACGTAGAAAAAGGAGGAAAAAAAACGCTATCGATTATTTTTCGCCCTTCAAAAATTTAAAACGGCGACGATATGACGTGTTTAAATGACAATTTCGTTCCGGACTGTCAAATCGCTGTCATATTTTTTGACATATACCTCTTAAAACGAAAATAAACTAAAATTATTTAATAACTGTATGGATTTAGAAAGGTAGATTTTTGGTATTGTTGAACTAAATTAATAATCATTTTTCCTGCAAATTGCAATAAATGAACTCGAACTATTCTGCTAGATTTTGGTATGTACTCATTTTCATTACTATACAGGGTCCAAAATATATCTGTGGATTTTCGATTGTTATCGAAAAACGGAAATTGCTCAAAATGTAATATGGAAGCCGTATAGAAGCGCAAACTGAAATTATATATATACAGAGTGTTTTGCAAGCAAGTAACGAACTAAACTTATTTTTTTATTAATGGAACGGTGAGTACTTAACCGGTTTCTTAACCTATCGCAACCTATCGAATCACCTGACAGATGACGCATACATACATGCATGCTTATTCAGTTTCACTTACCGGTAACAAATCACCGGTCCTTCGTCAATAGTCTACCGAAAAGCTGACTGAAGACGGCCAATGTGTCCACAAATGTTTGAGAAGACCTTATCAAGATGCTCGCATACATGCATTTTCAGGCAGCCAAGCAGTGCTAAAGGCTCTCGGAGCATGTATCTTTGACTTCATGAGAGAACGTGGGCCTGCTTGGTCACCCTCAAACCTCTACCTGAAAGAAACCCAATTATACTAATGCGGATACCGGTCACTGGAAATGGAAGAGAGAGTAACGATACTACCGATGGTCTTGCAAAAAAAAAGCGTGGAATCTCGATTCGTTACATTAGAACCATTCTGTGGCCTCACCGAAACTCAACTCCTAACTCTCAGAAGGCTAATCTTCAACAGTGGGGTACTGATCAAAAAATATCAAATCACAAAATTTAATTACTTGTTGTGTCAGTCTTCCATCTCTGTTGGACCTAAACAGCAGCAGGCTCATCTTCTTCCAGCTTCACTTCCTTCGGGTGTTGTCGGAATGGGTCCTGGATATCTGAAATCATGAAACAGAATTAGGTATTAGAGTTGTGTATTACCGTATCGTATTCGTCGGAGTGTTTCCGTAGTGGTACGGTGTTTGGTGTGGCCCGTTGATTTTTGCGCGATGGCGCTCCTCATCGCCAGGTTGTTGCTCGAGAGAGCCTTCCCGAAGAAGTCTCTGTTGAACTTCCTCAAGAACTCGTTCAAGTCCTGGGCGTCTGCTGCTGTTAGTTCCCGGAGGACAACCAGCGAGGTGCGTTTAGGAAGGCGAAATACAAGTTGCGATTTTGTACCCGCTCCATTGGAGCGATGCGAGATGGAGTCGCCGTGCCCCAAACTGGACTGGCGTAGGTTAGGATCGGGCGGATGTGTGTTTTATACAGCATCGCGTCCGTTTTGGGATTAAGTTTGGGGTTACCCAGAATAGGATATAGCTGCTGCAGTCGACCAATGGCCCTGTTCCTAGCTCTACCTAGATGCTCGGCGAGTCGAGGATCATTCCCAAGTATTCGATCTTCTCGCCCAAGTCGATTTCCGTCCGTAGAACGGTTATCATTTAAGGCGAGGGTTGGTGTCTCCGACTGAACGCAATAGCTTGCGTTTTCCTCGGATTGATCGTTAGACCGCATGTGCTGAAGAATCCCTCGATTCAATCCAACCGTGCCTGAGCAAGTTGAGCTGCGATCTCGGGACTCTTTGAGGTGGCCACTATTGCGGTGTCATCCGCGTAGATGGCGTTCAACACTCTACAGTCTGTCGGTTTGGGAATGTCTGCAACGTAGATGCTGAACAGTGCCGGGCCTAGTGCCGAGCCTTGTGGAACTTCAGACAGCATTTGCCTCTTTGAGGATTCCGTACCATTCACGACGGTGTGGAATTTCCGGCCCTAGAGGTAAGATCTGATGGTGTTCAGGATTCGCGGCTGGAAGCCGGCTACCTTCATCTTCGCCAGCAAGCCTTCATGGCTGATCTTGTCGAATGCCTTTCCTAGGTCCAGGGAAACCATTACGGTCGTCTGTTTCCTATTAAAGGCAGTAGTGACATGATCCGAGATCCTGAAAAGCTGTAGTGTGGTCGAATGTCCGGTCCTGAATCCGAGCTGATCGTAATCCATGGGTTGGCTATCTTCCAAATGATCGGTGATGCGGCGCAATAGCAGAGTTTCAAGAACTTTGCTCATAGTGCCGAGCAGCGATATCGGTCGGTAGCTCTCAGGAGAGTGTGGTTCCTTTTTTGGTTTCAATGCGGGAATGATCCTCGCGGATTTCCACCTGGTATAGGATAGCATGTCAGCCGAAGTGTCGCATTAAAAATAGCCGTCAGGTTGACTAGCAACTTGAAAGGCAAATTTTGAAGCGCTCCATTCGGAATGCCGTTTTCGTCCGGGGATTTTCCGTTAGGGATGTCCTTGATAACCTGCAGGACCTCCTTGGGAGTCACAACGATAGGTGGACCTGGGTCCATCTTGTCGATCTCTTACAAGGTGGTTCGGAATTCTCTTTCCTGCTCGGGATCATTACGATCGTTGGGAGTGAAATGGCCCAGAAAGGTGTTAGCCAGAGCGTTCGCCTTTTCCTTATCGGCGAGGCAAACAGAAGCAGTCTTAGCACCATTACGGTTTTATTCATTGACCACAGCCCAATGCCAATTCTGTTTCGAACACAGTGAAATGGCGAGACACATTGTGTCCGACTGCGTGCTGGCCGTTACTTCGAACAGACGCACTTAGAACTGAATGACGTCAAAGCCATAGCCCATACAAACATTTTAAACATTTTCTACATCGAGATCTCATTTGTCGTAGTGAAGAGAAGTAGTCAGTAGCTCATCAACCTACCATTAACCTAATGTAATCTAAGAAATCAATGTAATGAAAATATAGTAGATAGGCAAACATAGATGTAAAGATTGCCGAGATTGTGGTATTTATTAATAAAGGAAACATTTAGAGATGCGGGCAGTTTTGCACTATAACTTCGCACGTGGTTTAGACGTAATCCAATGCTTAAAAGAAATAACTGTTGCAATAGATGTTTATCCACATCGTGCAACTATATTTAGATTGTACAGGAAATCCCAAAGGAAACTTCAGTCTGAAGGACGCTGAAAGAGCGGGAAAGCCACGAACGTCGTAGGACGTGTGACTTGCTGCCAGCAGATACTAAAAATGTTTGCTAAGACCCAATATCGATACCAACATCGTGACAGGTGACAAGACTTGGTTGTACTATCATGATGTGCCGACCAAGATTCAAAACAAAGTTTGGGTCTTTGATAATGACGACACTCCCGTAGTTATCAAAAGATCCCGATCTGTAAGAAAGCAAATGATGAGCCATATTTTTCAAATAAACTGGAATTGTGAAGCAATTCAAATCAAATCAAATCGATGAAGAACCTGCGGTCAAAATCAAGAATGGACACTTGGATTCTCCATCATGGCAACGCTCCAACTCATCGCGCCAAATCTTGCAGCGAATATTTAACCACTATACAGGACTGAAACTTCTTCAGCACCCTCTTACAATCCGCACCTTGCTCTCTGCGACTTTGCGCTATATCCAAATGTGATAATGAAGCTGAAGAAGAAGAGCAAATGATTTCATTGAGTCTGAAGTTGATATGTCTTCAAATCTCAACCAGAGTTTGGTAAAATATTCCCGAATTGAAAAGGACCTTCGCCATTGCATTTGGATGTCAAAGATTTCATTCTTTCCTACGAATATACGGAGTCAAAAATTTTATCAAAAAGTTTGTAGTGATCATTTATTTCTATTTTCGAAAAAAACATCAACTATTGTGTTAACGGCCACCTGTCTAAAGCGGCCACCTGAAGTAACGGACAGTTTCAAAGTTCCCCGAATGTAGTATAAAGAAACTTCCATATAGGAATACCTGTTATTTACGCCCTCCTCTCCCCTCCCCTCCCTATAAAACGGCCACGGCCAAATAAACCAAAATTTTTACGGCCTATGTTCATAGAAATTGACCTGCCAAAATCGGCCGGACTTGTATCTTTATTGATGGAATACTATCAAATATTATTTCATATTTGTGGGGCAATGAATAATGCGATCTTAGTTCTGGACACGTCTTTACAACAATAGCCGACGTAATATGTGAATGTTTACATTTTCTCAGACAGAGACAGCCTTTCAAAATTACATAAACTGCGTTTTTCTATTCCGGTGCTATAAAATTCACTTTACGACACCCTAATTTTGGTTGCATAAAGTACCTTTACTTTATCGCAGGCTAATTTTATTTTTTTGAAGTTTAATTTATTGCATAAATCAGCCGATATTCAAATATTTAAATTGTTTTACTTAAAAATCCGAGTAACTAACTTCAAAAAAAAGAAAATTTCTAAAATGTTCGAACAAAACATGTCTCTCATTTTAATCTTTTTTGGACTTTTAATAACCGAAATAGAAAAATAGTATAAAATACACGTTTCATAAGCCATTTTTGCGCACTTGTTCTTTGGAAAACTCGCTTAGCGGCTTGTTTTCTAAACTAGAACGGGTGCGCAAAAGTCGTGTCTTATGAAACTTGTATCTTAATATACAGGGCGAACAAAGTCAAGTGAAGGGTGAATCATCTAAAATTTTCAGTTGGGAACATTGAATAATTGGCAGCAACCACAGCGAGAACTAACTTGCGCATAAATTGTTTTGACAGATTCTATAAAGGTTAGGTAGTGGTTAGGTATACTGCGTCAGTCATCTACAAATATGCCGGAAACCTGATGAAAACCGCAAGTGAATAGTAATATATAGATGGTAACAAATATGTACAATAAAGAAATAACAAAATGACAGCAAACGTAAACAAGCAACTGACAGAAAGCACATATTTGTTCATTGTAGCTAACTGTAGAATGTAAAAATCAAGCGTACTAGGGATTTTTATGCTACCACTACACTTAAGTTGAGATAGCTCGTATTGTATATTTTTAGTTACTTGCGGTTAGTTTAAAATTGCCTCAGTATTGGAAAGGCTGTTTTGATTACTCGATTAGTTTAAAATTGTCTCTGTATTAATAAATATGTGTATTTATAGGATATTTACTTTAATTAATAAAATAAAGAAAAGCCAAATATGTTTTTATTTGTAAGAAAAAAACCTGCCAATTACGGCCACCTTTATATAACGGCCAGTACTGTTTCTTTTCCTAGTGGCCCTTATTGACAGGTTTTACTGTATATTTAACACCTAGATTGTCTTCAAAACTGTAGATTTACTTTTTGTCACATGAAATTATTTTCTTATATCATATATTTTACATACATGCCATAAATATGTATATAATAATGTTCTCCCCATTAAGATTTTCCACCAATATTCGACTATCGTATGACGCTTCCATTTTAGAAATTACTTCAAAGCTCCCTGGTACAATAAGTGCAAATTAATGAAAGCAGTTGAACCGTCGCGTCGGCTGAAACAAGCGCGGAAGCTGCTGTAAAGTTCCCTGAGATAAGGGTGAGCGGATCCTCTAAGACGGTGGTCGTTAGCATGTTAAATGTGTCGGAGAATGAAGCGACGACCATTACGACCCCTATATTCACCACTGTAATTATCAGTCTCGCAGATCGAAATTGTGCTTATTTTCAGTGCCTAGTTCAGGAACGGTTTCTTTTTTGCTTTAAAATTGCTGCATATTATTGACATAGTTGCTGAAAGATTAGCGTTGATAAAAGCAGATTCTACTATGATGATAAAATTATGTTTTCAAGTATTAAAAAGTCTAGATAGATTTATAACCCTTTATCTCATTCTTATTCATTTAACTCACAGTAAAGAATTATTCTTATTTCAATTAATTCGAATACTAAATTGCCCAAAAAGGTTAGATCTGAACTGATAACGAACACTTGATATATTATTATTAACCAAACTAAATAAGTTTCCCCATCTTACCTTAGATATCTACAAAATAGTCACGATATACTTCGCTTATTCAAGTTGCATGAGGATCATCAGCCGTTTCTCACTCTTATCGTAACAGAATAGCGTTATGGAAGTTACAATAGTAAATTTTCAGAATAGGTTTTATTGAATCCAATTTCACTGTCGACTGAATCAAATTATGGCTATTTTATTTGATTAATTTCCCGCAGCTCGAGATGGTAATCGTTTGTATGAGTGTACTTCATTAGCGTACGACTAAAATGCATCGTTTGCGGATAGTTTATTGATTCGATTTGTTTTAATTGCATTAATTAAGTTAAGATGCCGGAATAATCAGTTATCAAGATGTAAATTCAATTTCGGTGCTGCGTGCTTAAGCACGTATATACATACAAACATGCATAATGGTTTGATAATTGCAACAGTATAATTTGACCTTACATAATATTTTGCTTTAATTAGTGAAACATGTGGAAGCATTATTGACATTTAATTAGTATGTGTATGTAAATTTAATAGTTAAATTCTTTAAACATGCTTGTATCCCAGCAAACAAGAATACTTTTATGCTCTATCTTCAACGCTACTATGACTTTACTAGAAACCCTAGTTATTTTTATTTGAATTATAGTTGGCCAGATTTAGACTCCAGCAAAAATTCATTCATACAAAATTTTTTATCATAATGGCCACTATCACTGATAAAAGTTTAATAATAATGGCATAGCTAATAAACAATTTATTTGGTTGTCTTCATGTAAACTGATACACACTGTATATTTTGACAAACAATATACCTTTAACAATAATTTTTTAAGAATCGATTAAATTATTTGTTTTGCTAAAGTAAATCCACTGTACAATTCGTGCTTTTGGGTTATATTTTGGTCATTCTTTCAAGGTCATTTTGACGTCAAATTTTGGTCACTCGTCAAAGATCGTATTTCGGACATGTTAAGGTCATATTTTGGTAATTTTAAGTTCATATTTTTGCTAACATCTACGTCATTTTTTCGTCTTATTTGGATATTTTAAGGTCATATGTTGGTCATTTTAAAGTCATATTTCTGTTAATATCTACGGCATATTTTGATTTTGGTCATTTAAAGGTCTTGTTTCGTCATATTTTGGTCCAAATGTAACCTATAAATGACCAAAATATGACGTAGGTGTTAGCAAAATATGATCTAAGTACCTAAATAAGTGACCTAAATAAGACTACAATATGACGGAATTTAAATCCTTACGAATAACTCAGTATGAATTTCGCCACCAAACTCGACATGCGCCTTCACCGTGGTCCTTCCAAGAAAATCTTTTCATCATTTGACCAACTTCTCCCTCATATTCAACTTTAAAAGTGCTCAGGGAATTAAACAGCGAAGTATGAACTAAAGCACGAATTGTACAGCTGATTTACTTTAATATTAGCAATATAAGTAATTTAATTATATTCTTAAAGATTTATTGTTTGTTAAAAATAGTCTATATATATTTATTTTGCTTAATATACGAGTAAATCGATTTAATAAAAGCGAATATTAATTGAATCATCGAAATCATTTAGAATGTAATTTTCTAGATTGGAATTTCAAAAATGAGATCGAAAGTATCCAATAAAACTAGTTTTTCTTTATTTTTTTAATATGTAGGTACATCTATTTATTATCACAGGTAAAAATATACATTTCATAAAATAAAAATCTTCCTTGCATGTGATAATCGATACAAAATCACTGAAATATGATATGAAACTCGGTTAAATACCTCTGCGAAATTTTACTTTTCCATTTCCGATTGAAATTTCATCATTTTCTAAAGTGGATTTAATCAGTATGCGATAATATTCAACGTAGTCGTTCCGATATTGAAAAAGATAAGACTCAATTTCGGTTCGTATATAAAATTTAAGCCGACAATTCCTTTATTTCTCTAAATGTCATCTAATTTAAGGTAGTATTGATATTTTAAGGATTCTTTGCGTATTGTTTCATTATCATCAAGCAGATTTAGAGACATCTATTATTTCAAATCATATAAATGACTATTATATTACGTTGACGTTGACATTGACATATTGTCACTTGTCAAAATAAATAAATAAATTACATTCATTTATAATAAATACTGGGGTAAATATATCATATATAATATATACAGTATGTTTCAGTTTACATGAAGACAACCAAATAAATTGTTTATTAGCTACGCAACTATTATTAAACTTTTATCAGTGATACTGGCCATTAAGATTAATATTTTTGTATGAATGAATTTTTGTTGTAGTATACATCTGGCCAACTATGATTCAAATAAAAACTAGAGTTTCTAGTAAAGTCATATTAGCGTTGAAGACAAAGCAAAAAATTATTAAGAAAATTTGTTGGAAATCACTAAAATAATACGAATACGAAGTTTCGCTCCAAAATTTTAATCTTGAAATTTTACTAAATTTTTATATCAATTCATTAAAAAAATTTGTGTATTTCCAATTTTAATTTTGTTCGTTGTACTTTTAATATTAGAAATAAGAATCTTTCGATGAGTTAAAGTTATAGGTAATTACAAATATTAGCTGCCATCTATGAACATGTTACTAGAATCATAGAAGATAGACCAATTCAAGGTACCTGTAATGGTTTCGTTTTTTTTGCCTGTAAGCGCTATCTAGTTAATATTTTGTGGAACTAATTAAATTGTTATTCAACATAGCTGGATTAGATGGCGCTATATATCAATTTTCATCTTTCATTTTCATAATTGCTATCGATAGATATTGTTGTTTTAAAAAATAATAATAAGAACCTTTTATTGGAAACATTTTTTTATTTTTTATCAAAAATATAAACAACAATATTTTGTGAATCTAAAGGTTCGACTATAGTTCCGTTATCTAAAACGTATGCATTATCACTTAAAGTAACATCTTGTTCCATCTCAGTCAATTCAGGCATCGACAAACAAATCTCTTGACTGTTGATGGCTAAATCTTTCCCCAATTCTAACGTTAAATTATTAAAATCCATAATATTATTCGCATTTGATCCTTTATCCTCAATACTAGCTGTATCAATTTTACCGACATTATCATCTAAATTATCCCTCTCATTTACTAAGTTATCCGCATTTAGTAAATCTTCCATCTTATCGTCACATCCTGGTATTTCCACGACGTTAAGCTTATTTTCAGGGGTAACCGCCACATTCTTCGAACTTTTTTGATCTTATCGCTGTCAATCTCCGTACACGGATGGTTTTTCTTTAAATGTCTCATCACAGAACTACGTAATTTGAGTAATCTTTTACAAACGGGACATTCGTAACATTCGACTAGGGTTTGCGTATGTACGCAGTCATCCCGATTGCATTTATTGCAATTTACGGCGTGTTTTAACCGGAAATGTTTGAGCATCGTTGATTGTTGGAAGAATCTCCTATTGCAAACGCTGCATTGGTATTTCTTGCTGCCTACGTGAGTTGTCATGTGGAGTCGGAGATATTTTTTCGATTTGTATTCCTTGTCGCATACAGGACAAGGATACTAGTGGTAGAAAAAAAATAGATACATTATCAAAATCAATTCAAATCAATAAAGAAATAAAAATTAAAAATATTTTTAAATTCGGGTTTAAGTAAAATAGTAGTTTACCTACCGAAACGGAACAATGCTCCACAATCTTGTGATGATTCAAACTGTCCGAACGTGTGAAAGACTTGTCGCATTTATCGCACGGAAACGATATTTCAGTATGAGTTTTCTTATGCCTGCTTAAATTCCTGGCTGTTTTGAATGTTTTAGCGCACATCTCGCAGATAAAAAATTCATTCCGAACAGTCACAGGTTGTTTAATCGGTGCGTGCAGTTTCATATGTCTTTTGATGTAACTTTCGCGGAAAAAAGTCTTATTACAATGCAAACATGGGTATTTTTCTTTTTCGCTATCAGGTATTTCAGGGCAATTATGTTCTTTGCATTCTTTTTCGCTATGGTAGGTTTTATTGCATTTTGAACAACTTCTCTTTCTCTCGTGAACCGATTGCATATGACGTGAAAGATACTTCTTTAAAGCAAATTTTTTATCGCATAATGTACATTTGTATTGCTGTTTCTTATATAAATTACATTTATGAGCTTGTAGATTTTCATTCCGACTAAATATCTAAAATAAAATAGTCCTAAAAAATTAACGTAATTTATAACAATACTACACTGACCACCAAGCATTCAGGACAAGCATATTTCCCTGTATGTTTCTGTAAATGCTGAACAAGCCTCTTAAGTTTTGCGAAGGGTTTCAAACATATATCGCAGATGTGTTCTTCTTTATCTTCATTGATGTTGAAGTTAAAATTATCATCGTCCGGCATGTAATTTTCAACGACTAAATTGAGATTATCGTTATCCAATAGAATATCGTTGTGCATATCGAAACGGCTGATATCCGTTTGTTGCAGCAATAAATTAGTGTTATCCATGCTGTCAGTAAGCATATCGTTCAGGAGTGGTCCTCCAACCATTGTATCTTTGATATCATTTTTTCTTTTCTTAATTTGTTGGCTGTTTTCGTTGTTATCGTTTATTGGTAAACCAGTTTTATTAGCATGCACTATCTTGATATGCTTCTTTAATCCCTAACATCATAAAATTATTATTAGTGTTTTCCAAATTAAAACAATCACTGTGCATAATTACACAAACAAATGTGAGTAGTTTCATTACCTTATGTGTCATGAAAGCTGACTTGCATATTTCGCAAGCTTTTCGCACTTGCATTGTATAATGTTGTGAAATGTGAGTTGCAAACTTTGTCACATCTTTTTCTTGGTGGTTGCAAAATTTACAAGTCCAGACATCTCGCTCCATTAGATTTTGTTGTTTTTTAAGTAACATATTCAAATCTAAAACATAATTGTACCTTTACTATTATAAACAACACACAAGACTAAGGAAATATGAATAAAAATGTTAAACGTTATGTACCTAATGCATCGACACATAATTTTTTCGGAGAACTAAGCATATTCTTATTCATTTTTTGACCGTAAAATGGGAATACCACACTTTTAAATATTCACCAACAGAGATATCCCGAATAGACATAAAAAATATTTTTGAATCATCCTACAATAAAAAACGTTAAATAGCAACAATTTAAAATCACAAACATGTAAAAGATACATATTACTTACTTACTTGATAACAAATTAGATTTTGTTCAATTAAATTCTGCGCCGGAGGTACAAACATCATCCAATTACATTCATCCTCGTTATTTGTATCTAAATAATATTCGGAAAAGTAATCGTTTGACGTGAATATCTTTAACGGGAATGAAATTTCAGGATTTAAAGTGAATAATTTTTTGGCATGAAACGGACCAAATTGGGTTCCTCCCTTAATAAATTCAGCAGCGATAATCAAGTTAGAACCTTCGGACATCTTTTCAATTTTCAAAACGCTCGGTAAGGTCAATCTTGCTTTCGACAGCACAATACTATCTTGAACCTAAAATAATGTTGACATGTAAAAAAATCCGCCGATACACAAAAATGTATATAAAATACATAAGCTTCCATTTTAATCACATCGCAAGTAGAAATCTGGTGCAAATTCCCACAAATTCCGCAAATTTCTTCTGTAAAATATTAATTAAGTGCTATTCGAAATACTCATTAAAATAATAAAATTACCTAATTTATCCTCCAATTCGAGCTCCATTTTTTTATTATAATATAAATCTTAAATTATCGGAAAAAAATTATAATAAATGGTGTGAAAAACTAGGTTATATTTACATCAACTGACATTTAATCAGTCTCGCCATTTAAATATTAAAATCCCTAGTTAATATTTAACCAAATTTTATATTGGCCATCATGTTTCCCTATGCGGGAATTTTGATATTTTATTACATTTCTTTGTTGTAAATTGGCGAAATTCCCAAGTCATTTCAAATTTTGCTACTCATCTTGTAGTACAGGAAATCGTATAATTTCGTAATAAGAATAAAAAATACGCAGTAACCACTAAATTTGTAACCAGTATCGCCAGTGTAGAAAATTTTAATAGTAGAAAACTGTAATGGAATTTAAATTGATTCTCTCTAAACTTTATCGTTTCTGACTTTTTATTTCATATAAGATTCCAAAATTTCTTTTATAATTTATTTTAATGTATTCTAATAATGATGTTTGTATTTAAATTGAGAAAAAAAATGCATTACACGCGTTAGTTTATACACAATAATTAAAGACATTAATCATCACTTCATTACTTTCGACGAAATTCGGGTTGTTTTCTTCTTTATAAAATAAAAAATCTGATGATTTCATACATATACTGACATCACAATATAATAAACATCGCTGTTAGATATAATTTTTTTTACATCTCTTTCAAAGTTTAAATCGCCCGCCATTCTGAATAATCCCATTGGCTACATCCGACCTGCATATCGCCAAGATCGCGCTTGTAAAATAGTTCTGTACGTCAACAATCAAGAATTTATGTCTCGTTCATTATTACCATTTGCTAGTGAATTATCGCGTTGTGTCTCGAAGTATACAACCATAATCGGTGTGCCCCATTCTTCTATTGAGAAATATATTTTTAGAAATTTTTTAATCGTTAATTTTCGGCGCCATTTTGTATGAGCCGGTGGATTTTCCGTGAACGTCAAAATATCAAGCCTTATATTTATTTTCATTTTAAAAATAACGTTTTTCGTTCAATTAACGTTTCGTATTTTTCTACCATCGATGTCGATTATCCAGGTAGAACGTAAGTACCAATTTTGTTTTCGTATTTAACCGAAAAATATCTGTCACTCATTGTCACTCCCTTTTATTTTTCAATCTCTGTACTATTTGACATTTGTCACATTTCTTTCAGTTGTCAGTCTCTCAAAATTGTCCGTAATAATGTTGCAAAAATTCACCGTTCCAGGTACTATCGTCGTTTTTCATTTCTGTTACAGACATTAGCATTTGAAATATGTATGTAGCTGATTAAATACAATATGACTATCGCAACAAGAGGTCAAGGGATTCCTGGGGAGCCATCAGAAAATCAGGTAAAACCTCATTATAACATCTACGATTTCAAAGTTTTAAGCTTACACATTATTCTGTTAGGGCATCGCACCTTTACCAAGTACCTCTGAAGCCTATGAAGATGTGTTGGCTGATGGTACCGAGCCAGATTTTCCACATGAAAAATTAGCAACATTAGATGAGAAAATATCTAATGTTCGCTGGGTGGTCCCTGTTTTACCCGAACAAGAATTAGAATGCCTTTTAAAAGCATCAATTGACTTGTCGAAGAAGAGCATCGATACAAGATCGGAAGCATGCCAGCGATTCTTCAGGGAAGGTTTAACGATATCGTTTACGAAGATATTAACTGATGAAGCTGTATCTAGCTGGAAACCAAACATTCACGCTTGCATAAACCAAAATTGTATACATCTAGTAGAATTATGCGTTATAAAATTACCGCAGGATTGGTTCCCGTTATTAGAGCTTTTAGCGATGGTGTTTAATCCAAATAATAAGTTCCATACTTTTAATGCTTCGAGGCCCAGCGAAACTGCTGGTCCTAGTTCGAATTTGAGCGAGGAGGAATTGTATGCTAGACCTTTAAATGATTCGCGGAATAGCCGAGGATGGTTAGTTGATTTAATTAATAAGTTTGGTGATTTGGGTGGGTTTAAAAAATTGCTTGAGAGATTCCAATGCGGGAAGAATTTGAGTGTTGCTGTTGTTTATGCATTGTTGAGGCCTTTCGGATTATGCTACGAATACCTGACACCGCATACTATTAATAAATACATTCTTCCGATATTGGTAAGTGTTATTTAATTATGATTTTCAAAACTGATCTTGTATTTCTTGAAAATTAATTCAATAATATTTATAACTTTTCATTGCATTTTTGTTGCACTTTAATTCCTTGAAAAGTACCTATTTTTTTATTTCCAGGAAATGATACCTAGCATATTAGACAAACTATCGGATGACGAACTGAAACGTGAAGCGAAGAACGAATCGAAAAAGCGACATCGTATCGGCCATAATAAAATCATCAAAGAACCTAGCGTTTAGGGTGTCCAATCAAGATGAATTGATACGAGTTTTAGAAGGTTTTCGTCTAAAAATGATACTACGACAGTTGCAGATTTCCAGCTTCAACGGGAAAATGAATGCTTTAAATGAGATCAATAAAGTGATCTCCAGCGTTTCGTATTATCCAAATAGGCATCACGGTATCGAGGAGGAGGAATATCTCACACCTGAACGTATGGCTGTAAGTATCTCGTTAAAAATGTTATCATTATTCCACTTAAATCGTTTGTTTTTTTTTTGTTTGGCAACAGAAATGGATAAACGAGAATAGGGTATTAGAAATTGTATTAAGAGATTCCTTACATCAACCACAATACGTGGAAAAACTAGAGAAAATTTTACGATTCGTGATAAAAGAACGGGCTCTAAGTCTTTCCGATCTAGACGCTGTATGGTCGGCGCAAGTTGGTAAACACGAAGCAATAGTAAAAAACGTACACGATCTTCTAGCGAAATTAGCCTGGGACTTCAGTCCTGAACAATTAGACCATCTCTTCGAGTGTTTCCAGAGTAGTTGGACATCGGCGTCACGCCGACAACGCGAAAGACTGTTAGAATTAATCAGACGCTTAGCTGAAGACGACAAAGATGGTGTGATGGCTCACAAAGTACTCATGCTGTTTTGGAATCTGGCTCAGGCCGAAGATGTACCGACCGAGATCATGGATCAAGCGCTAGCGGCTCATATTAAGATTTTGGATTATAGCTGTTCGCAGGAAAGAGATGCTCAGAAGACGATCTGGTTGGATAAATGCGTGGACGAGCTTAAAGCCGGGGAAAGGTGGGCGTTGCCGGCTTTGAAGCAGATACGCGAAATTTGTTGCCTGTACGAGCCTTCCGCGAATGGGGTACATCCTCAGAGAGGACACCACATGTATTATAGGCAGGAGGTGATTGATAAGCTGCAGAATCAACATTCGCTTGTGATCTTAGTTACTAACAGTTTAACGAATTATATGGACAGACTGCGGGTTTTGGTGAAGGAGAATCCGGAATTGACTAGTGAGACCTATTTTCCAGATGGTAGATATTGTCACGTATTACAGGTGCAAGAACGGTTGAACTTTTTGAGGTGAGTTATTGAAATCATTACAGATTTTTACCATTTGGTTAGTTTACTATTAACAAGCAATATCCCTTATTATTGTCAAAATTTATCGCAATTAAACTATTAACGTGTTTCAAAGTAAGCAGATGTACCAAATTTGTCGAATTTCTCGTGCAATTAGAGGCGTAGGTGTTCCTACGCCTCAATATCCTCAAAAAGAATTAAGATATTCGGGTATTTTTGAGCGAATGATGGCAGAAATTTTATACATTTACAGAAATGCTTCCTTTTCACATATTTCTAACAATTGTTACATTGCAAAAACTGTCTGTCAAACTGTAAATACACTTATTTTCTTACTGTCTTGAAAACGTCAAGAAATGCCACAATATTCAAAACCAAAAAATGCCTGTAATAGGCGCTAATGGTATATTGTTGGAATCGCCCTGCAAACGAGTGCAATGAAAAAGGATTAAAGGGGTCTACAGACGATACGATCGGTTGTACAATCCGTTGCACAACCGTAGTTGGTTCGACAGTCTAACCGATAATTGCAACCTGTGTAGCATTGTAGTACAACTTGTACGACGCGGTCGAATTGGATGGTAGTACGGAGATACCTAAAGTCTATTGTACTACCAGCATATCGACAAAAATTGCAATGTGTAGACACGGTTACTATCGCGGATACTATTCACATGACAATTTCGTCTGTCATAGTGACAAATGCTCTGATTTTTATTAAACTTATTAATGCTTTTGTTTCTTTTCCTCAATATCATCCAACAACAACGCTATCGCAAGAATGGCTGCTTTCTTTTTCTTTGACGTCATGATACTATAATGACACTACTACTGCCAACTAGAAATGAAGTTTAGCGATCAGTTGTACTACCTGTCGAACTGTAAATTATTTACGTGTGGAGGCAAAACAACGACCGACATGTCTGTACGATTTTATCTCCAACTTGTAGTACGGCAAGTCGTACAACCGATCGTATCGTCTGTAGACCCCTTAAGCATTAGAAACGGACGACGTGGTTTCGATCTATCAGATCTCGTCAGCGATCCTCCAAATGCAAGACCTAATTTCATCGCAGTTGGCCGTTATTTGAAGGAACACTGACGAGACGGAAAAGATCGAAACCACGTCCTCCGTTTCTAATTCTAGATCTGTTTTCATTGAACATGACCAGCAAGAACTTTCTCGAGAACTGCCCTGCTTGTTTTGATACTTGTAACTATTAAAACATTTCTGAAAACTGTCAAATTGTAAAAAAAAATACAATTTAAAGAAATGCAGCCGTTATAATATTTTTGAAATCTATGAAATTTTGAACACAGTTGTTTCGTTATATCAAATTGCAAAAACAATTTTTTATAATTATAAAAATACTTATTTTCTTGTTTTTCAATTTTTGCTTATTTAAGGTATTTTTATAATATAAAAACCTTGTAATTAGAAATTAAGATCAGTCGGGGAATTTTCCATTCGTTGAATTGTTTGTCGGGAAATTTAACCTTCGGGGAATTTTCCTAGATCCAAATACAGCTTCTTTCAGATTTGACAAGTAATTGTAGCTGTCAAAATAAATCTGACAGCTGTAAACTTCTAAATTCAATTTTTTGTTGTGCATTTATAAGAGCAGTTACTTCGTTCTTGTTTTAGCAGGTAGGTACAACAGTCAAAATAATTCTAAGCGCTGTCAAATTGTAAAAAGTGTTATTTCTTATAGTTCAACAGATGTAACTTAAAATATTTCTGAGAGTAGGTTGGTACATTGTCTAAAAACAGCATTTCTTTGACTTGATAAAATAGTTTTGACAGTTTTAAGATGGTGAAACCACTTATTTTTCACCATTCCGAGTATTGATACAGAGCAACACCTGCGGTGGCAGTCCGACAAGCAATACAGTTTGAAAGCCATTGCAGGTGCACGCACTATAAAATTTTAAAAAAAACAGTTTTTCTGTTACAATTCGTGAGTAGTAACCATTAACAATATTCAAATTGAAAAGACAATTATTTCGTCCTATTTTGCCTACAACAGCTAAAACACTTCTAGCAGCTACTAAATTATAAATTCACTTGTTTTATTACCTACTTTAATAAAGTATTCCTTTTTTCAGATTTGATAATTATAATTGTCAAAACACATTGGACAATTGTAAAATTAGAAATTAATTGCAAAGCACTCGTTTTCTTACTATTTTGACGATTATAATTGTCAAAATATTTCTCATGGTTGTTAAGATGTACCTTTTAAGGTGTGCCTTACTGTTTATTTAAATTTGCTAGCTATAACTAAGTTGGCATTGAGAACGTTCGGTCAGTAGCGCATACGTTAAAAAGTTAAGTTTTCACTTAATACTGTTTTCAATTTTATCGCATGCCGATGTCACATTTTTTCGTAAAGTTATCCGACTAGATAAATTACATTTCGTGTCCTTACTCCAAAAAAAAAACGAAGTGATTCATTATCTCAACGATTAAACATGATCAATACTAATCCTCAGTCAAATATACATAAACATTAGTTATCCAACCCAATGACTAGTCACACGCTATCACAAACTTTGAAAATCTTACAATTTTAGCTGCATAATGTATTTGATCTAAAAATTTACCGATAAACTTTTTTACTTTGAAAAACGATGGTTATTTTTTCGATATTCGTAGTTGTGACATAATTAAACCGACGCGTGTAAAATTCCTAACGCTTTGTACAAACAAGGTATATAAGAAGGATAGCCAGTCGACCGATAGTCCCCAGCTATAGCTTCTGTTAATTTAGTTCTTTAATTGGGATATTATACGGAATAAATGGTAATGAATAATTACGGGATTGGTAGGCCAGTTTGAAAAAAAAACTACTTAGACCTAAGGTATACGTTTCGTTTTATTTTAAAATTAAAAAAATCTATTTCTACAATTATGTATGTATATACCATAAAGGACTGTTTCCTGGTATTATTCAGGCATTCAGTGCTTCTTCAACAGAAATACGTTACTTGCGTAGAGAACCGGACATCTTCAACTCCTCACCAAAAATCTCCTGTTTATTCGAACGGAATCAATCTCTGACATGTCTTCTGGCTACAATCCCATTCTTATTGCGCTCAGGGAGTGAGCTTTGCGCCTCCACTGCCTCCCTTCAGTGGAGTGTCCACTGGACAAAATTTGAAAAGGACCTGCAGGAACTTTTTCCCGTCTTCTCCAGCTCCGTAGCCGACGTCAACTCCGTTCGAGTCGGAAACTACAAAAATAATTGAGATGCCCTCAATTATTTTACATGACTCAGAAATGCCACAACTTTTTAACAACCAACTACGCACCCCAGAGACATTTATGATGCCAATGTTGTTTCTAGCAGGCTCAAAACGGCGTTTCGTAGGAGAACGTCTCGACCCTCACAGCTGACGACGACTCCTTCTGTAAAATTTCCAAAGCCCTGAAATTTAATAATTAAAAGGCGTGGTGCATAGCTCTGTGGATAGAGTTCACGACATCGTTGACGCGGACGATTCGAACGAGGGGACGATCAACGGTCTTCCCTTTCTAATTGCAGATGCCATCCCTGAAACATCCTGGGAAGAAATTAAACTGCTGTTGCCATCTCTAAGTGGGATAAAAATCAACAGTTCCCCCAGAACTACTGCTCCATCGCTCTGATCGCTTCTCTACCTAAAGTTGCCAAAACTGTCATCCTGGGCAAGCTAGAAGAGGAGGTGTTCGTCAACGGCATCCTTCAAGACTAACAGTTTGGGTTTACATAAGGATTATCCGGAGTTCCAACTATTCAAGCTATTAGAAATTCCCTTGAGGCGATGGAATGAGCTGGACATAGAAATTCCCACCATAGTCTCCTCTGGCATCAACCCATTCTTGGTTAGGAGATTCGCTTTCTCGACTCCAGAACTTTCTCGGTAAAGCTAGAAACCTTGATCTCCACGCCGAAATCAATCGGGAGTCCCTCAGGGATCACTACTGGCGCCAACCCTAGTTTCAATTTACATGCACGATCTTCCCAGGACCTCGCAAATCAATCTTGCCATTTACGCTGACAATACAGCGATGTATACATCTTCCAGAATTAAAGAAATCATGCGCAGATGGCTACGCTGGGAAGCGAGGTGAAAACTTAAACGAGTCAAACAGGGTCGCTCTTCCCCCTCCACAACTTTGGAAAGTTGAATAATCCAGCGACCGTGACTGACAAAAATGAATTAATTTAATTGAAAAATTAACCGTCTAAAAGTAATAGTAAAACTTTATTCTGAAAGAATTATGTCTTGTATACCTAATATTTTCAATTATGATAGTCTATAACAGATCACAATATATTTTCAGGTTCTTATTGAAAGATGGACAACTGTGGTTGTGCGCCGAACAAGCGAAGCAAATCTGGCAATGTTTAGCCGAGAACGCCGTTTTCGCATCCGACAGGGAATCGTGTTTCAAATGGTTTTCGAAGTTGATGGGCGACGAACCCGACCTTGACCCGGGTATCAACAAAGATTTCTTCGAGAACAACATCCTCCAACTGGAACCCACCCTACTGACGGAAAGCGGAATTAAATGTTTCGAGCGCTTCTTTAAAGCCGTCAATACCAAAGAAGGAAAATTGAAAGTGAAACGGAGATCGTTACTAACAGAAGACCTCGATTTAATCGGCTTAGATTACTTATGGAAGGTGGTGACGCATTGTACGGACGATATAGCCGCCAGAGCCATCGAATTGTTAAGAGAAGTTAGCACTAATCTAGGTCCTAGATTGCTAGTCGAACAACTACAGTTCCACGAAACGTTCTTAAGTGAATGCTACGATCGTTTAAAGTCGTATTACGATAGCGTGACCGTCTTACAGAAATCGGAGAACGATAAGGAATTCGATTCGGAACAAATACAGAATAGAATTAGGGCGGAGGCTGTGAAAATGTGCAGAGTGATGCGCGTACTGCACGAATACCTAAGCGAATGTGATAACGCGTTCCTCGGCGAACGCAAGATACTACCGTTGCATAGAGCGTGTCGCGGTAAACATATGGTACTCCTGATAAGGTTTTCTAGTTCAAACAGGCAAGTGGACGATATGGAGCTGTTCACGCACTCCAATGATACTCTAGCATCGTTGAGGAAGCTGATTTTGAGGCGAGTGAAGCCGGGGATCCACTGTAAGCTGGAATTGTTCGTGAACGGCGAACCCCTCGATCCGGCCGATGATAGGAAGTTGCTTTCACAGATACCATTGCGCGATAAAATGGTGGGTATTCTAATTTTTTATTTTTGCTTAAATCGATGGAATTTGAGTTTTATTATTCCTTTCAGATGATTTCTGCAAAAGTAACTCAAATCAATTCAAACATGGCATCTTCCCAGGACAGTAGTTCCGACAGTTCAACGTCATCACCTCAGCATCCGTATGATGTACCCAACGTTGAAGCAGAGAACCTTCTACCGGGCGTACTGATGTCCATGGACCACATTTATGCGCATTTCTTCTGTCAACTGTCCGCTTTAGGCAGCGTTCTGGAATACGAACCATTACGCGACGGTGCTAGGAACCTCTTACTGTTGATGCCCTGCGACGTTTCGACGATGGAACGATTGCATGTCCTATTCTCCAACACATACGAACCGGACATCAGCATCGAAGATATGTTTTTTCACCCGAAACCCGCGGAGGTACTTTATAACTTGGAGGTTCTATACACGCTATTGATGCCGGCTTTGGAACCGCTTTCCGATAAATCGCACGATATCCAGTACGAGTTTATGGTTTCGGGGGAAGCGCACACGTTCTTAGAAATGCTAACGCGGAATAATTTTATGTCCAGCGCCGATACGGCCACGAAACGTTCGGCGTACCTCGTAGTATTAAAGATATGTAAGCTGATACTGACGTCAGTCGCTCACGTTTTAGTGAAATTGAGCGAGGATCATACCCCACCAGAAAACGAAGGCACCAACGACGCTAATCCGGGGATTATCTTGAAACAAGCTTTAAGATCGGTACCGGGCCATTCAGATCATGTAAGTAATTAATTTACCGTGAAATGGGTTGAAATTGTGCCACATTTTGAGCCCCTGTAGTCGACAACTTATGACCCTTTCTCATCCTATGTGACACAATCTTACCACAATTTACGCCATATACAGTGCGAGTCTGTAATTTGGAATAAATTTAGTAAAGCGAAGACAGTCTTTTTTCCGAAAATATGCTCGGGCATGTCGATTAGTATTTTAAATTGCTCACTTTTTCATTTGACAAAATTTTATACAGCGTATCCCAAATTTGAGATATGACGTCACCGACAATTTTTTAGGTGGCAGCCCTAATTTTTTAATAACCATTCTTAAAGGGTATATCAAATTGCACATGCATACCAAATTTCAAGTTTTTATTTCCTGCCATTAAAAAGATATTTAGCAATAACTAATTCGAAAAATGAAGAAATCTGATTCACCTCAATCGTATCTCTTCTAGAATAAATGTTCAAAATATTGTCCATGTACTTCCTACCAATACCCTAAACGGAATTCAAACTAATTTTGAAGTAGATCTGGGTGGCCATTGAAAAGGTCCTCTTCCACCAATCCATCTGCCTGGAAACATATCATCTACATACTCACGGACAGGTCTTGCAAAATGAGGAGGCGCGGCGTCTTGAAACCAGATATTTCTATTCTGGACATCAGCTTCAAGCGGATCAGGGAATAGAGTAGCCAAATTCGAAACTAGTTCCTTTCTTTCCTGCAAGAATTCTAAATATCTCGCTCCATTGAGATTTTCTTGGAAGAAATTGGTCCTATTACTCGGTCACCAACAATGCCTGCCCAAGCATTTACTTTTTCTAGATGTTGAGTATGGCCTTTCCTCATCCATCGCGGGTTGTTGTGTGCCCAATAACGACAGTTTTGGTAATTTACCTTACCGTTTAAAATACACGTTGATTCGTCAGAAAATTGAACGTTTTCTGTGTTTACAACATTTCTATCTGCGGCAAAATAACTTCCCTATTTTTTTTGACGTAAATAAGAAAAACATTTTTCCAGATAAGACAATTTTATTTTTACCAACTTATTCTTTAACGCGGGGAGTTTTTTTTTTAACTTGGTTTTGAAAAGAATATCTGACAAATGGTGGCTGTGGCTATTGATACACTGTTGCAAGCGAGCATTAAAGCACTCATGGACTCTCTCAAGCACCGCTTGAGGTATGCGCTGAATTTCCTCGCGAATTGCTTCTTTCAGGTCTAGTAGATTTCTGGGACGATGTTTGAACACCTCAGCCTTCAAGTAACCCCATAAAAAGGCACAAGGCGTTAGGTCAGGGGATCGTGCTGGCCACGCAATGTCCTCTCCCCAAGAAATCAATTTGCCTGGAAACATTTCCCTCAAAACATTTATTCTCACCCGAGCAGTATGGGATGTGGCACCATCTTACTGGAACCATATATCCTCGAAAGCCCTCTCTTGCAATGCTGGTTGAAATGAAGGTCCTTGTATAGGATTCGACGAACACTACGGTCAGACATTCGAAGGGCGGCTGCATGTTTACGCGCTGATCTTTTAGGAGACTGCAAAATTGATTGTCTAACCGCATTGATGTTATTAGGTGTACGGGCATTATGAGGTCTTCCATCCCGTTTTTTCACAACAGAACCAGTCTCTCTTAAAGCTTTTTACCCACAACAACTAATAGACTTTCTGTCCGGTACCGAATCACGCAGAGGAATTTGAAATCGCGTTCGAAAAGCACGCTGTGCCGTGACAACCGACTCATTGTTGCCAATGAACGCTTCGACCGCATAAGCTCTGTGCTCGTTCATCCACGCCATGATGGCGACTGGTGCCTACCATGATATAAGGAATAGGGAGGTAAGATATCAAATGTGTCCAAAACGAGACCGGCGCGCGCATGACGTCACGCGTAGAGTTAGAGAAAGCGCACATTTAAATAGTATGAGTTTAGATATGTATAATGAACGAATTATATAAAATAAAAATTAATTAAAAAACATTTAATTGATACAATTATTAAAGGAATATTACTGAAATGGATTAGGGTATTCGAAATAAATAATAAGCTCTTCTGATTTTAAATGCAAAACAATAATTTATTCTATTTTCTACTACTGACCCACACGAAAAAACCGAGCTGTTTGCAGTAATCAAATGTATTTTGTTGGCATATATTTTGTTAAGGATACTATACGCATTGCTACTTTAACTGAATACTAAATCAAAATTTGTTATTAGCAAACAAATTATTTTGTTAAAGGATTTACGTGACGCAACAAAATAATTCGGTAAAATACTTTCTTAATGTAATGGTAAACAAATAAAACAATGGTTTCAACAAAATATATTTGTTGTTTTTAACCAAGTTGATTATACAAATATAATATTTGCTTAATTCAAAGAAATATTTAGTTAAAACACTTAAATATAGCCAACAAAATTATTTGTTATCAACAACTATATATTTGTTTGCCCATATTCAACCATAAAATTTGGTGAATGCAAGTAAAATTTGTTTGGGTCAAACAATCCAGTCTTTCCGTGCACTAAGCAGAAAAACATTTATGAAATATTCAATACATGTTACAAATCTGCACGTAATGTTCACAAATACGTTTTCTGAATGTAGCAGGTTACATTTTATCAACGTTGTTATGTCCTACCCAGAAATATTACTTTGTAATGTTGCATAATGATAGTATATAAATGTAGCAATGAATACACAATTGGTGTAAGACACTTCACATAAATGTTGCTGCTTAATATTCATTAAATGTTGATAACCATATTAAATGTAACATTACTATGCAACATTAAATAAATGTATTACGTGAGGACGATATCATAAAAAGAAATGGTTATTGTACAATTTTTTGCAGTTTCCGTTTTTGTGAAATAGACTTATCGTGCAGAGCATTATTTAGGTCTCTCAATTTAAAAAACATCCTGCATTTGAAAAAGAGTTCTTTGACTTTTAAAGGACAATTTACTGTTGACATTTCAACCACCTGCACGGCCACACAGCGCAATCCACTTTTCATACGTTTGTTTATCACTAGGAAAGCGAAATAACATCACCTTTTTGTTATATGATTTGCTTTGGTTATCAGTATTGCAGTTATACCTAGCGCAACGCATTTTTATGAAATATATTTCTCACAATGTTAACTTTACTATATGATTCAATGAGATTTTCTACTACTGCTTACCATGTAACACAGTTGTTTACTCTACGCGTGACGTCATACGTCGCCATGACACATGCGCGATATCTCCCCCTGGGTGCCTACATGCCGAATGCAACGTAAACTTTTCCCTCTCCTGCGTCGACTGCCGCTATCCCCACTACCCTAAGTGTCTCGAGTTACTTACTACCGAGCAACGAAAATAAATTTATCATTTGTTCGCAAAACTGAAGTCTTCGATCCGGATTATCTTCGGTGAGTTCCTGGAGGATTGTCAACTTATAGTGATAAAATTTGTGCGCTTTAAGAGTTCTTGACACCGAAGACTGGCTAATTTCGAGTTCTCTACCTATCAGCCTAGTGGAGGATTTTCTTGAACAGAACGCAGTATATTAAGTTTTACTTCTTCATTGCGCGCACTCTGACGATGATTATTTGTTTTGCTTAAATGCCCGTTTTCCCGAAACTGTCTTTCAATCTTGCTTACGGTACTTTGAAATATGGGTGATAAATTAGGATACCTCTCTCTAAATTCATGTTGTGTTCTTGTCCTATCTCCATAGCCAATCGTCATTAAAATTTTAGTCGATTTTTCAACAAACGGTGTTTCTTACAAAACGACAAACTAATAAATGTCCTCGCTCAATACGAGTCGAATACTAGCTTCGCTTCTTACTTATTTTTATTACTTTGTTTTTTGACATTGTGATAAGACGTCAAATCTGGTTTAACATAAAAAAATATAAACAAAACTCTTTTCACGTACCATTTTTAAATTTTATAGAAATAAAGTTGAATCAGATTTCTTCATTTTTTGAATTAGTTATTGTTAAATATCTTTTTAATGACAAGGAATAAAGGAAATTTGGTACGCATATGCAATTTGATATAGCCTTTAAAAGAATAGTTGTTCAAAAATTAGGGCTTTAAGAAATTGTCGATGACGTCATATCTCAAATTTGGGACACGCTGTATAAAATTTTGTCAGATGAAAAAGTGGGCAATTTAAAATACTAATCGCCGTGTCCGAGCATATTTCCGGAAAAAGACTGTCTTCGCCTTACTGAATTTATTCCAGGTTACAGACTCGCACTGTATATTATTTTGACTGGGGATTAACACAATGTTAATTTCAGGTTTTGCGGCAAGCTTCAGCTAAATTATCCCAAGGTCTAGCCGACTTAATGGTGGAAACAGGTAACAGCGGTCAAGCGCAGGCGCTCTTCAGTCAGGCTCTTAATTGGGAACTGCCCGACACCCGAACGGTATTAGCTCTAATGAATCTGGTATGGGCCGCAAGTAGTGCCAACCTGCAATCGTTAAACGCGACCGCGGAAACGCTGCATTCACTGTGCGATCCGACGAAACGCAACGCGCCCTTAGAATTACACAACGACGACATCTTACTGTGCAAGGAGACGTTAGAATTGCTGAGTATCGCTTTAGTGTTGAACCCGAGCAGTTTAGAACATCTCTGTCAGTACAAACAGTGGCCTTTCTTCCTAACCGACCTCGTGTTGTTAAATCCTAGTCGTGCGGTACGCGTAGCCGCAGCTGAACAATTTATAATAATTTGCACTTACGGAGCTGCCAGTAGAAAGGCGTTAACGCGCATAACTCCTTATCTTTTCTCGTTATTGGACACGGAAGTGTTAGAAAACGCGAAAACGTCGCACGAATTTTTTCAGTTGCTTTGCCGGCTGGTCAACGTCGCCTATTTATCGAATTGTCCGTTATCGACAGCGGAACCTCTCCTAGACAGTGAAGTTAGCTGGCTGCGGAAGGCGAGGGGGCAGCACGAAGTGCTGCTCGAAGGACATCTAAGTTTAGCGCGCGAATTGCTTTGCTTCGTTAGTAACGAGAGGAAGTGCGAACTGGGTAGCGCGGAATCGGGTAGTTTAATTAAGGAATTGCTGGAGGATTTCCTGTTCCCCGCTAGTAAACTGATGCTGCAGCTGACGAAGACTGGACAGTTGGGCGGCGATCCTGCCACGCCTATATGTGATACGCCGCAAACGCAAGCGGCGGCTTTCGAATTGCTGATATCGCTTTGTATTTCCTGCGTACCGAATTGTAGACAGCTGGTTATGATGCTTAGCGACATGTTTTACTCAGGTAAGTCCAGAAGAAATTTAAAGAATATATCTCACAATAAGGAAATGCATTCTGGAAAAAGGAACATCAGATTGCTTGAGCAGATGTTACTTTTAGCAATAATTCTGCTCCCCAATATGGAATGTATATTTTCAGTTACAATTTAATACACTTTCTCTACTATTCTGTTAGTCCCTAACAATGGTTCTATCCAACGCATTTGATTTTGAATCCCCCGTGTATCGTTAATCTACCATGTCTACACAGTACAGATATATTCTTGCATTTAACATTTCATCTCTCTTAAATAGATCCCGAAACTGCTGTAATAGAATGGGACTACCTGCCAGTAATCGGACCGAGACCAACTCAAGGTTTCGTCGGTCTAAAAACGCTGGCGCCACCTGTTATATGAACTCAGTATTACAGCAACTATACATGGTGCAAAGCATACGGGAAGGAATTCTAGCTTGCGAAGGTGCCGCCACGGATCCGAACGAAGATTTTAGCGGAGAGGAGAAGCTAGATTTCGACGTAGATACGACAGACGACAGATGCAGCCTGGATGACAACCGCAAGGATTACAACGTAGGGATATTAAAACAAGTACAGGCGATTTTCGGACATCTCGCTTGCTCTAGACTGCAGTATTACGTTCCAAGAGGATTGTGGAGGCATTTCAAGCTACAAGGTGAGCTTTTTTTTTAATTTTAATAACGAATTAAAATATTACGATGCTGAATTATATACAGGGGAACCGGTAAATTTACGCGAGCAACAAGACGCTGTGGAATTCTTCATGTCTTTAATCGAAAGTCTGGATGAAGCTTTAAAAACGCTCGGACACGAGCAGATAATGTCGAAGATCTTAGGAGGTTCTTATTCCGATCAGAAAATCTGTAAAGGCTGTCCGCACCGTTATTCCAAAGAGGAACCGTTCAGCGTAATCAGTGTGGATATCCGTAATCATAGCAGTTTACAAGATTCCATGGAACAGTATGTTAAAGGTAAATCGAACGTCCAGCGTACATCTGATCTAATTATAGCCGTTCTCCTAAATGATCCGCAGGTGAATTACTGGAAGGTGCCGACGCTTACTTTTGCGAGAAGTGCGCGAAAAAGGTAGTGACCGTGAAAAGATTGTGCGTGAAGAAATTGCCCCGATACTCGGTATACAATTGAAGAGGTTCGAGTACGATTTCGAGAGGGTGTGCGCCATAAAGTTCAACGATTACTTCGAGTTTCCGCGCGATCTGGACATGGAGCCTTATACTGTCTCAGGGCTGGCTAAATTGGAGGGAGAAATAATAGACTGTGATCTTAACCCCGGCGGTACTGACGTCTGTACGAAGTACCACCTGTCAGGCATCGTTGTACACTCAGGGCAAGCTTCTGGTATGTACATACATAATCAAAAATTTGCCTACAAAATTCTCATTAAGGCAAAAATCAGAAGACGGGGTTGATGAAATGACATGTATGAAAATATTTATTTTTAATTTAACTAAAACGTATAGATTGCAGAGATTATTAATATTAAATAAAAAATGCTTCACACAGACCAAATCGTAGATTTTAACTTTTTTATAATAGATACAGGATTTAATCCTATATTGATATTGATATTGCATAAACAAAACTTATATGTCGTTTCAATACATTATTGGTATCATACAGGTGGACATTATTACTCATATATAAGAAGTAGAAATCCTTCTGGCGAAGTTAGATGGTACAAGTTCGACGACGGCGACGTTTCCGAATGCAGGATGGGCGAGGATGAAGAGATGAAGGTGCAATGCTTCGGTGGGGATTACATGGGCGAAGTTTTCGATCCGATGCTGAAGAGAACAACGTACAGGCGACAGAAACGTTGGTGGAACGCGTATATGTTGTTTTATACGCGCGAAGACATCGAAGAAAGGGAAATGTTGAAATCCCTAGAAAGTTTAACACTCTGTACGTCAGAGATTCTAAAATAATTCGTTTAAAAACGAAAATAATTAAATTTTTTTGCAGCTGATAAGAAGGAACATCATCTAAAGATGCCGATCGCTATAGAAAATAGTATTAGGAAGCAAAATATCAAATTTCTGCACCATCGCAGTCAATTCTCTGCGGAATATTTCAACTTTATACGGAAATTAGTTAGTGGAATTGCGCCGGCCGGTTCGAGAGTGAATCAGCCAATCAACGACGCCGAACAATTGTCGATGTTGAGCGTAAAATTGGCTAGTAGGTTCCTATTTCATACAGGTTGGCATACAAAGAAAAATCTACGCGGACCTGCCATAGATTGGTTAGTAATATTGATTTTTAAACAGAACTTCTTCGATCTAACCAATCTCTTTTTAGGTGCGACATTATCTGCTTACACCTGAGAGCAGTTCCAGCGATTCGTTCCTGGTTCGCCCACCACATGCTGTTCAACTACCCGCAGAGGTTCTGCGAATATCTGCTGAGTTGTCCGAGTAACGAGGTCCGAACCGCTTTCATGAAGATCATAGTTGTTTTGGCGCATTTCTCGTTGAACGATGGTCCCTGTCCGGCGCCACCTGGAATACAAAATCACGATCCTCTAGCAACTTTGAGCGACCACATCATATGGGCGTTACTGGGATTGTTGCATAGGGATGTTAGTGAACACGGTAGACATCTGCCGCATTACTGTAATGTGTTTCACATGTATGCTAGTCAAGGTAAATATGTTTAATTTAATAACCGATTCTGCGCTCCTCTCGGCCGTCACAGTAAATAAAATAATAATAAAAAATATACCAGGTGATTCAGTTTGGTATTCGTCCACCTGTAACTTTTTTACCTTTGGGAAAAAATATAACAAACCATATATATTCGTAAATCCGATGACAAAACCTATCGGATAGGATGATTAATTTATCTTGATGACGATGATATCTGTCAAAAAAGTGACTGTCAACTTTTTTTTCAAATGACCCTGCATATTTGTTTGCACCATTTAATAGGTATTTTATTTCTAATTCCGAATCATCGTCGTCTATTTGTTACGCATCTGAATAAACTTTTATTATTTTTCTGATTGTTTTTTATTATTTTATCATAGTGATACATATTTGAAATTAGAAATAAAATACCTATTAAATGGTGCAAAAAAATATACAGGGTGCCATTTGAAAAAAAAAGTTGACAGTCACTTTTGTGACAGATGTCATTGCAAAGATAAATTGTTGATCCCATCCAATTGGCTTTGCCATCGAATTTACGAATATATATGGTTTGTTATACTTTTTTTCTATCGCTTCAAACAATTATATTAACCATTATAACAGCTATGCTACTAATTTTTTTACAGGCTTGCAAGAAAAAGCTCAGCTATTGAAGATGAACGTCCACGCTACGTTCATGTTGGTAGCTCTAGATGAAGGTCCAGGACCCGCTATAAAATACCAGTACACAGAGCTGGGGAAGCTGAATCAGGTAGTTTCGTGCCTGGTGCGATGTTGCGATATTAGTTCTAAGTGTCAATCAAGCACTGGCGGACCGGTTCTACCAAATCCATATAGTGACCAAACCAGTTCCGATTATTTGATGCCTTTGTCGCCGCAAGCTGCTGAAATACTCTTCGGAAGAACAAGGTAAGTCAACACAACATTAATTTTTCCGCTCAACGAAAGATTAATTTTGTTTTTCGCACCCCCAGTTACATTAAAAAGGTGATAGAAGATTCCAATTTGACAGACGAATCTGTCAAACTCCTCCAGTATTGCTCGTGGGAGAATCCGAATTTCTCGCGCGTCGTCCTATCCGAACTCCTGTGGCAGATCGCCTTCGCTTACTGCCAGGAGTTACGTCATCATATGGAACTCCTCCTCTATATACTTCTCATCGAGGACTCGTGGCAAACGCATCGGATACGTAACGCCCTCAAAGGAGTTCCGGACGAACGCGAAGGTCTCCTAGAGACGATCGCCAGATCGAAGAACCATTACCAGAAACGCGCCTACCAATGCATCAAATGTATGGTGGCGCTGTTCAATAAATGCAGGGCTGCGCACGCGATGATGCACGCCCATTCCGAGCTACGCAACCAGTGGGCGCAGGCGGTTGCGTGGCTGCAAGAGGAACTAGTCAAGCGATACCCGGCGCCATCGCAGTATTCTTCGTATAACACGTGGTCACCGCCCGCGCAAAGCAACGAGAGCTCCAACGGATACTTCCTGGAAAGGTCGAATAGCGCCAGGAACACGCTGGAGAGGGCGCTGGAACTGTTACCGGAGAATGACAGGGATGACGATGATGTGAGCGAAGAGCAAGAGTCTCAAGAGGAGATCACGGAGAATATTCAAGAGGAGCAACAAGGCAGGACGGACCTACCGGACGTAACGCAAAGCTGTGAGAATACGCCTAATACTTAGATGAGTAAATTTACGACAATTCTGTCCTTTATTTTTATTTTTTCCTTCGATGGTTTTCGTGTGGGACGAGAGATGGTTCTGAAAATTACTTTTACAGCTTACTTTTACGAATACCACGATTATTATTGTAATTATTATTATGATTATTTTATTTGTAACATCCAAAGATGAGATACGGATAACCCGATTCAATTTTACCGAATAGATCGTTCGTAGTATTAATAATAATGTTGAAAAAATAATCGGTGAATAATAATAAGAAGATGTTAAAATATGGATCCAAACACACGGAACTTAACTTACATAAGAAATGTAAAAAAGCAAATAAATGAGAAGCAACGTGAAAATTGAAAAAAAAGGAAAACAAAAAAAATAAATATAAGTAAGGGACTTGTGATAGATTATGTAATGTATATATATATAAATCTCATGACGCATTTTTTGTGAATTTTTTTATATTGACCGGTATACTACTATCTTCTAATATTGCGTTTGTGCATTTTTTTTTGATAAAATATGTTCCTCGTTAATAAACTGAACAGTCCCTGTGTGTTTATATACAGAGATAATATTACGTCATGTTAAGGAGAAAACTAACCTATAAACATGTATATATCTATATACATATATACTTACAGTAAGTGTCTGTGGAGGAAAGCTTGTGCAATAGGTGCCCCAACCCCCGTCCCTCTCTCCTACAAAGTCGTCCCGTTTATTACACGTAAATTTTACCTGAGCGATTAGTCTATTAATTTTGCAACACTAAAAACTTTGTAAATGTGACAATAACTTAAGAACTAAGAAAGATTTCCAGCAATTTCAAATTATTTTTGGAAATAATGTGGCAACGTTGTAACGATGGTTGTAGTTTATCTGACAACGTTGCTCTAAAACTGGGGATTTAAGCCATAGCAACACTCTAAACATTTCTGCCAATTTGAGTGAACTCTGCCTATCTGTAGCAAGTATGACAACTGTGCCATTTCGCACACAGTCGCAAAAAAATCTGACAATCTTTCTAACTTCGCAGACACTCTGTATATTAATAATTCTCGAATATACAGGCTAATTCTTCATGAATTTTAATTAAAAATAAAAGAACGGTCTGTATAGAGTTGTTATTTTCGTTTATTTGATTTATTAAAAAAATAATTAAGTTTAAAAAAATTACACAATTTTGTTGAAATATCTTGTACATTACAGGGCAATAGAAATACAATTCGTTTCTTAGATTTAAAAAAAATTATATATAAATTATGTATATTGCTTCTTCCCCTTTTTCAGTTTCTTTTTTTTTTTGTTTCTAATGTTAATATTCAAATAGTTAGGCTTTTACTTTTATTGTAAACTTATTTATTTTTTTTCTTTCCCGTTTATTATTATTATTAATAGAATAATTTTTAAAATGTAAATTTGTTTTCACCCCTTTTCTTTTTTTTTTTTAATGTATATTATTTTTTATATTTAAAATATTTTTGTATAATGTAATTAAATTTGTTAAATATTTCTGTTTTAACAAGAAAACTGAACGTACACACGAAATCAAACATAATAAATAACACAGTACCCCTCATAACCTTCTGTTTTTTTTCTTTAATATTTCTTAAGCTTAAAAGTTTGTTATGTCAGAATGAAGTGAAGAAAAATTTTGTATTTTTTTTGTAGTAAAATTATGTTAATACTGAAGATGGTTCGTCCCCTCCTTGTACCCTTAATATAAAATAATATGCAGACATGATGAAAATGAATGTAAATATACTTAAAAATAGTTAAAAAAAAGTAATTAATACAATTATAAGAAAAACAAAAATGTGCTTTTTATTATTACATTATTATATTTAAATAAATAAAAACGAAAATAACTTTAAAAAAAGGAAGATAAGAACGAACGATGTATGTAAATTACGTTTTTAGCCACACCGAAAAATTAAAAAAAAAAATATATATATTTAAAAATTTTGACACATTTAAAAAAATTGCGCTGAATTCTATTTCAACAAAAAACAAGTATAATATATTTAAGCAAGAACTGAATTGTATAAGAAAATCACAATTTTAGCTCTAACGTTTTTTTTTAAATTTTGTTTTTCAGGACCGTCGGCCCCCAAATTGTGAAATTCTTGTATAACTCGGTATAATTTATGCGATGATATAAATAATGTAAATAATTTTTTTAGTTTATAGAATTATAAATTAAAATTGAAAATTTGTCTTGGAAAAAATTTATTCAAAAACAGATTTTTTTATTTTTAATAACACCCCCTCACATCCTTTTTTTAATAAATAAAATATATTTCTAGTAGAGCTTTTGCATAATGTTTAAAATCAAATAAAGTAACCTCGCCAAGATTATTTTATACATCTTTTCTTTGTGTATTAATAGTGGAGTAAATTTGTATAAGAATTGATACGTGATATATTTGAAAAGATATAATATACAGTACAACTTTGCTAATCTGAACTAGTTGGGGAAAGGCAGTGATCGTATATACGTTTGAATACCATCGATTTATTTGTCCTTCCAACATCTAGCAGACCCATCGTGCTACTAATGACGATATTATCACATTATTTGGTCATCATTGTAACCAGTATATATGACGTCCAAATGACTGTAGGATCACGTGATAATGTGACAATTCTTAAAAACCGCATACCAGAAACAATGTATTGTTCCTTCTCTTTCTCATAGTGCCGATAATGGTTATATCAATCAGAGCCGTTTTATTTTCGTTGTTGAGATATTAGAAAGTAGAGTAAATAATAGATTTTTCATCATACTGTTTGAATTATAGAGGTTACACTGTATTTTAGTTATTAAAAATCGTTGGTATATAATATTACATAAATTTAAATGATGCCCATCTATATACCTTTTCCGTGAATCATTTGGTATATTCTTAACAGCTTTGATATTTGAGTTTATTATAGGCAAAAACAGGAACAAGAAGAATTTGCTGGAAGATGTTTATTAATATATTTAAAAAATAATAATAAATTATAATAAAATACAACTTTAACGAAAGTTTGTTCGAAATGTATTGTATATCTTTTATGAATGAAACCATTGTTTAAACTTAAGCTTTACGTTTGTACTGTAATTTATGATAAAATAATATTGATCACAAAAAAGAGTGTTTTCAATTTATTCAAACTAGATCTGAAAGAAAATTATAACATTTCCTAGTAAGTATAAATCATTTAAATTTAATAACACTACATATATTTTAGTTATGTAAAAATATATATGTAACGACACCTAAAATATGTTCCATTTAACGTCTAATATCGGCAACAAGTAAATGCTCTCGATATCGCTAATGACATCTCGGCGATATTCATGCAATATGGCAAGAACTAAGAAAATGTTCTGTAGAAATGCGTGCATTAATTAAAAACATGGAACATCGCGAATATTAGGTTCTTTTTTAACTTAGGTAAAAGTAGTGGGATTAATGCATATCATCCCATGCACAAGTTTTCCGTTGGTTTGGCCGATTCCGTGACGGTCCTGAGGATTTTGCAAGCGATCACCGAGTAACAACGCCGAAAACCACTAGTGATATAAAAAACATCGAGACAATCAAAGAAACTCCGGTTTCGACAAACAGAAGGTACGCGGTTCGTGCCACCCACTCTGACAGACGACCAAAAAAATTGAAGAGTTTAGTATTGCAAAGACATGTTAAAAATGTCCCAACAGTATCCGGCAAGCATGTCAGCCAATATGTAATTGCTTATCAAATGTGGTATTTTCAATACGAGCCAAAAACAAATCTGTCGAAGTCTGTATCCGTAGTACGCGCTTAAAGCCTTATACACAGGGTGAGCCACGACTATTCCCTCGGCCTCTTGTGTCTAAAGCTATGTACTCACTTGAGCAAATTTACGCGCACGAACGCTGTGCGCACACAAATCCTTTGATAAAGGTGAAGAAACCGACAAGCGATGGATAGCGTTCGTGCGCATATTGGGTGTTCGTGCGCGTAAATTTGCTCAAGTGAGTACATAGCTTAAACGATATGATATATGCAAGTATACAGGATGATTCAAAAAAGTACAGCATATCAAAGTTAGGCTATTTTTTATAGAACATCGTATATTGTACCTACACCATTTTCCACAACATAAATTAGGGTAACTTTGTTAATAATTCCCTATATCTATCTGCTGCCAATTTCGAGAAAATTTGATTTTACTTTACTTTTTTCATCTAAATATGCCATGCTGCTTTCAAATTAGTATATGTTCATCTAGTTGCGACTGTCATTCATTCCAACGTATAAATCGTATACTTTAAACAATTATTACGTCTAGTAGATGAAGAATAAAACAAACAAACAATACTCCAGCTACCATTCCTGAAGATATGAAACTATAATAAAAAATAACGTTATTTCAAAGCCTGTGGTCTCGTATGATACAAATAAAAATCTGCATATGAATTAATGAAGCGTTGTGGGTGTTGACGTTACCGATTTTTATCTGTATTATAAATAATGTTAACAAAAAATGTATTTCATTCAATCACTCCAGGCATTTTACGGAAGAAGATTCTTCTTTTGCCTATAACATTATGCATAGAATAAGATGGTCAATCAATGTGAACATCATCTACTGCAATCTTTTTTATTAGATAATTTATTTATATTTACCTATTCAATTAAAACGAACATTTAGTAGAGAAGACATTTTTTGGGGAAGAACTTATTAAATTCATTTCAATGGAATATGAAAAAATTGAATGTGGTTGACAATTTTATATGTTATTTACTTATTTTTTTGTCTAACATATTTGTAATTTTATTATTAAATTTCTTGATTATATCGGTTACTTAATTATTTTATTTTCAATTTTAATACCATAACCAACGTGTAATATATCAATATATTAGAAACCAAGAGCAGAGTTTTCGACATTTTGATATTCGTATAGTCAAATATTATTCATTCGATTCAAACAAATAATATTCATTTACTACGAATAGTCAATCAATTACTTGAATGATTCATTTGAACTTTATCTTGCGCTTTAATAATGTAATCGGATATTCAAATTACTTCAACATAATTTCCAGCTTTATTTATCATTAGAATACAACTTACAAGGTACAATATATAATTATCCGTACACAAATAATTAGAAAGCATAGCCTATTTAGACGAGAAAAAGCGTTTTTGACTAATTTCGTTAATAACATTTTAATCGTTAAATTTAGATATAGACATCTTTATAGTTTTTGGTGGGGGTTTAATGTGCCTTCATATAGGATGGATAAATGCAGAGTTTTCCATTTAAGTTAAATCAGTTATTTATATTTGAAACAATATAGAATATGAACTATTTCGCTGAACGCCATGTAGACAATATCAAGATACTCTACCGGTTTACTGAAACTGAAAGCACGCTTTGTCAAAATAACTTCTTACAAATGTAAATGGTCCAAGTCATACAGTTTTCCTGTTTTTAATTTTTTCGCGAAAGTCGACATTTTCATAAAAATCAAATTTTCTCGAAATTGGCGACAGACAGGGAATTATTAACAAAGTTATCCTAATTTATGACGCAGAATCCAAAAATGATATACAATATAGGTGTTCCGTGTACTCTTTTGAATCATCCTGTATACTTGAAAATAATTTTAAAATGTGCTCCTTATCGTCCTACATACATATTTGATTAAAATTTGAAACTCATATCTTTTAGCGTTTAGACACAAGAAACTGAGGGAATAGTCGTGACTCACCTGTATATACAGGATGGGCCACTTAAAATGATGCACTAGAATTACGGCCAAGCTAAATAAAAATTTTAAAATCCGACCAGGTAAACTTATTGTGTTCGATGAGGAGCACATTTTAATAACAATGTAAATTTTATAACCTACACGATAACGTCACGCCGAAATCAATTTGCATTTTGTTAAATAACACATGTATGTTTTCTGTCACTGTATTGTAAGAAGATGGTATTTCTAACACATCACAATCACTTATTAAATATCTTATCCAACTCTATTTGTAATAACAAAGAATGAAATTTGATTATTTAAATTTCACGGTTTCGAAGTTTCAAGCTTAGTTGACCGAAATTTTACGTAACGCATGTTAATGTGTGTGACATTTGTCAGATTTGACTTAAATCACTACATAAATCTGCCATTTGCTTATCTTAAAGTGTAACTAAAAACCTAATTTTAATAGTATATTATGACACTAGTGCATAATCAACGTTAAAACCACTCCGCTTCGCGTCGTGGCTTTAAACTCGTTACTCGTGCTTTAAAAGCTAATTATGCACGAGTGTCATACGATATTTTATAGTATAAATGCAACAATAATTTTAATTAGAAGAAATCAAATCAATAATTTCAATACATGACATGTACCTATATGTCATTTGACATTTCCTGACATTTCACTGGACTATTAAACGCTTGGGATTGGCTGTTACCAAGCAACCTTTATACGCACGCCGTGCGATAAAGGCCCGATTATGCACGCTTATGAGTGTGTTTTAATTGGTTTATGATGCATGCATATTAAAAAATATGAAGTGTAAACTACGAAATTTAATAATAACTATTTGAATATAATTCCCATGCAAGTACTATTTGCGCAACAAAATGACTAAAATATTGTGTTTATAAAAGTCAGGGGAGTAGTATCCCGAAGTATACGAGCTCATACCGCCAGCGGCAGATGTTTTTGCACTTGCCAATGCAGATTTAATGCAAGTTGGTTAATAAGTCAAACACTCAGCACCAAATTATTGTTTCTGCATAAGTTAAACATTAAAATTTCCATGCTGTCAGTATTGCAGTGAGTTTGTAAAACTATCAATTCAATCAATTGTAATATAATTATTAAGCCGATTTAACAAACATTTTAGCTGAAATAAGGTTACTAATAGGAGTAAAAAAAGAATACACCGTTAAACATAATAAGACACTAGACAGAAAAGATACAAAACGAATAATTAATTTTGAATGTTTGTCAGTTGCCAAGTGACATTGGCCGCGTTCATCACACTTGATTCGTTTCCGATACGTTTAAAAGTTTGCGTTGATCATACTGCGTTACGAACGATACTTATATCAGCTGTTCTGTCTGTTGTACATCCATAGCGCCTTTTAAGTCTGACTTGACACAAAACAAAACACGTTTGCAGCACCTTTCCAGTATAAAATTTTTACGCTTAAAAAATGGCGACCGCTTACCGAACATGTTTGCAACATAAACAAACATAACAAACCGTTCATCACACCGTTGGACAACAGTTGCCACCGCTGACTTGTGATGAACGCGGCCATTTAATGACAGCCCAATTCAAATTTTGCGTTTTACGCAATTATGCATCAGGTAAATAATATTTGCGCGCTTCAAAATTTGAAATATTGGCGGCAATTTCAAAAAGTTGTTGATTTCATTTGTTATTAAAATCAATCATATTTTATACAGTTATACGTTAAAAAATTAGCTGTTTCAGAAATTTACAATAAAAATACCACATTCCATTTAAATAAATGCAAATTGATTTCGGTATGACGTCATGATGGATGGTATATAATCCACGTTTCTATTAAAATATGCTTCCCTTAGAACTCTGTAACTTTACCTGGTCCGATTTTAAATTTCTTATTTAGTTTGGCCATAATTTCAATGCATCATTTTAAGTGGCCCAACCTGTAGATATAATAATATAACATCTACCGAAAGATTGAAAAGAGCTGTTAAATCGTATATTGTGGATACAGACTTTGACTGAATGAATATGATTAAATTAACGTTATTTTTGGTTGACAATATTACAATATTTTAATTTTAACTCAAAACGTTTACAAAATGATATAGGTATTAAAGCTCATTATGTTAGTTTTTAGTTGAAATTTACGATTAAACAAACTTTCGTTTCAGTAAACAACAAATCATCTTTTTAACGGTAAAGCATATAATAGGCCGGGTAGTGAGGGGGTTGCTAATAAGTTTGCTTCATACACAGTCTGTCCCAGATGCGATGAGACTGGTTAAAGTTCTTCATGCAGCGACATCTATGAATGAATGATGCTAGATAGTTCTACCCTTCATCTACTCAAAACTTCAAAATTTGAGCGAACTTGATATTTCACTATGGTTTAACATTTTATGTAAAGTCACTTTGGAGAAAAGAGCGAATAATAGATTTATGGCCCCATACTCACGTCTTAAAGTGAATTAACAAAAAAAAAGAATAATAACTGCTCTATGTCGCTTGGATTGAACTCTGCTAATTTGATCGAGTTGAAATAACATACCTAGTATATGTTGTTTAGTTTACAGCGCAATGAATATACATACATTAAAAACATAAACAAAATGTTAGCTCAACATACAACCTTAGTTAATTAATACATATTATATTATATTAGAGCTAATCAGGTTGTTATTAAATCAGCTACTAGGAATTGTTAATTTAAAATGCAGTTTTTGTTAGCTCAAATAAACGAGTTAGATTCTCACAATGTTGTATGTCAAATTTGTTTTAAAATAGAATAGCATCGTATTCTTTTATATTTAGACAATACTGCAATGTATATTTCACCCCTTTTATGTTTATAAGAATGAATAAAATAAACTTTTGAAAGTTTTCACTACCTACAACTTTCATATAAAATAAATACTATTACGCTTACTTCTAACGACAATATCATTAGTAATAATCATAGTAGTAATAAAAAGCATCCATTACATTTAATAATAGTTCTTCGTTTTATATATGTATTGTAGATATCATAAATTTTTAACGAAGACATTAAACTAGCTTAAAAAGTTCACCACTTACATTTTTCTCATCACTAAAATGCTGTCACTAACACTGATAAAACTAGCAACATTCTTTACATCAATTGATCCTAAAATAACGGAAATTTGCACCAAGATCGTTTCACAAGTTATTCCGTGGAAATATGCTTTATGCTACATAACGGACTCAATTTATATCGAAGAGTATATAAGAGATTGTTTGGAGATCGTGAATGCACCATTATTGATGATCCATCCTGAAAATTACAGGAACCATTTGAATTATCGTAGGATACCAGTAGGATGTGATGGATATCTGGTAGTTAGTAATAATTACAGTTATTTAGAATGGTTATTTACTAGCACCAAAAAGGATACGTTTGAATTTCAAGTGCACAAAAGGATAATCATCATTTATAGTGGACTTGGAAATTTCTCTACATCTCCGTTTAGTGATGTCGTTCAAAATAAAGGAAATAATTTAATAGTTATCGATAATTTTGAAAGAGATATGACCAGAATAACATCGGTGTTGGATAATAACCAAAATACTAAAGTTTGGTATTACAAAAATGATCCAAAATTTAATATAGAATTCACACCTTGGATACCTAATTCTAGTTTTAGAAATCGCACTTTTAAAGTGGCTACATTTAATTGTACACCTTTCGTTTATATTAATTCTAACAATGAAGTTTATGATGGTTTGGAATATCAGTTTATTAAACTACTTCTACGTGACTGGCCTGTAGTATTTGATGTCTACAACGTAACTCAATATATGAACATGTATTTAGTTGTAATGAAAGCTGTTCATCATGGTTTAAACGAGATGGGCAGTTGTTCTATTTGGCAAAGGACGTCGTTGCCAAGCGATTTAGATTATACTCATTCATATTCGGAAACCTGCAGTACCTTTTTGGTGCCGAAACCCCATGAGGTTCCAAGAGTGTGGTTTGTATACAATCCCGTGGATATAATTATTTGGATTTTGATTGGATTTACTATGGTGGTAATTGGATTTCTCTTGAATTTACTTTATAGATTATCGAACGCAACTAATGAATATTATATCTATTATTTTCTGCAAGCATTTCGGATTATCTGGACCGGAAGTATTGAAAAAATCCCGAAAAAAACACATAGAATTCTAAGACCCATCCTAGCGTTATCCTTTTTAACTTCATTAATCATATCAGCAGGTTATTCCGGTGGGCTAAGCAGTATTTTAACCAGTCCAAAATTATGGGATCTTAAAACTATGACTGATATGGTAAGATACCGCATCAACTGGGGAAACACGAAAGCTTTTGTACAAAGCGATGTTAGTCAGTCCATATATCCAGACGCTTTAGAATTGAGTAAAAAATTTCAACTTGAAAAAGATATTTTTGTTAAAAATGAGAGATTTCGAACGAATCAGTACGCCATGTCCATCGATCGTTTAATGGAGAATTACGCTACTGAAACGGAAACTTTCGATGATTATGCTAAAACGCATTTGAAGATTTTGCCGCAGTGTTTTATGAGGAACGCTTTGGTTTATGTTTTGACACCGAATTCACCGTATAAATGCGTATTGAATAAGCGCGTTTTAGAGATCGTTGAACATGGATTCCTACATCATTGGACTAATAATGTAATCATTAATCATAATCTGTCTTATATGTATACATTTTTTGAAAACTCTCTTGATAGTGTGGGGCATCACACACCTTTAAATTTATCCAAAATTCAAGGTGTCTTTTATTTGTTATTGTTTGGATATTTTTTATCTTTCGTTGTATTACTTTCTGAATTGTATCGTGTAAAAATATAGGCTTTTCATGAATAAAATATCAATAATCTGTAGCACTATCTGAACAGTGTTAATTACACTGGTCAACAGGTTTTTTTTTTTCTTACACTCTGATACGTGTACGTTATGGACTTTTTAATTGTAATTCTGAAAATATTTTCAAAATTTGCCTATCACGTCAGGTTTCTTACTAACGCGCATGTCCGAACAGGATTTAACATGTTTGAGCTTCATTTGCAGGTCATAGTCGTTAAACCACCCTTTTTTTCTCTATAGAACCAATCAAATCAAGGAATTAATAGATCTGTGCATATGTGAGTATATAGAAGACCCTACAGACACGTTATTAGACTAAAATTAACTCAATGTATGGTAGTAACATTAGTTAAACGTTTTTTGAATTCGCAATGTCCCGTAGGTGTATAAACAATCCTAATAGTTTTTGTTATGTATGTGGAGAATTCACCGTTCAACAGCATAGATGAAATATTACGCCGTTAATAAAAAAATCGTATAATCTTTATTGGAAATTAAAAATTACAAATCAAGACAAGTTGTGGACCCCTTATAATGTCTGTGCACGATGTCCTGTTACTTTGAGAAGCTGGATAAAAAGTAAGAGCATAACTATGCCGTTTGGTAGGCCTATGATTTGGCGAGAACAAAAGGATCATTCGACGACTGACTGCTACTTTTGCTGTACAAAGAATTTCGGGTTTTCCAGTAAAAAATTAGGATAAAGTTACCTATCTTAATTTAGCTTCTGCCACTCATCGTCCAGTTCCTCATTCGGAAGCTTTGCCAGTACCAAGTCCTATGGATGTTTCGAACCACGAACATGTTGAAACCGAGATAGAAGAATACATTTCAGAGTTGTCGGACACAGATTAAGAATATTTGCCATCTCAAAAGGACACACCTCATTTAATAAATCAATTGGAATTAAATGACCTAGTTCGAGATCTCAATTTATCAAAAACTCAGGCAGAAATATTAGGATCAAGACTGCAAGGATGGAAGCTGTTAACTCCGGGTACGCGTATTTCTATATAACGAAAAGATCGCCAGAAAGAACTGTCACAGTATTTTTCAACTCAAGTCTTTCATTTTGCAAAAATGTTGACGGTTTAATGCGTGAATTAGGTTACAAACACCAACCGGAAGAATGGCGTCTTTTTAAAGATGCTTCTAAATTGAATTTGAAAGCTGTCCTTCTACATATAGGAAACATCTACCCCTCCATTTCTGTTGGTCATGCCGTGCACATGAAGGAAACATATGATAATATGACACGTCTCCTTGGCAAAATCGATTACAAAACCTATAAATGGTACATCAGTGCTGATCTCAAAGTAGCTGCAATTCTACATGGTCTACAACTTGGTTTCACAAAGTATTGCTGTTTCCTTTGTGAATGGGATAGTCGAGCGAGAAATTTGCACTATACTGTTAAGCAATGGCCAACCAGAATACAATATATACTCCTGGAGAAAAGAACGTAGTCCGTAAAACGTTGGTGGAGCCTCATAAAACACTTTTACCGCTATTACACATAAAATTAGGTCTGATAAAGAATTTCGTCAAAGCATTGGACAAAGAGGGACCAGGATTTCGATACCTTAAACAAAAATGTCCTAATATATCTGAGGCAAAACTTAAAGAGGGGATTTTTATAGGACTGCTTCAAAAGTGTGACAAAGAAATAAAAAATCTGAAGATTACGAGGAGTTAGTGAACTTCTTAGAGGTTTCCATGTATTAGGCTGTAATATGAGTCTTAAAATACAGTTCTTGCATTCGCACCTGAACTTCTTTCCCCCGAATTTTGGCAATGTTAGTGACAACCATGGAGAAAAATTTCATCCGGATATTTCCACTATTGAAAAACGCTATCAGGGCAAGTGGAATAGCGAGATGCTTGCTGACTACTGTTGGACTTTAATTTCGGAATGTTCTTCATCCCAATATAAAAGAAAAGTGAAAAGACAGACTTTCTAAATACGTCCCAGAATAGCATTGTACTTAGTGTTAGTATTGTATGATCAATATGAATTTCATTTGTTTATAATACCAGACGTGATAGAAGATATTTGTTTTTATAATAATTATTAGAAATATAAAACAAAATAAGTTTGTATATAATTCATAAGGAAAAATAAAAAAATGAAAATTTGTTGTTCTGTGTTATTAGTAAGATTCTCTTTGATTACACTATTAAATATAAACGCTTATAAAGGATGAAGTAGATCTCCAAATGATTAGATCGTAATACTATTCTGTAACTGCTATTGCAGTTTTATTGTGATTTTAGTCGATATTAAAAGGAAGTTTTAAGATATGCTAAACAATAGATTATAATTTTTTTAACAAACGTTTTGGATGACCAATTTCAGTTTGGGAAATAGTCAGAAGTCGCACGGAGCCAAATCAGGTGAATACGGTGGATGATCGATAACAATGATACCTTTTTTGGTAAAGAATTCACATACAATGATGGCTTTGTGCGATGGCACATTATCGTATAACAGAAATAAACTACCTGGCTCTCGATATTCCAATCGAACTCGTCTAATTCTGACTCAGAATCGTTGTAGCACTCCCAGATAATATTCGGCGTTCACCGTTTGACTTTCTGGGACGAATTCACTTTGAATCGAAGAAAACAGTCAGCATTGTCTCGATTTTGCTCTTCTGAAACGTAATTTTGTCTTCTTTGGCTCTTCTTGTGATTTCCACGCCGCACTCTGACATTCAGTTGAAGTCTGTATATCCACAGTATGGGTTGCCCACTTGGCCTTCTTTCTTAAATAGTATGTTTAATATTGATTTTATTAGAAAATGTTAAGATACATATTTTGTATTCGGACGCTTCTCGTTTATAATTTAAAAATATTTTGAGTTCCCTGAGCCCCTCGGTTTCATCTATGCAGGATCGTACTCAGTTTTTTTTAATGGAACACTCTATATATTTTTATATTTTTGAAATGTACATCGGATTTTAAGTCAACAGTGTTAAGACTTTTATCCGTATAAAAGTCTCTGCAGACACATCAGTGCTGTGTCCGTTCAGTATCAGTGTCAGTGAAAAATAAAATATCGTTGTGTTTGCTTCAACCAGACTTGTTCACACACGTCCGACACAGTGACGTGTTCAAGTAGATAGTGAGACACTGATACTGAACGGACGCAGCACTGATGTGTCTGGAGAGACCTTAAGTCTACCCATTTAGGAGAAAAAACGTGCTTTTTTTTTAATTTCTATCGAAATTACTGTTCATTTAAAAAATCCGTATCTATTCAATTCTTGACTGGAGAGTGACCAAATGTGAGATTATCACAAACTAGAATGTGTTTTAATTTTTTGTAGGTAGAGTTTTAAAGAAGTTTATTGTAGTATTATTGATATTTCTTTGACAACCGCAGAAAAATTGGAATTGTTTTTAATGGAGCACCTGTATATTTTATCACAGTGGCGTAGCCAGGGGGAGGGCCCGGCCCTCTCAAAATTGTACTGTATCCATAATTCGAATTTTATTGAAAAATATTAAAATATTTTTTTTTTTCGGTAGAAACGATAAATCTAAATAGAGATGAGGAAAATACGTATCTATTGCAACAGTGCACAGTGCATACTCACACACGGTTGCCAGGTTGGGCGATTTATCGCAATTTGAGCGACTTCTGACACAAAATTGCGACAACTTTTTGTAGAAATCGCAAGTCGCAAATTGAGTGATTTCAAATTGTTCAGCTTGCGCTTAATTTGATTAATTTTATTATTTACTGTACAAATATACATCTCAAAACATTATAAGTTATAGGGAAATTTTAGTACCTTTCTTTGTAGCGGGTATACATTTTATATTACAAAGTTTGTTCGCTAATGTATGTTTACCACACAATACCCGTAAGAATTTATAATGAATTACATGATTTCTAGTCGAGAGTTGGTCTTTCGCCCTTCAACTGTGACAACTGTCAGAATTTGGATGATTTAAAAATGTTAAATATACTTTTTTTTAACTTTCGTTCCTTTTTTAGTTCTTCAACCCTTTTGGCTCCTCCCAAACCAAAATTCTGGCTACGCCACTGTTTTATCACACATGAACTCCTTACAGGTTTACTATGATTTTTGTTAAATGTGCCCTATACCCAAAAGCAATAGTTTCTGAAATCACTACCTACCATTAATATCATGTTACTGAGAAAGTTTGCTGTTCTTTTAAGTTATAAATTAAAATAAATAACAAATACACGCTATTTATATTCAATATTTAATTTATCTTATTATTCAAATTGTGTTATCAAGTAGTCAGTCACATAAAAAAAATGGCGAAAAACATAAAAATGCTTAACATGAGTTTAAAATAGCTTCAAACACACCACCGTTATTTTGCATATACTGCGTTAGAGGATTTGTACAACATTTTGTAACATTTTGGGCGTGATTAACCGGAAACCTTGGAAAATTGACAATTCTTGCCGCAAAAAAATATAAATAAGTTTGGCAGTTTAAATGTGTTCATCAAAGAAAAAGGGCCCCACGACACGTACTGACCAAGAATTCCAACTCACGTATTTAGCGACGATCTATGCTGACAGTCAACTTCTCTTGTCCGATGTGGTTTAATAAATCTGATGTCATTATAGAACGTTGATTCGTCCGTAAATAAAACAAAATTAAAAAAGTCTGTGTCGATCGCTAATTTTGTGTTGGCCCAACGACAAAAACCTAAACGACCTAAAAGATCATCTTCAATCAAATTGTGGTGCTTTTGAAACCGATACGGGTAAAATTTGTTGCTTTTTAATGGTACGCCAAACTGATGTTCTGCTAACTTCTGCAATTTTCCCAATTTGCTTAGCACTTCTTTTGGAGTCTTGAATAACTAAGGCAAACTTTCTAAGTAACATGATATTAATGGTAATTATTTTAGAAACTATTGTCTTGGGGTATAGGACATGTTTAACAAAAATCATAGTAAACCTGTAAAGAAGTTCATGTATGATAAAATATAGAGGTGTTCAATTAAAAAAAAAATCCAATTTTTCTGTGGTTGTCAAAGAAATATCAATAAAGTCTCTCTACAATAAATTTCGTTAAAACGCTACCTACAAAAAATTAAAAACATTCTACATAGTTTATGATAATCTCGAATTTGGTCATTCTCCAGTCAAGGATTGAATAGAATTTTTTTTTAACAAAACCACGTTTCTTCTCCTACAGTGTGACCAGTGAAGTCCGCATCATATGGGATTTTTTTTTATTAATAGATTTATTCTAAATTTAAGTTTGCCATCAATTTCTGCTTCGATCAAGATGAAAATTAACCAAAAAAATAATAGTCACGTGATTCGCATTATCTGTGAAATTAATTTTTTTTCCAAAAAAAATTCAAAAGTGGGGTTATTTCCCAATATATCGAAAAAAGTTATTAGAACAAGTTTTTCTAAATGCAATTTTTAGCCCATATGCAAAATTTCAGCTGCATAAGATAATTTAGATTTTTTGCCAATTTTTGTAAATTGCTCAACTGTTGCGAAATAAGACTCAGCGCAACCTACATAAAACTTCTTAGTTTTAACAATGCTTTATTCCAGACACATTTTCTTTAAGGCTGCGCCATATTCAATATGTGTTTTTCTACAAAATCCAAATAGGGCTATTAAAATTTGTTCACATGTGATGCAAAGTTTATCTGTTTTTGACCCTGTATAAGATAACTTCATAAAATAACTATTTTTGAAAATGTAGTTTGTGTCTAAAAGTAATAGACAATAATATTAATACAGACAAGTGCACAGCGTCACAAGTAAAGTCTGCATTAAGTCGAAAATAAATTTTCGTTTAACTTTACGTAAGTTTAACTAGTTTCGATGATTTAATTTAAAACCCCTTTATTAAAATTTGTTATGGAGCTATGTTATAAAAAGTAAAAATTGTCTTTTATTATTTAATTTCAGTTTCCAAAAAAATAATTTGTACCTTACAATGATGCACCAAACACAAGTTGGCCGCAAAACAAATGATAAAAAAGATCAACAAGCCCTTGCTTTATTAATGACAGTCAAATCGCTTTCTGTCATAGTGGCTTTAAATTAATATTGCGTATTAAATAAAAAAAATGTTAACTTTACAGGAAAGAATTGAAATTGTATTAATATGTGGTGAAAACACAAATCATCGTGTAGCAGCCAACATTTTTAATGAAAGGCATCCAGGCAAAAATGTGCAACAATCTACTGTGAGTAGGATTATGGTGAAATTTAAATCAACTGGAGCGGTGGAAAGTTCATTTAAAAAACCTCACAATCCTATAAAACATAGTGAAGAAGTCCAATTAAATGTTTGCTTAGATATTGTGGAACATGGTCAAACTAGTATTAGACATGTTTCTCGTAGAATTGACGTTCAAAGAGAGAGTGTAAGGAATATTTTGCACAAAAATAAATTTAAGCCGTATAAACCTAAATTTATAAATACTTTTAAGGAACAAGATTTTGACATACGTTTGGGATTCTCTTTTTGGTACCAGGGGGAAAAAGAAGAAAATGTGTCCTTTCCGTTTCATGTTTTATGGACCGACGAGGCCACTTTCACTTCAAACGGCGTTGATAGCTCTCAAAATTGTAGATGGTGGGCTCAAGAAAATCCAAATTTTATAATAGAATGCAAGGACCAGTATTCCTTTAAAACTAATGTGTGGTGCGGTATATTAAACGATCAAGTTGGGCCTTATTTTTTTAGAGGCAATTTAAATTCTGAAGAATACCTACGCTTCCTTAACACCGAGGTCATTGAAGTTTTGGACAATATGCCTATTGAAATAAGGCATAATTTGTGGTACCAGTGTGACGGTGCTCCCATCCATACTAGAAGACGGGTTCAAGAACGCCTCTTGGAAATATTTAGGGGCAAAGTAATTGGGCGTAATATAGAGCAATACTGGCCGGCCAGGTCTCCGGATTTAACCCCACTTGATTTTTTCTTGTGGGGTTACCTAAAACAAAAAGAACAAAGAAAAACCTTTCCGTAATGTTGATCATTTGGAAACGGTGATTCGAAACTGTATTTTAGAAATAAGACCACTTAGTATTAGAAACTCCATTAAAGATGTATCAAGAAGAACAATTGTTTGTATTGAACGCAATGGGAGGCACATACATAGAAATGTAATTTTAATTTTTAGGTTTTTCAAATATTTTTAATTTAATATTCAAATACCAAAAATACATATTGTTATTAATTGAAAATGTGGAATTTTAAATGCGTTTCATTTTTATAATGTATTACGATTATTTTATCAGAAAATTTGACTTATTTTCTTAATATTAATGTCTATTACTTTTAGACACAAACTACATTTTCAAAAATAGTTATTTTATGAAGTTACCTTATATAGGGTCAAAAACAGATAAACTTTGCATCACATGTGACTAAATTTTAATAGCCCTATTTGGATTTTGTAGAAAAACACACATTGAATATGGCACTGCCTTAAAGAAAATGTGCCTGAAATAAAGCATTAATAAAACTAAGAAGTTTTATGTAGGTTGCGCTGAGTTTTATTTCGCAACAGTTGTGCAATTTACAAAAAATTGGCAAAAAATCTAAATTATCTTATGCAGCTGAAATTTTGCATATGGGCTAAAAATTACATTTAGAAAAACTTTTTCTAACAACTTTTTTCGATATTTTGAGAAATAACCCTACTTTTGAGTTTTTTTTGGAAAAAAAATAAATTTGACAGATAATGCGAATCACGTGACTATTATTTTTTTGGTTAATTTTCATCTTGATCGAAGCAGAAATTGATGGCAAACTCAAATTTAGAATAAATCTATTCATAAAAAAAAATCCCATATGATGCGAACTTTACTGGGTAAATGTTACCAAAAAATATTTTTCATGAAATCCACCTTTTCAAAGCTAAGCTTTACTCTCGAGTAATTTTTGTTTAACACTTTTTGACGGATCTATTAATATAAAAATGGGGCGGGGAGGGTAATTCAATGTTTTTTTTAAATAAACAACTGTAACTAAACGACTGGACTAACTTTAGCAAACTTGGTCTCATTGGACAAAGCATTTATTGTTCCATCACACGTATCATACCTGTGATATATCTATTTGTTAGTGATGCCGCTAGAGTGCGTTTTCTGATCTAATAACAGAAAATTGCAAAATTCTCTAAAAATTAAATACAATAATATGACTTTTTTGATACCTAAATAGGCTAAAACCGTATCTCGATATCTTATTCGTAGCCTGAAATATCGCAGAAAGAAGATATATCATATAATTTTAAAAAAGGAGGTGTTTGGAGAACGAAAATTGGCGGCCAGAAATGGAAATTAATGAAAAATACGTATGCATCATTGAGTAACCATTTTCTTAATTTAATAAAACACAATCATTCTAAGAGGTTTATATTAAAACATGTCTTTTATGATAATAGTTCACTAGGTGTATAATGACAGTTTATTTTCTAACGTTAAATTCCATTCGATGAATACATACATCCATTTATCGTAATTATTCTTTTTGTCTGCAACGTAAAACACATATTTACGTAGCATTAACGTAATTTTACCACATTAAAAGTATATTTCGCTTTTACCTAATGTAATAATTTTTAATAAAATATGCATAAATCAAAAAGAGGTACCTACTAAAAAAAAACATGCATACGTATATTTATATGCGTGATTTTTGTCGCATAGAAAATTACCCTGACAGGTGTATAATTTTCTCACCTTTAGCAAAAAAAAACCATATCATTAAGGTGTAAATGTACCTATAACGTTTACAAGAAACATAACATTTAATACGTTTGTTTTTTTCGTATTTTTGTTCGTTTTTCACTAAAATAAACCAAGTTATGTATACATACATTCGTTTTACCATCTTATTCGGCAAGAAGATGTTGTCGATAACTCTGCCAAAACGTATAATATTTATAACAATAATATTTTGTATGAAAATAATCGGAGAAAAACACGAAATATTAACCGAAATCTGTATTGATGTTATCTCGCATGTAATTAATCGAAAATACGCATTATGTCTGATACTTAATTCGTATTATCTCGAAGAAGATATAAGGGATTGTTTAGAAAACATAGATATCCCACTTTTAAATATTAATCCTGAAAATTACAAGAATAACTTGGATCAACGTCGAATTCCCACAATTTGCGATGGTTATTTAATAATAAGTAACAATTTTACTTATTTAAGACACTTGTTTAATTACAAGAAAAGTGACACTTTTCAATTTCAAGCTCACAAAGAGATAATCATCATATACGATGGCATTGGAAACTTTACAACTTCCCCTTTTCAAGATGTGGCACAAATTCAAGCAAATAAAATCGTCGCCATAGATAATTTTGATAGAAATATGACAGGAGATACCCTATTAAAAAATATAAGAATTACATCAGTTTTAGACGATCAAATTTGGAATATTTGGAATCCACGCAAGAATACGACACATAAAATGAAAGAATTAATAACATTTAAACGTTGGGAACCTGATTTTAGGCGCCAAAATCGCTCTTTTAAAGTAGCATCCTTCAATTGCCCCCCATTCATATACACGAATTCCCGAAACGAAGTTTACGACGGTATCGACTTCCATTTCATCAAATTACTCATTGGAGAGTGGCCTCTAACGTTTAAAGTTTACAACATAACCTCTTACATGAATATGTACTTTTTAATTATGAGAAATGTCCACCACAATTTAGAAGACATGGGTACATGCTCGATTTGGCAACAAGCAGTTTTAGCCAACGATTTAGATTACACCCACACCTATTTTGAATCTTGCAGCACCTTTTTAGTGCCTAAATCTCACGAAATCACACGAATATGGTTCGTGTATTATCCCGTTGATAATCTAACTTGGGTCTTCTTGGGGATCACGGCGATTACTATGGGAATTTTCTTGAATATCTCTTATAGATTATCCAACGAAACTAGCGAGAATTACTTGTATTACTTCATACAATCATCTAGAATATTATCGGTGGGGGCAATTGAAAAACTTCCAAGAAAACCCAACAAAATCTTAAGACCAATCCTAGCATTATGCTTGCTAACCTCTTTAATCATCACCACAGGATATTCGGGTGGTTTCAGCAGCATTTCAACGCGGCCCAAATTGTGGGATCTCAAAACAATGTCCGATATGGTGAAATACGATATAGACTGGGGGAGTGATAGAGCTTTCGTTCAAGGTGACGTTTTATTATCGATTTATCCAGGAGCTTTGAAAATTGGGCAAAAATTTCAATACGAAGAAAGTAAGTCTGTCAAAAACAAAAGAATTCGCTCTAAGAAATACGGAACAGCCGTTCAAAAGTTGATGGATGGCTACATCACCGATAGCGACGAATTTGATGAATATGCTAAAAGGCAATTGAAGATTTTACCGCAATGTTACATGAGGAATGCTTTGGTTTATATCTTGAGTCCAAATTCACCTTACAAAGAGGCTTTAAATCACCGTCTCTTGCAAATTACCGAGCATGGATTCGTTTATTATTGGATTAATAAGGTGATAATTGAACATAACATGTTTTATATGTATCGCTTTTTCGAAAATCCTGTCCGAAAAACCGGACGACATATCGCTTTAAGTATGACTAAAATTCAAGGAATTTTTTATTTTTTACTAACCGGTTATGTTATATCTTTTGCAGTATTTCTTTATGAAATATTTTCGAAGAGAAGATTGATTTCCACATAAACTAAAAATAAAGCAATATGTAATGAGAATGTAGTTTCAAAATTAAAATAAATCTATGAAGAAATAATGCAGCTTTAATAGTAAATTAAGGTATAAAAGGGATATACAGGGTATTACAAAAATGTACATAGATCAATCCGTGAGCCATATATTTGTTGAGGTAAAGTAACGATAGTTTTCTTATGTGACTTCATTTGAACATTTCTTTTTCAATATAAGTGTGATTCAATAAGAGCGCAACTCGAATAAAGAAGTCTGCAACTTGGTCGAGAGTTAGTTTTCTTAGTCCGGGATCGTCCAGACTCTCCGCCTCTCCCTGAAGAGGGATTGGAATTTCCTCCGCATTCTCACAGATATTTCTACACAGGGGAGAGTTTACTATGCCCATGCGATGCAGGTATGTGTTTAGTGCGCAGTGACCGGTTAAGATTCCTGTGAGTAACCTCAGCCTGACCCTGCTCATAGAAACTACCTTAGCTACCTAGTTTTTTCTCATATGGGCGAATCCCGAGAGTTTTACAGTGTCTCATGCCGGCAAGTGCATTCCTAGCAGCGAGTTCGGATCTGACAAAGGCTTTGATGATGCCATAAGAGCTCCCACGTGTAGGTTCTGGACCCAAGAGTGGTCCCTCACTGACACCTCTAGCTAATTTGTCAGCCATTTCATTACCTTTGATTCCAGAGTGACCTGGCACCCATCTCAGCCTCGGAGTCAAACCTGACAGCCTGTAGTGCTCTAAGGGCAGCCTGATTGTCAGAGAGAATTTCCACTTCACCATCAACCTGCGGGCAATTTAATATGCCTTCCGCGCAGGTCCGGATAGCGATTACTTCGGCTTGGAAGATGAACGCAGATCTCTCTAGGTTAAAAGATTCACCTTCGGTTTCACCATCTCTCCAAATTCCAATTCCCGTGCCGTTAGGCGTTTTAGAGGCGTCCACAAACCAGCGAGATATGTCCCGTCTCGGTTTGTGAACGAGAGTTTTTGCAGTTTCTCTATCGGAGATGTTTACACTGTATCCCCCACTGAAGCTGAAAGCAGGCGAAATCTTGACCGCTCTCATGGACAGTGGTACTGTCTGTTCTATGTAGGTTAAGATGTTGGTATGATCTCCCCCGTTTTACCGGAGAAAACCCTACATCCACTACATTTTGCTCTGTAGGCCCCTAGGACTGCCTCCGACCACAGAACAAGCTGCAGCAGAGAAAGTCGAGGATTGGCTGCTTAGGCATCCAGTGATACCAAACATTTCTATACAAGCCCAAAAGGTTCTCGTAGCTTTGTTTGTTACGTGTTCCTGGTGTGGTTTGTACGTCAATTTTCCGTCCAAAATCACCCAGGTATTTGATCTCAGAAGACACGAGTATCTTTGAGCTGAAAATGCTCGAACACTGAAGTCTGAAAAGTTTCCTTCTTGGCGTGAACGCGACCATAGTCGTTTTTCTAGAGTTAACAGTAAACCCTTTTTTTTACACCACCTTTCACGAGTCCGAGTGTGATTTGCATCCTTTCGGATATCACGCCGTCGAACTTGCCGCAGATCATGATGGTGATGTCATCATAGCCCTGTGTAAGATCGGAAAGCAGGCTATCCACCACCAGGCACCACAACAAGGGTAGCAACACTCCGTTCTGTGGGCAGCTAACTGTCACGGTCGCTTTTATAGTGCGGAGGTTATGTGATACATGAGCCGTTCTGTTTCTTATCATGACGTCGGTCCACCTTGTCACCGTTGGCTCGACTCCACGTCTTTGCGTCGAAGGCGACTCTATATCAAGGAAGGTAGCCAGCGCGACTTCTTCGTTGCTTAAGGCAATTTCTGCTCGCCGGACAAGCTCATGATGAATAGCCTGCTCACAGGATGTTCTAGGTTGATAGGCATATTGGTTCTCGTTTAGAGGTAGCTTTGCCAATACAGAATCCCTCAGATGTCTATCAATTACAACAAAAAATTCGAAAGCATTGCTTTGGTTAATGAACAAAAACATCACGGCAGTTCACGAGAGTGTTGCCGAAAGTACAGTTTTTTTAAGCCAAGCTAGGATATGATCATGCTCGAACCGGGAATCAACAGCCAATACATTTTATTAATTACTTACGAATTGCGGCTTTGAGTCACTTACGTTGTCTTAAGATAAATTAGACGTTTATTTCAAAGTGAAAGTTGAGTTGGTTGCAACGGTCTTGTATTCAATGCTGAAATGACCAATATAGTGATCATGTACGATCATGCCTAGCAATGCTTTCAATTCACATCGTTTCCATGCTGAAACATTTATCTCAATCGGCCTGTGCCTTCATATGTGATGTTTCAAACAGTCTCGCAGAATAGCCTGCACGATCCCCAGATTTGAATCTCCCAGGCAGTTTTATTTTCAGCTTTCGTGAAGGAGACGGGCTATTTGAAAGAGTGAACAAGAGTTTATATTTAAACGTTATTTTAAAACAGCCTGTATATACTATAGTATTGGTACCGGTTAAGTATCAACTCTTCGTTATCTGACGCATCAGGGAATCGATACCATCAGTTAGAAAACTGACCTGTTTAAATCGATATCTTTTTGTTTGTCTGGCAATATTGTTATAACTGAGTGTTTTTAGATTCACTGCAAGTCTGTAATGTTTTGTATTTCTAAGTAGCGCGTGTAGAACAGACAATTACAGATCGCCGTTATATGTAGATGAAACACTACGTCCTGTTGTATTCGCCTAGATTCGATGGCATGTAAGTGTGGATTACACGACTATACTTATGTGGCCCATACACCCATACAGCACCATATATTTCAGAAACATTTCCTTTAGGTTTCCAATGTTTCTAAATGATATCATTTCACTGATAGGATTGCAGCAATGTTACATTTATGTTTCAAAGTAACTACACATCGTGGTTTCTAAGGTTATATTTCAGTATCGCTTCATAAATATTACATATATTTCCTTAGCAGACTAAACTATAATCGACGAAGTAATCTATAACTTTTGTACAAAGAATGCGTAGTTGATAATTATATCGTAAATATAACATTTTTTATAGAGATGATAATCTTTTGCAACGGCTGCGCTGCACAGTCGGTTATAGTTTACAACTTTGAAGTTCGTGCATGGCGCATGCGGCATGCCCACGATGCCTACCATTCCGCCATATGTTGTTAACGCCGCAGTTTACGTGGATTTTAGTTTGCTTTTGTGTTCAGTGTTGTGTAAGCGAAGTTTGTTTACAATGGTAAGTTTTATTTGGCTATACTTTTTCCTGTAGGTATAGATACAGATAGATTATTCCTTGCACAACAATTTGATCACGTAGCGACCTAACCTATACCTGTACTACAGGTATAGGTCCTGTAGATACATCTACAGGTCCTGTAGATACATTCGATTCATTGTTAATAGATACCTACAGTGAGGCAGCATCAACCTCAGGCCACAGAAAACGAAATATAGCTGTACTTGTTGCCCCATGTCTTAGACAAGCACCGTTGTGTTTAGCTAGAGAAGAAGGGTAAGTCTCGTACCAAGTCTCCTACTCTACATTACAGTAATCATAGCACACCTCATTGCTATTTGTGTACTAGATTATACCATCTTCTTTATCAAGTTGTACTAATTTTGCATATGTACATTCATATTCCGTACTCTAACATACAATCTTTTATTAGGAGGAAACATTCGAACATAGAAGACGCCTGAGTTAAGATATGTATAATGCAGACCTTACACGTTCAATACGACTTCAATATTATTGTCAATAATGCACTTCATCAATACCATCAATACTCTCTCAAATACGCCTTCAATATTTACGTAAACTTTACACGTTCAATATTATTGACATTAATGACATCAGCATTATTGCAGTCATCAATAATGGATGTACACGAGTCTGCATGTGTAGCCGTAATTTTGGCGTTAGCAACAAAGCGAACAGTAAAACGACGGTACTGGATGAAAGAGTGGTTGAAGAAACGACAAAAATTTTCACATGTTGTGTTATTAAAAGAAATTAGCAGTACTGACAAAGAGGACTACAAAAATTATTTTCGCATGAACGAAGCAACATTTGGTAAATTAATTCAGATGGTTACACCCCTCTTAAATAGAAAAGACACCGTTATGCGAAATTGTTTGTCGGTTCACGAACGATTAGCCCTAACTCTGAGGTATCTTGCTACAGGTCGAACCTTTGAAGATTTAAAATTTTCTGCTATAATGTCGCCGTCTTCAATAAGTTGTGCCATTATTGAAACTTGTGAAGTATTAATTTACGTTCTACAGGAGTATATAAAAGTAAGTAGGGTATTTATATCATTCTTCTTTAGGAAATACATCGGGAAAGAAAAATATGCTAATTATATTTAGAAATTTTTTTATTATAGTAGAACTTACAGAGAAAAAAAGAAGCACATAAATTTACGTGGCTGTAAAGTTAGTGAAATATGTAAATATGCCATTTCCACTAGTTTCCTTTTCAAAGTTGATATTTTCTTGCGGTGATGGAGATAGCACCGGAGAGTTTAGATATTCCGTAGAGTTCGGACGACGTGAATCTTCGTTAATTTTCACGGAATCTCTATGCAGGTTTCAAAACTTGCCTCAAAAAGTACGTCGTTGACGGCCTTTTCGGCGTATAACCTCTGGTGAGGATCTAAAGCCATTAATTTTTCTCCCCAAACTTTTGTTATCGATGGCTGGCCACATTGAACCTCTCTCGGTCTTTCGAGATACTTACATGCTAACGATAACAGTTCGTTCTGTTTAGACAGTGGCCCTGTCCTTTTCTTTTTTTGTGGGAGCTGGTATTGGTGAAAGGGATGATTTGGAGATTGTTGAAGATGTTGTGGGTGATAATTGTTTTTCTGCAATATTTTCAACAATAATTGTATCCTCTCCTTCACTACAATTTAAATTTTGGGATTCCTCCTGAGTGGAGATCTGAAAGAAAAGCAATCAAGAATAAGACATTAATTAAATAGTTGTTTTATTTTCAGTTTCCCACAACTTCTAACGAATGGACTAAAATAGCAGATGATTTTGGTACTTTACATCAGTTTTGGAATTGCGTTGGTGCGCTTGATGGAAAACATATAGCAATACGAAAGCCTATTAAATCAGGATCTACCTATTATAATTATAAAGGATTTTTTAGTATTGTACTGTTAGCACTTGTAAACGCTAAAAAGGAATTTGTTATGGTTGATGTAGGCATCAATGGCAAAATATCAGATGGAGGAGTCTTATTCTACTCCAAATTTGGAGAACTTTTAGAAAAAAAAAGCCTTAAATTACCGGAACGTACTACATTACCTAACACAGATGAAAAATTCCCTTACGTTTTTGTTTCCGATGAAGCTTTTGCACTTACTAACTATCTGATGAAACCCTACTCCCAAAAAAGCCTCACTGCTTCACGGCAAGAATATAATAAAAGGTTGTCTCGTGCTCGCGTTGTAGTCGAGAATACCTTCGGAATAATGACATCTAGGTTTGGTGTTTTTCAAAAGGCAATTAATTTGCAGCCGGAAAAAGCAGCAACAGTTACATTGGCAAGTTGTTATTTGCACAACTTTCTTCATAATGAACTCAAGGAAATGTACTATAATCCAAATGAAGAAATAAGTTACCAAAGTACTCTACCCAATTTACAAAGCACTTTACATAGAAACAGCAATTCTACTGCAAAAGAAATACGAGAGCAATTTTGTATGTACTTCAACAATGCTGGAAAATTGTAATCGTATTATGAGTGAATAATATTATTAATATGTTTCAAATGCTTTTTATTGCGTATAATATTAGTGAATAATCCAATAAATACTTTCAAAATGTTTAGGATCTCTTTTTTTAATGTATATATTACTCTTTCAATTTAAATATGTAAATTGACCCTACTTAAATATGTACAACGAAAGACATTTTAAATGTTTTATACTAACCTGAAATTCGGCTGTATTCATAGTAACCGGCTTCTCACTGTTATACAGAAATTGTAATGCATGAAAAACCCATGATGTTGGTTGGTAAATGTCGTCTACGCCACTACCTGATCTTTTGGAACTCTCAATTTTTTTTAATTCCTTGCGATAGTTTGTTCTCAGGGAGTTAATTTTTTTTCTAACCTCACTTCTTGTAGCCCCTGGTTTTATTTTTATGTAAATGGGTAGCAGTTTATCCAAAGCTAAATTTCTTTTTGTTTTATTTGCATATGAAGGATGAACGGAGTTCCATAATTCGGGTAGTGACTCGTATGTGTCAATCAAATTACGAAGCAGGTCATCAGTTTGAGATACAATTGGCAAATTTGCATCCTCAAAATTCTCATTATCCACATAACCTTCCATACTGTCGGCACTAATTCAACAATTGAACTGAGTATCGCAGAAACATTGACACTGCGCACACTACACGTTCAATATTATTGACAATATCCCCACTACTTGCTGGTATTGATGTTCGAAATTCAAGAAATCCGGATTTCTATCAATACAAAACATCAATCCATCAATACTGTCTTTACACGTTCAATATTATTGTCAATATAATTTAGTATTGACAATAATATTGAACTCGTATTGAACGTGTAAGGTCTGCATAATAGTTACTTATGTATTGCACTTAAAAATAGTACTTCGTTACCTTTTTCTATCCATATAGTAAGCTATTTTTTAATAAATTGTATTTATATGGTATATTTTAGTTTTATTGTTCAACCTTTCACCAGCAAAGTTTTTCATTTAAGATATTCTTTTAGAACTTTATCAATCTTTTAATTTGCAACATTACAGCCTGTTGAATTCTACTATCAGTCGAAGTCTATATCCACAGTACGCGATTTAACAGCTCTGTTAAATCGCGTACTGTGGATACTGACTTCGACTGAATATCTCAATATTGTACAACTTATTCTTGTATATTGCTTTGTATATTATAAAACTAGTAATCTTATATACGATGCTTGTGACTTATACATCCACTTGATTTGAACTTAACTGGCTTTGTGTATTATATCGTCGCCTGGATGGAGAAGTGGCCTATTTCTAATTTTGTGCTATTTCGACAATATCTGTTGATTTTATACTACAATAAATAATTATAAATTTGATGCGGAAGAATCGCCATTTTCACAGTTGTTGCTGATAGCAGTCAAACCTCGACCTAGCTTGTGTTCAGCATCTAATATAAAAGTTCTTGTAGTATCAAATCAATAGATACTGTCAAAAAAGCAAAAAATGGGGATAGGCTAATTTTACATCCAAGGGATACTTCTGACATATTTCATATATAGTCATTGTAATATCAGAGAAATATTTCAGACATTGTTCAGTTCTGTATGATGAACAATGCAGAAACATTTCGAACTATAGTGCAGAAATATTACAGAAACATTACACTTTTTGAAACATTCGCGGACAAATTGATATTTATAACATGTTTCATAAATGTTTCAAATATGTATCGAAAGGTTCCAGAAACATACTGTATGATTCATAGTAACACTAGTGAAATGTTTCAGACACTATTTGGTGCTGTATGGGCAGTACTAATCTTCGCTAGACAGCTTATTCTCCGAAACTCAATCCGATCAAACAAGTATGTAGGACATTATCCAGTTTTTCCGGCTAATGTTGAAGTGCTATGGAGGCGAATTACAGTGGAATGTGTATGAGCTATTCTAATTTAGTACCTACTTCATCTACAATAAATTTTACTGCGATAGGTTCACTCGTTCCGCTTGTACAACATGTGCTCGTAAAATTCTGTCCAACAATCAATAATCAAAACAATAGAATCTAACGATGTAAAAACTGCATTTGTAAGAGAGACAGTGTAATAAATTTCAATGCGGCAATCGAATCCGTAAAAGCAATATAGATAACAAGTATTAAACCAACTGCTTATTATTTAAATAATTTATTTTATCTTGTTCAGATTTACTTTGCTGCTTGTTCGGATTATATCGTTACACTCTACATATAAATTAACTAAAGTCACACATGACAACGACAGTACATTTTAACCAAAACTTTGCAAACTATGTGTCATTATGATTCATAAATACTAAATTCCTCGTGAGAATTGCTTCAACGATAAATTTTAGAAAATCTTTTATAATGACCAACGAAGGACAATGCCAGGTAAGTTAAAAATATCATTTATAAAAATTACATCAAATCAATATTTCGAAGTCTGTTCTATTTTGTGAATAACGTTTTCCGGTTAAATTTATTAAATATTCTATAATAATCATTTAAGAAGCTTTAAAGGAAATTTAACGTTAAACAATTGTGTGTTAGTAGTTGAAAATAAACTTCGCCATCAGCTTGTAGAACATGTTATTTCATTAAATGTTCTATAAAGTTCTTAACTACTGGCTTCTGCGGATTGAGTGCGAAGCTAACGCTCTAGTAATAATCAATCTTCAACAATACATACACATAATAGTTCAATATTCAAGGATGTTTTCAATGTTACGCAGAATTTATCTTATCTCTTCTCGGCAACAACAAAAAAATTACCAAAAAATATGTTCACATCTTGCGAAAGATCTAATTATTCAATATGTATCTAAAAATAAATCAATTTCACAGTTCCGTACAAATAACTTGAACGATCATTTCACCATGTATATATAAATTTTGTAATATAAATATCGTTATCATTAAAAATGCCTCGTTAATTAAATCATTTTCGTACATATGTACATATAACAGTAACATGTATTCTATTCCCGAATAGTGCTACCATTTAATAATAGAAGAAGACTTTATTGGATCATATATATAACATGAAAAAATTTAATCGTATCGCTACAACATGTATCAGTTATACAAGACGTCTAAGCGGTTCAATAAAAGTAGGCGTTTTGGATGTCCCATTTGAAAAAGGCCAAGATAAGAGTGGTGTAGAGATCGGTCCAAAATCAATCAGAGAAGCTGGCCTTATACAAAAACTAATCGAATGTTGTAAGTACATAGAATATATAAAAAACGACTAATATTACATATTTTACTTCACTTTCAATTAAAGGTGGAATCAAAGATGTTAAAGATTATGGCGAGGTGAAATACCTCAACAACTGTGTGAATGCACAAGTATTAAACATGAAACATTACGATGATGTAATCAGTTGTTCTAGAGAGCTATCCGACCAAGTTGAAAAAGTTATCAGAGATGGAAGAATATGCCTTACATTAGGCGGCGATCATTCTATTGGTAAGAAAGGTATTACATTAAATAAAATAACCTAAAATCCATTTTCAAGGAATCGGGACAATTCACGGACACATGAAAGCTAAAACTGAAGACCTAGCTGTATTATGGGTTGACGCCCACGCCGATTTGAATACTAATCGAAGCTCTCAATCGGGGAACATCCACGGTATGCCTTTAGCCGTTCTCGCTAAAGAATTAGATTATTATTGGCCTCCGTTACCGGGAGCCGATTGGCTTAAATGTAAGTTGAGTTTACGAAATTTAGCCTACATCGGCTTACGCTCACTTGACCCTTACGAACACGTCATCATGCATAATCTGGGCATCGCGCATTTTGACATGTTCGACATCCAAAGATACGGCATTGACGCCGTTGTCTCCGCGGCTTTAGATAAAATGGATCCGGATCATAACAAACCGATTCATGTTAGTTTTGATATTGATTCATTGGATCCGTTAGAAGCTCCCAGCACAGGCACTCCAGGTAAAACATTTAATTTTGACATTTTATTCACCTGTCAAAGTTTTTCAGAAACTGTCATTTTTTTAATGTTGACATTTCATTTCTAGTACGAGGCGGTTTATTACTTAGGGAGGGTATCCATATCATGACAGCAATTTATAAAACCGGGCGCTTGGGAGCTTTGGACTTGGTGGAGGTGAACCCAAAAATTGGCAATCAAAGCGATGTCGACAGAACCGTTACAGCAGCGATGCATATAATTTTGGCCGCTTTCGGCCAGAATAGACGTTTAGTTAAACCGGAATCTAATGACTTAATACCGCCTAATAACAATAAATAATTCCCTCTTTATATTTATTTGGAATAAATTAAATAAATATGTTTTTATAAGAACAGTTTTATTCTAACCTTATTATTTATTAAAGTTTGACATACGTCAAAAAAATGACACTGCCGGTCATTGATATAATCGTGGGATTTCAAGGACTGTGGGCTCATAATATACAGATAAAACATCGGTAACATGATACCGATATCTGTATATTGATATAATCATTGGAGATATTTCGAGAGCGGCAGAAGATGAGAGTGATGTGTTTTTCTCATCATGAGTCAAGTAAAAACTTCACAGCACTCGGTAAACTTCGACGCAGTAAATAACAGTAGTGATAACCTACGCTCAACTATCACTTTATCATGTCCTGTTGATCAAAACATCACCAGAATTTTGTATTTATTTCGCAACGTTACGTAAATTAAACGGAAATTATATTAAAAAGAAATATATTTATTAAGCGAGTGTGGTATAACATTATTCATTGCATATCATCAATCACTATGTAAACTGCTAGCATGTGAGTAGAATGATTCCCCTTTCCTACACGGTAGGGGCTGAGGTTCATGGACCTAACACCAAACTCCCTGGGGTCATCCCCAACTATTTTATTTCACGCGGAAATCCGGGAAAATCTAAACAAGAACCTGAGAAGCGCAAACATCTATGTATATATGATACCGATAGGCAGGCCACTTTAAAAGCTCTACCCTCTCATAGCTTTGAGTCTAAATTGATCTTTCTGTGTCGATAACAAGGAGTGATATCTTATCATAAAAGTTGTTGTACGATACTTAACGCCCTCATCGTCATGACTAAAAATTATATCGAAAACAGCGCGATGCTCAAATCCTTTATTTATATAGACTTTACAAACAGGGCCAGCGCTAGCAGTTTCGCCGCCCTGGGCAAAAAGGTAAAATACACCGCCCCTTTATAACAAAATTTAGAAGATAACCTAAATTCTTTCCACGCTTATTAGTAGTAAAATATAACGTGAGCAAAAAAAGTGCTGTTAAAACTGTTGAAGTTTTGTTTCGCCAAAAACACAAATTTCTTGATTTATGATTTTGCCACTAAATTAAAATTATGGTTGCGCAGAAAAACAGAAGAGGCACAAATCTGGTATATAATTACAAAATGCATACTTATATTAAAAAAAAAGTAAAACAAATGATAAAACCACTAAAAATAAAAACCTAATTATTAAAAATATATAGCTAAACTTAAATGCGTTTTTTCTCACATTTAATTCTGAGAATGTTTTAATAATTTTTTTGACATCAATTTTTTCAGCTAGCTCATGTTCAATGGGTAATGTTGTCAAGCCATTTAGCCGATCCTCGGTAGTTATAGAGCGTAAAAAAATTTTGATTAACTTTAATTTAGAGAAACTTCTTTCTCCACTTGCCACACTCATTCGGAGAGTAAGCAAGATTCTTAAAACTATACCGAGATTTGAAGCAAAATCCAGCTTTGAAATGAATTTTAAAATATCGATTGGACTTGTTTTGCCAGGTCCAGTGCATTTATATCTGATGAATCCCCATCAGTTAACACTATTTCTAGATCTTTACAATATTTTAGTTAATCGCTTTGAGGGGTATCTTTTACATCGGAAATATTGTATAAAACTGGAACTAGTTGCTATGGGTACTGATCAAATCAAACCTGGATTCAAGTGCATTGATAGCTTGATCTAATGTGAAAAAATAAACTCTGCCCTATATATCAAAGTAGGATCTTCTATCAGATCATCTCGTGCCTCATAGTCAAAATTAACATTTCTTTTTCGAACTCTATGACGTGACTGGGTAAGCTCAAAAATTTCGTTAGCGAGTTCTTGAGCATCGCAAAGCATCCCATTAAAGACCGTGTCCGATCTAAGATCTTTGACAAAATCTTTACGATTTTTCAAGAGTTCAACAATCGAACTGTCTCTTTTCCTTCTATAATAGGTACTACGGTAAAAATCGTATCAGAGCTTGTCAGGATTTTAATTTTTAAACGGGTGTTTATTATGCTTGTGAGCGGTTTCCTTGAAATATTTTGATATTTTATCTATGTGGCTTCGGTTCGGTGGTTCGGTTTTCGATTTGGTCTTAATAAACGAAATTTCTACTCATTTATCAAAACGTCAATCTTCTTATGTAGTTCTCATGCTTGAGGATTTTTGAAGTGGGTTGGTACTTACATATACTTAAAAACTCTGAAAACATTAAAAGCAAATTTTCTTAAACATGCAGAGAATTGTGTTACTGACTTTGCGCGTTAAAATAAATATCTGTTATAGTGGTACACCATGTGATGAAATGACCCAATAATGATTAAGGAATGTTTAGTAGATAAGAAATATGTCTCCCTAGTCTACAGAATAAAGAACTCACGAACTCTAAATTTATTTTAAAATACATTACATACATTTTACATTATATTTATCACTACAATATCAAAGGTAGACTCTATAGTTGCTTGTAGTTCTTCCAAGTTGTGAAGTCGATTTCGATTAATTTTTTTTTTGAAATACCCGAATAAATAAGAATCTAAAGAGATTGGGTCAGATGGGCGTGATGGCCAACGATCTCTACTAATAAGACGGTTAGCCAACTATTCTTGTGGATATTCTAATGTGCCATGAGCTACATGAAGTGATGCTCCATCTTACTGAAAATAGCTCTTTTCCAATTCGTGATTTTGTAACTACATTATAAACACTTCTACGATTTGATGGTATGGTATGCAACTATCAGAATATTGTTCATGACATCGTTGCATGCATTATTGAAATGAATAAATCCATGATCCATATTCAGGATGAGTATTGCGGTAATACGCCTATAAAATAAAAACATAAAGCGTAATTTTATAAAGAGCATCTCAAAAACGAGAAAAATCCACTTAGTTTAATATAACTTTATAAAAACGTACCTGGACTATCACACAATAAAATGAATATAAACAACGAGTCACACAGGAAACTTACCATACAAAATTTAAGGAATCGATGGTAATTATTATTATATTCCAGCACAAATATAACGACAGCATAATAATATTTTATTTTTAATCAGTAAAAATTAAAAATATAATTGAGAGATAAAAATAAAAGGTGAAACCTATTCAATTACGTAATTACATAACATCGGCCTAGCTCGACAGCGTAATTATCATTATTTTCAAAGTTAATAAATATACATATTCCGGTAGGACTAGGCTAGTTTACTTCTCTTTATTTAAGGCTTGTATAAACTCCTCCAATTTCTCCTGAATCTGACGAACCCTTTCTATAAAACAAAAGAATATAACAATAAAAACAGAACTCCACTTACATTAACCACTTACTTAATTCTTCTGCAAGCGTAACTCTCCTACCAGTTAACAAATTTTGCTTCTTCTCAGCATCTTGACTATAATCATCTAAAACATCCTTAATTTCCTTATCTAATCTTCTAGCTTCGCGATTCATAATTTGCTGTCTTAAAGCATTAGATGTGACTTTCATCATCTGTTGAATGCGATGAAACAGTACTATATCCCCACAATCGACATCCATTTGTTGGTGGTACATATAAAACGCTTTACGACAATCGTAAGTTCTATTTAAAGCTTGTTTCAGGAAATGTTGCCTGTACACGGGGTGCCACACTTCCCTAATAAATTCATTATCTATTTCGATATTGCTCCGCTGTAAATTCTTCCGAATCGTCGTGTACTCGTCAAAACTTAAAGATGGAGGATGTTTCTGAAATAAACCATCAACTAGAATTATTTGCAATTATTTTAAAACCTAACTTCTTAATGTCAAATTCGAAAATTACCTCGTCAGAATGTAGAATTTTATCTAATTCAGATTTAACAGCGTTGCATTTTTGTTGTTCATCCGACGAAGTTCTCCAATATAGCCACCTTTCTTTGAACGAAGGTCCCAACATTTGTTTCAGGAAAGCTTCGTTTTGTTTCAACTTATTTTTAACGCTGGATTCTAAAAATTTCACCGCAGAATCCCAATCTCTCTTATCGCTAACGCTACGATCTTCTAGAGTATTTAGTTGTATCACCCGTAACATTTCCGAAGCTTTATCCTCCCAGGAATGCCTGTGCATAGCTTCCGTGACTACGGCAGTCTTTAGAAGGTCGAAAATATCGTCGTGGTCCTGCGCCTGAGCGGCTTTCTCTAAAAAGCCATGAAATTCTTCTTTTAGGGTTTCCCAACCCGATTCAACGGATTTTGCGGGTAAACCTTGTTCGGCCCACTGTCGTAATTTTATATCGACCGCTGTGTGAAACGTGGCTGTAATAAAACAACGCATGAAGTGTGAACTAGTAGAGGTTAATCGCAATATTATGTGATCAAATTTGCATTTCTATAATTAATCACAGAAATTTATGTAGAATTATAAACAACCGACAGTTATGAAATAAATAGAAGTGCTAAAGTTTAAAAAGCAAGTGATTAACCTAGTTAATCGTCAAGGTTTAATACTTTTGTTAACTGTAGTACGCTTTCCAGACAATTGAGCTTTATATAACAAATAATTAACAAAGATTACTTGCAAACATCTGGTAGAACTATGATTACTACAATAGAATAAAACATATAGACGCCAAACATGATTAATCGCACGAGTTTGAATTGACTGTCGTGAAGTAAATATAAAAATAACCATACAACAACAAAAAACTAACATGGTTAATCGCGACTATTTTGTGATCACCTTATGTAACTGCAATTACAAACAATGCAAGAGTAACTTTGGAAAACTCGGTTAATCATGAAAGAATCGTATTTCTGCTGATGAGAAACATACTTCTAGGCCATTTTACCTCCACATTGAAAAAATTAACCTGGTTAATCATAAATATCCTCCGAAAATTTTCTACAAATAGGATTACAAACTATTCTTGCATATTCAAGATGGTACCGATAACTACCGAATAATTGTTGAAGCTGTTCAACAGCTACTAAAGCTGTTTAAAGGATGTTCAAGCGAGGTTACCGGCACTATCTCCAATAGAGGACGAGTTTTACGCCAATTTGCAAATTCAAGAAGGCGACGGTAACTCATATAACCTTGATTAAAAAATTCGCGAAAAGATTTCCAAATATCTATGCTTTTTAAACAATGATTAACAAGGTTAATCACAAAAATGTCTCATTGTTTATTACGCTTCTTATAATGTTTAATCGTATCTGCCTTATTACTCCAAACTAAAGCTTTTGCTGGGATTCCATGTTTGGCATGGTTAATCGCCTGATCCTGATTTTCGTACAGAAACGTAAATATGTAAGTAATGCATATGCCATTTAAAGAATAATTGACATGGTTAATCGCACAAATTTTATTATTAACAATAGCGAACTAAATTTAAATGGAAGACACTTTTTTGTTATTAACGTTTATAAGATTAACTGGGTTAATCACAAAGCTTCATAATTCTGTCAACTTTTAACATATATAAGGTTAATCGCAAGTATATCCGGACTGATTACAAATGACGACCAAAATTTGACGGAACTTAATGTCGAATTGTCGAACTTTTTTACAATTTTCGAATGATTAACCTGGTTAATCGCAGTACTTTCATAATTCTAACTAGGACATCGTACGTATTCAGCCGTTTAAGCTCCAAAAACTAAATGATCAACCTGATTAATCGCCGGAAAAGTGCGTAGACAGCAACGCTTTAAAAAGAAATCGATTAAAAAAAACTTACCCTGTGAACCACCTTGCGCAGCAGGTAAATAAATATTTTCGAACACATGGTGAGACACCTTGTCCCAAATCTTATCTAACAAACGTTCCTCCCAATGCTTCGGGCTAACCTGAGACAAATTTACCATTTCATCCAAGATTTCCGATCTGGCTCTTTCGAACAATTCATCCCTATCCTGTTCGCGTAATCTGGGAAAACTATTCTTCCATTCGGTTTCTAGATTGAACCTGGTGGCCTTAAAAGCGTCCGCTTGTTGCTCGATGGTCTCGCGCACCATTTTCCAGAAACAATCCGCTACTGCTAAACTCAAATTTCGCGTCGTTACTTGAGTTGAACGGATCAATCCTTCTCTACAAGAAAATACACATATTGGACATTGGATTTTCTCAATAACAACTCGTCGAGTACTTGAATAATTTGGAACTTCTAAAAAATTGCTCTTCGTATTCTTTGATCGTTTGAATTGAATCTTCCTTTCGGCCACGGCCTGTGACTACTGCGAAATAACCTAAGGCTTTCATCGAATAGTTTTCCTGATAATATTTTTCGTATCTGCAACAGAGAACTTGATTTAGACAGGCAAAATATTAATTTTTATGCTCATTTGACACAAAAAAGGGAAACGGCAGGCGCAAAAATGTACTTACTCTGTCTGGATTCGCTAGATTTTCTTCGGCCATATCAACTTTGGTTAACACGAAAATTGTTCTCCGGCCTTGCGGGTCACATTGCGCGACTAAATCTGTAACGTTACTTCTTTCAGCATCCACAGAACCATCCTAAAATTGCGAAAAATCTATTATAAAGTCTACTTCTCCCACTCTACAATTGCAAATATCACCTGTATACACAAAATTATAGCATTCGGATTGTTCATATACGCCTGAGTCATAGTTTTAATACTTTCTCGCGTATCGGAAGCCATATCCGTAGTTTGGGTCTACAAGATTAAACCAAATTCAGTATAAATTTACTTCAAAATCATTTAAACTTCCATCTTACCGATATTATCCCTGGCAAATCTACGAGAACCATCCGTTGAAGTCCAGGACCTTTAAAAAAATAAATAGATAAGCATAAACTACATTATATATGAATAATCCATCTATAAAAACCTTTAACAGTCATAGAAATCACATCGGTCGAAACAGTTTTACCACCGCGTACGCTGTTTCTCATACGTAACTCAACTTCCCTTCTAAGATCTGCCAGGTCACCCTCCCTGGTAAGATCGAACTCCCTCGACGAATCTCTGAATTGAGCTACATGATAAGGTCCTTCGGAAAGTGTCACCTTCACCGGAGCCCTAAAAATGTAACAAATCTACGAAATTAACAAATTATAAAAAATATGGGTTTAAATTTTTCAAACAGGATCCTGCGGCACTCCACAAGTATTTTTTTTGTATCGAAGAATTAATTTACCTTGTCATCATTTCACCGGCACCTCTTGGGAATATCCTAGCTTGAGCTATCATCTCCAACACTGATGTTTTACCGCTACTTTGGTCTCCAACTACCACAACTCTGGGTAATTGATCCGCAGTATTATAACCGCTATCATAATCAGCTAGTTCGTCTAGAACTTCGCTGTACATATCGATTAAGCTACGTTTTACTTGACGAACGCTAGGTTTCCTGCCCTGTTTCAGGAGTAAATTTTGCTTGCGTAGCTCTTTATTTTCCTTTTCTAATCGTTCTAATTCTCTTTGGTATTTTATTTGAGTTTGCATCATCTCATCTTGTAAGACGTCCAATCTTTTCTGCGATTCTTTCCTGAGCTTGTCGGCGGTTTCACTTTCCGCGAACGGTCTCGCGTGGACGACTGTCTTGTTTCTGAGTTCATCAGCGGTTTCTAAGGAAATAATGCAGAAAACATGTTGGAATTGTTATTTCTATCCGATCCAAGTATGACGAGAGATTTTGGATAATCCTAGATTGTTGATTGATCTTTAATTGTATTCGATTATGTTTACTTATGTTGAGGTCATTGTAATAATAAAAAGCAAATTATATTATCGTAACTTAATTTATTATGAAAAAAATATACATATGTATTTGAATAAAAATTGACTTTTTTGGGAAAAAACAAACACATCAAAATCATATAAAGGGAGACTAGATTTGATGTAACTTGAGCACCTTGTATATCTCACAGTAATTTGAAATGAAATATGCTGAAAACCTGATTAACTTTTTTTTTCTATGACCGTTAACTATTGTATTACATGTCAAAACGAAATAACTTCGTAATATATTAGTCTGTTTTGAACAGACTGTGCTATATAAAATAAAAATTGTGCCAACTACAATTGTTCATTCTTTAACTACAGATTAGGTATTACCTTTAATAGTTTTAAAAATATTCAACAATATAATAAAATTATCCAAAACTCAATAACTGTAACACATGCAGTTATTAAAAGGAACTAAATATAGCATAAAAATATTTACGAAACTTCAAAAAGCAAGCATCAATTGTTACGCCTATAAACTAAGCTTCAAACATAACAAACCTTCACCAATGAACATATTAAATGAAAAAAACCTGTTCACCATTCCATATAAAAGTAACGAACTTAAAACGCACACAGAACAAGACAAAAATAAATAATATAATTGTGCTAGTGCATCATACCTGAGTACAATCTCTTTAGATATTCGGAAAACTTGGAAAAAGCACCTAAACAAACAAAAAAATTTAAAATACTGAGAGCGTACTCAAGTGATGCACATATCAGTACATACCACTGATTACGACCTCATTCCCATCAGAATGATCAGCGGCTGCAATCGCGTTATCCAAACGTTGATCAAACCAATCTTTGAATTCCCGATATTTGTTTTCGGAGAACGCCTTGATACGAGGGTCTTAACATAAATGTTCAGCTATGTATCTTAAGATATCTTTACTAATAATACTATAGCAATTACAATATAAGCAGATTTACTTATTAAAGCATAAATAATATATATTACATACCTATTTCGATATTATCCTTCATATTGTTTTTAAAATCTATTAAAGATCCCCTCCATTGCTGCCACTTATCGTTATCCGGCATTACATCTTCTAACCATTTCATATCCGGCAGGCCATCTTTCCAATCTTGGTATTTCTGTTATAACAATATTCTATTATAAATTATATTATAGAATACACAACGTTTACCTTCTGTAAAGTGACACCACCACCTACAGCACCTCCCAAGATTAAATAACGAACTTTTAAAAGGCCACGAACTGCTCGAAGGACAAGTACACCATACTCTCTACGATTATGTATTATCTGGTATTGTTTTAAAAGCGGTCGGGACCTGTCTAACGCCCGACCGGTCCAAATGCTGCATATTCCACGTTTACATAGATTATTACCGTATTTTGTTGGATTATTAGCGTAGGAACTTATTATTAGACGGCTACAATAATTTCAGGTTAACTTAATTTTAGCAGTACAATAACATTGCGGTAATCTTACCCAAATTTTCCACTAATGATGTACCCCATATTACTAAAGATCGACGTGCATTTTATAATAAATAAAATTCGTATAAGTTAATTTAAATATTAATATGAAGAAAATTTTAAGCAAAGAAACGTCAAGCATTTATACTGTCGGTAAAGAAGGAGCGTAGCTGTTTTATTTGTTACATCATCCATAATCGTAAAAAATCATATAAAAGATAATATTGGAACAGATACTGTTGTTCATTTTTTAAATAAAAGTACGATAATAACAAGAATTTTCACACAATTAATATTCGAACATAATCACATTTATGAACTATGCCTACATATAAATCAGATCTTTCTTATATTCTCCAAATTGAATTTTCAAATAGTAAGTTTCTTAACGCAACCAGAATGGACTTGGACCTTTTTCTATCGTTTTCTATAGTTACGTGACCATACCACCGTATGTAATTCACAAATTAATGATTATTATTCTGTTGATAACCAATCAATAACAAATATTTTTGAAAATTAATCGTCAAATCAGAATCACATATTTTATAACAACGTAGAACTTCATAAGCTTTAAGATGTAAGGCACCCAAAATGTGCCCGCTAGTCGAAATAGTTTGACAACCATTGGTTTATATAAAGTTGCTGATTTTTTGCTCCGGCGATGTTACACTCCAAATTAACCGATATAGTAAAATTATGCAATTAAAAAAAGACGAACATAGTAGACAATTTATGTTGATTTATGCATAGTCACAGTGATTTTTTCGACACAGTTCCACAAGTAACGATTCACGCCCCACCGTTAGATTTTGACAGATGATTCTAGGTGATTTGGGTGTATAACCTAAAAATAATAATTTTATCATTTTATTAAAAATATTGATTTAGTACGATTTTCTAATTATTGAATGTGTTATGTCAGTTAATAATCATTTAACAAAAATGAAAAGTAATATTGTTAATCAACAAAACATTCTAGAAGACACCCTTCTCTTTCAATTAGAATTGGTAAGCTTAACCTAAAAAGTTTAAAATTAATTCGTATATTAAATCCTTATTTTTAACAATCTCTTTTTATTTATGTCATTATAGGCAGATGGGACATCACAATTGATACAAGTTCCCAAATTAGAGATACACAATCTAGGCTTACATATTCAAACAGAACCGAAGACTGTACAGATAGAGCAAGTGCCTCTAGTAACTTCTGAAGTAGCTAAGCAAGAAACTTTGAACAGCAATGTTGAAATCGGTGATAAAATACATGAAGATAAAGTATCACATTTTGTGTATAAGATTATTAAACCGGAAGATTTAAATTTAAAGGTATGTTTCGTTAAGTATCATAATATGATGTTATTGTAATCGCAAATATTTGTAGCCTAATGTTAAAACACATCTTACAAGAGGTCGACCGAGGAAAAGAGTGAAACAGAAAAGAAAAGTAGTTGTTATGGATGAAAATAATTCAGATGAAATTGATGAACCAAAGAAAGTTGTAAAACAAGCTCGAACTAGATCGGGACGTATAACGAAGCCGCCGAAACACATTGAGAAGGTATGTTTATAATCTTGTTGCAACTTTATTATTATACATAAACTGTGACAAAAGAGTAAAATGAGTAATACGTTGTGTTTACTAAAATATAGGGAGTGGCTTACATAATAAATGCCATGTAGAGTAATGTTTTGATTTGTTTGTTATGCATATTTAAAAGATTTCTGCATTTTCATAATATATTAAAAGTCAAAATTCGTTAATTTTTATCATCACTTAAGAATTTATAATAATTTATTTCAGCATTTTAAGAAAATCGACATTTCCGACGATGGCAAACCCGAAACAGATTTAAAAACATGCGAATTCGAACCGCTGCGTACAAATGACACCCCCTCAGAAGAACCTCTACAATATCTCGAACAGCATTCTAGGAAACGTAATCCTTGCAGATTTAAATGTCCGATATGCAATAAAGCTTATTTCCGAAAGATAAAGATGATACACCATTTTCAAAAACATCCTGATCATAAATCAGACGCAATTCATAAGCTAATTAATCACACTACGTGGAATTTTCTCATTCTAACATCGCAGAAACATAAACTCGGTTCGAAAGGTGTGAAATTCTGCGAAGAACTGGAAGTGTTAGTGAGAAACGCGAGGTATTTAGCACATTTTTTATTTAAACCTGTCGAAACCGACGATCAAGGGTATTTTATAAATGAAAATTTATCTAGTTTATTCGGAATTGCATCAGGAAAATATAAAATTGATGATTCCGAATTAAACAGGGATGTAATGTTATATGAATATTTAGAAAATAATGAGAATTGTAATAGTAACGAAGATATTGAAAGAAATGAAGCAAACGATGTAAGTAAAGATGTTGAAACCTCGTTACCGACTGAACAATTTAATACGTTTGATTACATTATGAATGACGAACGTAATAATATTGTAAATTATGATTTAAATGCAACTAAAAAGGATTTTAATGAGAAGAACAATTTAAATTTAACTGATATTAATTTATCGTTACAAACACAACAAAATCATACAGATATAGAGTTTACAATACCAAATTCATCACATGAAATAATAATCGATAAAGAGCAATTAAAAAATAACCATCCGCTTCCTTTTATCGCTACGCAGAACTCAAATACAACTTTAACGAATGGCAATTGCTTAGCTCTAGTTAAATTTGAGAATATCCCACCTAAAAATAACTTTATTTTTAACAATCACGGATTTAACAACATTAACAACGATCTCCAACTTGACAATTTAACTACTTACAACGAGTTGCAAATCAAAGATAAAACTGTATTCGGTCTAGAGACTCCAGATAAGAGCCATACGGAATCATCCGAAAAACAAAACAGTCATATAACACTGCAAAATGAGCTGCGAGATGTGGACGAATTGATGTTAGTTAATGTCGATACTGGTCAAGTATCGAGTATCCTCGATACAAGTAGTAATTCCGATGATATAATGAATGTTGATCAGTTTGTGAATGAAAGATTTAAAAAATTAACCGAACCTGATATAGATATACAGAATAACATATTAAATTTGGAATTGCCTCCTTTAGAAATGTTTCACTTCCATACTTCATGACGAAAGTAGTCTCGATAGTGTATTTTAATTGCTTTTAAAGATACCTGTTCTTATGTATAGGGTGGTTCATTAGCTTGTTACCTGAAACAACAGATTTAATATAATTAATATGATAATATATGTATTCGAAAATTGCAATTGTACCTAATCATATTTTATGGTATTGTATTTGAACCACGCTGTATATTAACGATACATATTTATTTGTACATAATTTGAAATATTTGTTAACATTTTTTTTAACTATTAATGAGCAATAAAGCTTTTAAAGATATTAAACTTGTGTGTTTTATTAAATGTATGCGACAAATGTATAAAAACAATATAAATGCTACATTAGAGTATGGGTCAAACTAAACAGTGTTTAAAGAAACGACTTTATACGCATTATATTCGTATTTTTATAGAATAAATTGTTTATTAATAGAATTAAGTTAATAAAGATTTGTTTCTAATACAAGGTGGATATTAGTAGCAGTGGAAGAAAGAAGAAAACCTTGTGATTCTGTATATACAGGTTGGCCAATGCATAATTTTAAGTAGCCCAGCATGTACATCAGAAAACGTTTAAAAAATCGTTATCCACAAAAGCAAAAATTAAATAAAAATGATTTTGATAAAAAGATACAGAAATATTCAAAAGCTATTAAAAAATCCTTAGTACTTTCTCTTTAAAAGTTACAATTTTATTTTTCAATAAAAAAAACTAAAGCCCTATATTAAGTTTAACACATCTCAATAGATGGCGCAGCAACGTGACCTAAATACAAAAACAAAGTGATCATAGTGATAAATGTCAAATAATCTGAAATATGTCACAATTGATCATTGATGAACAGAATTCCCCTCTTCTAAAGAACCATTTTTTTGCATCTATCCTACTAACAGATAAAGCGATGCAACTTCACGCTTATACCAACTTTTACTAAATTTAGGAGGAATTAACATAACCTCAATCTGTACATCAAAATATTTACACTATGAAACCGAATTTTAGATTTATTTTGAAAACAAGTATCGGTATTTTTGCCCTATTTCTATACTGCGAGTATATGATTTACTTCATCGTTTTAAAAGATGTAAGTTAATTAATTTTATATAGATTTCAAGCAGATTTCATTCATAAGATGTTATATAGCAAGAGTATAACCTTACTTTTAGTGTACTTGGCCGGAATTAAACAATAGCAAGATCGATCCTACAATACAAACTAATAACGAGGAACCTGTTCGAGCAATGGTACTGGCAGATACACACTTACTTGGTTCGAGGCATGGTCACTGGTTTGACAAATTGCGTCGAGAATGGCAGATGTACAGAGCGTTTCAAACAGCCATATCTTTACATAAACCCGATGTTGTGTTTGTATTGGGCGATTTAACAGATGAAGGATTATATTGTAGTAGCGCGGAATTTGATTATTACGTCCGAAGGTTCTATAGTCTATTCACTGTTTCGGAAAATATAAAATTACATGTTGTTGTTGGAAATCACGATATTGGATTTCATTACGGGTAAAATTTATTGAAACGAATCAAATTTCTCATGTAATTTTGATCTTTTCTAGTATTAGTCCGTATTTAAATGAACGGTTCGTACAGGCTTTTAACGCGCCCGCTGTTCAATTGATTACGATACGTGGAAATCATTTCGTTTTAGTAAACAGTATGGCGTTAGAAGGAGATGGGTGTTTCTTATGTCGATCGGCTGAGTTACAACTATCGAAGATTGAAAGTAATTTGATGTTTAATTAATATCATATTAGTTTTTAATTTTATATATATCTTTAGGAATTTTAAAATGTACAAAAGGGAGCTATGGTGGAAAATGTGACACTAGGAATAATTTAAATTTGTATAGTAAGCCAATTTTGATGCAGGTAGTGGTTAAATTGGAACTGTTGTTATTATAAATTTTTTATTGATGCATTTTAGCATTTCCCATTGTATCGGGAAACTGATATGGAATGTGATGATTATGATGCAGCTCCTTTACCAATTAAGAAAGATAGATTTCGCGAAAAATGGGATTGTTTAAGTCGTGAAGCTACGAACCAACTTTTAAATCAACTTCATCCAAGATTAGCCATTTCTGGACATGTACACCACGGATGTACTAAAAAATTACCTGTTGGGGACGGTTTAGAGATTACAGTACCCAGTTTTAGTTGGAGAAATAAGGAGAATCCTACTTATAGTCTGGTAAGCTCAGAAACATTGCACAAATCTGCAATGCATGACAATCTGTGTTGCTGCCCCAAATAAAACATTTTTTTCTTTCAGTTCGTGTTTACACCAAATAACTATGCTGTTTCAAAATGTGCTATGCCAAGGGAGTCAACTGTAATCAGCTTATACACTCTCGGTGGAGCCTGTCTACTTTTGTGGTTCATATATTCCGTTTTCACGAGATCAAAGAGACGTAAGCTTAAGATACACTGATCGATTTCATTTTGGTTTTAATTCCGGCTGTTTCTTTTCATTTTGTTGACAGGGTTTAGGAAGTTTCTTTGACAGTATGATTTTGGTTTACATTCTAAAATATATTTCGAACAATTCCTTTTAGTATTTAAGTCTTTTATATATCGTTTTGCCCAGTATTGAAGCTAGTCGTTATTAATTAAGTTTTTTAAATTTTTATATGGGATAATTTAAAACAAGTCCCCTTCAAGTCTATTTAAGTTTTAGTAAAAAAATTAAAAAAAAACCTATTTTGATATCTATATATGAAGAAACCCATATTCTGCATTAATTGCAGTAATTTCACGTTTTAAGATTTTAACAACTTCGTAATTTAAAGATAAACAATGTACATACATAATCATGATGTTATTGTAACCCAATCAAACTTAGTGACATGAGGACATATGACTTCAAAAGAAATTCGTCAAATGTTTATACACGTTTAGATTTTATATTTTGTTTTTAATTATTTTTGTGCCAAATATGATACGTCTTTTCAACAATAACGTTTATTTTAATCACTGTTACATAATTGCATGTAATGTGCAACAATTTTATCAAAGTTATGTGTTTTTGTTGAAGTTTAATGAATGTCATTTATGATTAAATGATTACTATCTACTATACGAGACATGCTCAAAAAGTAATTGTTTAAAATAGCAGGTTCCCAATACTTTTTGTCGACAATTAGAGAATTAAAAATTTCAGGGTAATCATCCTGAATTGCTACAATGCTCTCTGTAAAATTTGTAGTCTTTAATACGGGTTTCTTGGGCATCTTTTGCTAGATGCCTGATTTACAAGTATGAAATATTTTTAGAATGTACTGTGACACATATTCCTGGTATACATTTTCATTAATATCAAAACTACCGAAAATAGCACGGGATATTACAGAAAATATTTTAGTGATATCAAGATCTAGTCCGCCTATTTATTCAGATAGCGGTAAGAGCTTGAAAATGTTCGTACAATATTTGTATGATTAGCTACTACACTAGCAACCTCACCGTTTTCCATAACGATTTTATAATAAACACTTTTATAGTTTTTTATAAAATTCTTGTCAATATCATTTTAAAATCATTTATTGACCTTAAAACATTAAACAAATGTATAAGTTGCGTAAGTATTAAATACACACGCAAATTTGATTAATTTTATATTTATTAAGAACAAAAAATATACAATTACATATACATTAACAATAGAAACATATACTATTATTATTATATGTATGTACATAATACCATTTAAACGACCCTAGAAATATAAATCGAAAGGAATCAGATCTGGCGATCTTATCAGCCATTCAATCCGTTTTATATAAGTAAGTAGATTGTGACATGAACACCAAAATACGGTGGTGCTCCATCTTATTGGAACCAGACGTTGTTTCTCAATACCTGATTGTGTTTCGTGTTGTAATTAAAGCAATTCAAGTAGTATTATATTTACTAGGAACACAACAAGGAATACAATGACAGATCAACGATTTGTCTAAAGTGAGTGGGCGGGTCCTTTTGCATGGGCGCCAACTTATCAACTAAAAGTTACTATACTAAACATCTCCCCGCTTAAGTTCTGATAAACTCATTAAATCTAACAGGAGGTTTTACAACTCTGCTTGCTTTTGGTTTCACAACCGGAGGCAGTGTTGCCAGATCGTGTTAAACTGAATTCGTTAGCGTCGCCGGAAAAAAAATCGTGAGAAATCGTAACTGGATAGTATTTTTGTATTTTTTTGTATGATACCTTCTGTTTCTTCACCACTTTTGAGATGGACGGAGCATTTAGGTCACTATCACCACTTTCTGATATTTTATTAATATAAATTAATTTAAAAAGGCCAAACTTTTTATTTGCAAATTGTATCGTATCGTAAGAGAAACCATCAAATCAAAGACTGATACACCGATAGATGGAATTGCGAACGCTCAGGTTTTATACTTACCATTCTGGGAAATATCTACCTATTTCTTGAGAGAATATTGAAATTACTCTTTTCAGGAAGATGAGTATTTCCCCTACTGTGTTTTTGCACTTACTAAACTTACCGTATAGTTATCTACACCAGGACAAGAATCACAAAGCTGGTAACTTTCTTTGTGTTAACGATAGATGGCAGCAGTTATTTGATGCCGCCAATGTAAAAAATGATAACAAATCACAGACTGACCTTAAATCATATTGACGCACGAACACTTTTTTAAATTTTCATAATTTTTTATTATATTTTTTTTAAATAAAATTGTGAGATAAATGCCTCTTATCGTGAAATCGTGAGACTGGTAACAAAATCACGTGAACTCACGATAAATCCCTCAACAGATAAACGAGGTGCTTTATAATTTGAATTATTTTCAGGCACTGAATTTTCATCAAGTTTTGAGTTTAAATTTAAGTTGTTTTTCGGTTGAACATCCTCGTCATCAACAACGTCCTTCAATCTGGGTTCATTCAATGATTTTCTTAAATATACACTATTTCTATTCACATAGTTTTGATGATAAGACCTTGCTACAATGTTCTCCAATTTCTCTCACCTTGGCTCTCTCCCAAGTGTTTCGAGTAGGATGTTGAACAACTACATTCTCTCCTGTTACAAAAGAATTGCGAGATTGTGCTGTTTTATTATAACTGTTTTCGATTTGCTTTTGGAATTTCCTAAGTTTATTGAATGCTGTCTCATAAACTAATCTTGGTTTTAATCTACTACCGGTGGTAGGAATGTTGAACGTAATAAACGACCCATTAGTATTTCGCTAGGAGTGTGATCTATGTTTGGTACAGGTGAAGTTCGATGCTTCAATAGTCCCATGTAAATTTCTTCAATGGATTTTGCCTTTTTTATTATATTTTTAACAACACCAACTAATCTTTCGGCTAATCTGTTACTTTTATGATAACGAGGACTAATATACTTAATGTTGAAGTTATTATTATTAGCAAAATTTTTAAATTTATAACTACAAAAAGGATTATCACAAATAATATACTGCGGGATACCATGTGTTGCAAATAAAATATTTAACTTACTAATTACTTCGTCTATATATTTATTTTTTAGAGGTACAATTTCTACCCACTTGGATAGATAATCTCAGGCGGTTTGAACTCTATTTTGTGTATCCTTCCTTTATGCAATTATTGTAACCACAAGCACCTCACACCATGTTTCGTGTTGTGATTAAAGCATTTAAAGTAGTATTATAATTAATTTAGTATTTATTAGGAACACAAAAAGCAATACAAGTGAGTGGAGGGGTCCCTTTGCATGGGTGCCGACTTATCAAGTAAAGTTACTATACTAAACAGATTGTTGCCTAGAATGCTTGGATCAATATTGTTTGCAATTATGTCTACCCATACATTTGATTGTTGAGAATATTGCGTATTGTACCGGGTGACCAACTAAGAATCGGGCTCGGCTATATCTCAGGAATCGCTTATAGTACAACTTCGGGAAAAAATATCACTGACTAAAGTAGCCTCGAGAAACATCTAGAAATTACTTAAGGAATTGTAGGATGACCGTTAGAACACGTAACTGAACACCAAAAATTTAAATTCTTATTTTATACTAAATTTACCAACTTAAGGTCTATCATAAATATGAAAATCGGAATTTTCTGAAACTGGACAATTTTTTTAGTTTGTCAAATAAGAGGGGTGGTGGGGACTTTGGTTTGGAGGAACACTTATAACTCAGGTTGTGTTGACCCGAATTTTGCAAACTTAGTCTCGTTGAAAACACATATATATGTAGTGTTTGTTTGCTCTAGTTTTATTTTTTTACATGTGATAAAAACACTTGATTGTCTATCCAATGATTTATTACCAACAACTGTCTTGTATTAGTTACTACTAACTATGTGTTTAAAACTTACATACATACATTTTAACTACAGGGGGTTTAAACGCTACACCCTATATTCATATCTAGTAAAATATTGATTTAATAAAATAGATACATATTCTCTAAATAAATATAATTTAGATTAAACATAGTTACATGTACGCCGTGCAGTAAACAGAAATATACGAAAATGATACAAAATCTTGAAATGGTTGGCGTAGATTTTCCTAGTCGTCGCTAGGGCTGGGCGATACCAATGGAGGTATCGATATTTATCGATGTATCAATTCCGTGCATGGTATCGATACTTTAGAACCGATACCTTAGTATGGATACTTAGGAATGATATGCAGGTATCGATTCAGGAATTATATCAGTAACATATTGGTCTTATTATAACATTTATAGTTATTGTGCGTGAATAATTACAATATCCGTACCCTCATTCATTAATCCTTGAGTCGAAGAGAAAGAATATACTAAACATAGTTCCATAAATATTTGTTTAAAAACGATTCGATCCCGAGATGAGTTAATATCATAAACATTTGTTCGTTTATTGATAGCTGAAAACCGTTTTGACAGATTTCAGTATAAATATTATATAGTTTTTAATTTTTTCGCTTCAAGATTTTTACAATATGGTAGTATCAATTCGTTTGTATCGGTACGCTAATATCAACGTATTCATATCGAGTCTTAGGTATCGATTGCAAGGTATCGGTACCAAGATATTGATTCAAAGGTTTATCGAGGATACCCGTAATGGTATCGAGTACTGGATGATGTATCTATACTTCGCCCAGCCCTAGTCGTCACTAATATTACTTAATTGCCAATTAATTGCGATAAATATCATGAATTTTATTGTGTGTTACTGCGTTATAAAGTTGTAGAACTGATGTTCAGTGGGTTAAAGTGTTTAGTGTTCTGTAGAACTGATTGTTACAAAGTATTACCTAAATTTCCGAAATAAATAAACGATTATCAAATATCTCTGCAAGAAAGGTTTATCACCTCAAGAAATTCATATTGATATGGTACAAGTACTGGGTGAATTTGCACCTGCATATCAGGTGATGACGAATTGGGCAAGGGATTTTAAACTTGGCAGAGAGACCTGTGAACAAGATATTGGTGTAGGACGGCCGAAACCTGTTGCTTGCAAAGAAATCATTATGAATATGGTATTGAAAGATCGACAGACGAATCACTGTGAAATTCATAGCTCAGACTTGTTGCTTTTCTATAGGTAGCGCAGAAACCATTTTACATAAACAATTACAAAAGAGCGTTGGCCAGGTCAGTGCAGAGACGAATTTGGCCATTATTAAACGAGATCCTGAACACTTCCTAGCAAGATGAGTACTGTGGATGAAGCAGAGCATGGAATGGAGGCACAAGGATTCACCGCACCCTCGAAAGTTTCGTACAATAGCACCTGCGGGTAAGATCAGTTTTTTGGGATGCCGAAACTAGAAAATATTATGCGGCTTTAATTTCAAAACTGCGTGATTCCATGAAAGAAAAAAAGGAGGGGAAAAACTCATACGTGGCGTGCTGTTTCACCAAGACAATCGCAATTGGCCTGGCTGCAATTCGACATTTCCTAACAGTCACCCTATTCTCCAGATTTGGCCCTTCAGCGAGTTCCATGTATTCCAAAAAAACTCAAAGAACAGTTTCATGAGATTCGCTTTCGGGACGACGAGAGGGCTTGCAGCTCAAGACAAAACATTTTTTTTTTCTGAGGGTCAATGATATCAGAACTTCTCTCGTATCTAGATAATCTATTAAGGCCATTCGGCACAGGACGGTAGTATCCACCCTTTCCACTCATAATAAAACAATTTACGCATTCGCGAATCCTGTTATATCCTGTTGACATTAATTGGCTTGTCATTATTTTGTTATTATTTTGACATTTGAACCGGGTAGGGTTCTGGAATTTAAAAATGGTGAGCATGCGCTTTTGATCCTTATTATGTGAGTACTTCGACTATGCATCTAAAGCGTTGTTAGGTGAACACTTAGACTCAACTTAATAAATAGTTAATATTAAACTGTTTTGATTTTCGACGGTTTACGGTTTTGTTTTTGTTTTTTTTTTCTTGGCGTTAAGGGATCTAAGCGCATTTGGCACATTTGAATTCATCAGTGTACATCTTCTTTAAACTGTAATATTGCAATCTTTCATATACCCTATCAATGCTCTGTATATTCTTGCATCATTGCTACTGAGCAGTAGTTCCGTCGAAGTAGGTTGTTACTCCAAATTCTACCAGTTTCGCCAACAATCTGTACCTTTCTCGTTCAAACTTCTCACAAGCTAAAATGAGGTCATTTAAAACAGCAACTTCATAGACACATGTACAGGCACAAGAATCTATAATTTTTAATCGGTGTAAATGTGCAGGGAAACTGCCATGACCGAATTTCATCCTCGCTATGGTAAAGTACGCAAATCGTGAAGTTCTAACTTTCGTATGCATACTGAGTCATTCGTTGGCTGTAGTACGTTTGCCATCTATCTTCCCATTTCTCCCTTAAAAAGTACCTCTTAAGTCGCGACAAAATTTCCGATTCATAGATCATCTGGTCCAGTACTTCTCCATCGGTTACTGATGCTTTCGCTAACGCATCTACTTCTCTACATTCTCGAACTTATTTGGAAAACTGACTACCATCTCAGAATGTAGAGCTTTGTCTGTCATACTGGTACCAGAGTCAAAATATATTGATCATAGTCGAGTCGGTTTACGGTTATTATAATAGCTACTTATTACTTTACAGATTACAAGAAACAAAGCCATTTTGATAAGTTGATAAATATTGTAAAAAATGAAAACATTATTCTGAACTTTTTAATTCTGAAAACTTTATTTAAGGAGGAAATTAACTGTTATGCATATTGGTTGTATACAAATTTCTCTCTCATTTAGTTTAGTTTATTTTCGGTTGGTAGATAACCTCAAGCAAGCCTATTTTCTGATGTAAGTCAATGATATTTATCGTTATAAATGAAAGGTCGTGATAGATTATTTAATGTTAAAATTCTTAATTAACATTAATTAATGTTAATATTATCCAGTAAAATTTACCTTCATCAATAAGGAAGGAGTAAAAATAGGTGTTTCACTACACTACTACAACAGTTTATACCGGATATAGTATGTTTATTGACAATATATTCCTAAAATCTGCACATCATGTTGAGGCTATCATACAAGTAACCTTTTTACAGCGGTTATTCTTGTTATAACTGATAAACTTTGAACAAACTTACGAAGCTTTAATTTTCAATAATTGAAATTCAGTTGATTCAGCATAAAGCTTTGGATTCTGCTACCAAACCTATTTATTTGAACCATAATTACTTCCCACATTGCATTTTTGGGCATGTTCTCTTTTGTAATTCAATTTTATATTTACTTTTTAAATCCTCTATATGCAGCATCTATCTAGTTCTGCTATAAGTTTCAATCCCGTGGAAAGCCATATTTTCGTTTATGTAAAAAATAAACATAACGTGTGGTACTTATAATCCTTATTGATGTGACTGATCATATGTAAGTGATATTAATATTAAATATAATCTTACTGTATTTTTCACATATTTAAGTTCACAAGCACATTGTACAAAAATATTAAATAAATCTGTATTTTCACGATGTTTTAAATAAATGTATTCTTGGAAAGATACATACAGGGTTAGCAAAAAATCTCAAAACACGCTAATAAGGGTGGAATATAAGGACTTTCAAAATGGTATTAATTATCGTATAATAATGTCAAAACAGATCTAGTATCGAGGATGGAGGTGTAATTGCAACAATATTTGTTACAGCTATCAAATTATATTAAAAAAAAAACAGTAATTTTTATCGTATTTGACAATTGTCATTGTCTAAAAGCAGTTGATGATTAAACGAGGATTAAATCGCTTTTGACAGCTGTCAACCTGTAGAAACATTTGCAGCTCCGATAGTTGTAGCTTGTAACAATAGGGGAAAACCATATTTGTTGGAATTTTCATTGATTAATATTGAATAAATATATTATTTCGCCGAAACACAGCAGCAACAGCACATGTTCAAAGCCATAATTTCATCATTAACTTTCTCGCTTTTTTAACGATTGTAACTTCAGAAGTATTTTCTAGGATAGAATTAAGAGTAATCGCAAAGTTTGGCGAATCGCAGACTAACATCATTTAAAGAATTAGTTGATTAACAGTAGGATATTGTATCAAAATAAGATTTATAAATTAACATCTTTGGGGTTTGGAGGTTATCTTTTAACCTGTCAGTCCTATATCTGGTCAGTGACATTAAAATTAAAAAGAAAATATCTCAATTATCTGATTGCCAGTTTGAAGATATGTAGCATTCGGGCATCGCCGTCTGTATCTTTGTGTGACTTAGATTGTTGCTAGGATGTGATATAATTTTTGATTTTGTATGTCAAAGTAAATGATATTTTAATGTATTATCTGAAGAAAGGGGGTGGGGGTTGTTATTAGTACCCCTAATTGATTAACCAAGAGGCGCATCGTTTGCAGATTTTCTGTTAACTTGTATATATCTCTATATTTACATAATACATGTTCATCTAGTTTCCAATAGACTGTTTATTTTTAAATAGGTTCCTATTAATCCCTTCCACCTTATGTGTTAATAAAAATTAATCAATTATTACATAAACGTTTTATTTTAAATAATTTGCAAGCGAGTTACAAGAATTAAATACTGTAATATTAATATACATATTATATATAATATAAATAAATAAAAATTTAAGAAGTATAAAATAAAGATTGGAACGTGATACCTTAATTTAAATTTAATACATAGATCATACTTAAAATATACGATATTAGAAAGTAATACTAAGCAGGCATATTGCTTAAAACTATGCCACCTTGCTTTCTAAATAATCTTTGATGAACTGGTAAGTCACCAATATAATACTTTTCTAAAGCTTTAACGGCGAAGCTACTGTGACCTGTTCCCCTGAACGCAATAGTTGCATCCCTTCCACCGTACTCCAGAAGAATGTCAGCACCTCCTGGATGCTATAAGTAATCAAATTATGCAAAAGGTAAGATCGAAAAACAAAGATAATATACCTTCTTAATAAAGTTAGTAACATCGTAAACCCTATCGTAAATGACGACCCAGCAATCCATTAAATTATCGTGATCGGCGATTTCCTCCAATGAAAAATGTTCGTCTGTATTCTCGTGAGATTTCACTAAGTTCACATAATTAAATTCATGTGGACTGGGCGTGAATATCGCGGTGGCTGTAGACATCCTTTTTTTACGTTTTCAACGGATAACAATTATAGTAACTAACGAAAAATCACTAAAAATTGCTTAGCTACAACGTGCGATAAATGGCAAGAAATGAAACCGGTGGCTCTCTTTAAATACTGCAGAATCGATTCGTAAACTTCGTATAAACTCGTGTAATTAATATCTTTGTAATGTATATATAGACAACATAAATCGAGTTATCGGATTTCAAAGTTTCGCTTTACGTCAAATATAGTGGTTCGCCCGAGTTTTTTTTTCTTCTTTGTAACGATAATTTTTTAGATGAGATTTTGTTCAGCGATTGCTTCGTTTATAACAATAATATTTATAAAATTCGTTCGTCAAACGATTTGTTTTGTTTTGTGAAATATATTTGTCGAATCTACACAGAAATAGCACATGTTGCTACATGCTAAATCTGCGGCAGTTTAAAGAATTTGCAACTGTATTATTTTTGCAAGCGAAGCATAAAACTTTTGGATGGTGATGAAAGTAACTTGAATCTGACGTTTTGCGATAATAATCACGTTTAGATTACAAAAGAGATGCAAATACAAACATGAACAGTATTATTATTAACGTAATCAAAACTTCAATAATTTGAATAGGTAATATTGATACACATAATTTTTTTTAATTAATTTCTGGAAAATTAAAAATCGTTCAACAATTATTATACCGGGGATATTCTATATAAAACGAAACACAGTCGTCCAGTACTCGATACCATTACTTGTATCGATTCGTCGATACCTTGGATAACATCGGTATCGATACCTGGGTATTGATAGCTTGGAATTGATACCTAGGTATCGTTACCAACGAACAACAGTAACAACTACGGTATCGTAAAAAATTATTTTTAGACAAATATTTATGGAACTAATTCTCATATATTGCCTCAAATATTACTGAATGTAATTATTCGCCTATAATAACAATAATTGTTATAAAAAAAGTCAAAGTATCATAATATTGTACATTTGATAGAGTAAATATGTTGGAATGAACCTGGAAAAATTTATACCTACAAATCAGTCCTAGGTATCGATGCCAAGGTATCGATTCAAGGAATCAATTCGAGGTATCGATTCAAGAAATCAATTTGACGTATCGATTCAAGGTATCGGTTCCCAATTATCGATACCTGCCGATACTTAACCGACTCCAGCACTCGGAATCGCTACCCTGTATAGAATCGATACATCGGTAAGATCGATACCTGGATTGGTATCGATAGCCGATACCAAAAATGTCGGTATCGCCTAGTCCTACTTTTAAAACCAAAATGTCGTATCACTTCAGTTTTATTCTAAGAAGAACATTTTTGACCAAACAACAAAACTACCACTAACATTATCAAATGTGAATGTGGGCCGAATGATATGCTAGTAAGATTTTATACCCGAATAATAATTGCGATTTAAAATTAAAAAAAAACCTACTCGATGGCATCTACCACGATTTTCCATATTTACAAAAAAAAAATTTGCGATCTGGAACACGGTCAATCCTATGAAGGCCATAAATGAAACGAAAAAAACAATTTTGAATTCTCTATGTACATACATGATTTGTTATTATACAGGGTGAGTTTTTTTGAATGTTTGGGATTTCAGAAACTACTGGAGATAGAAAAACGCTTAAATGGGGAAAAATGCGCAGTTTTATGAGTTTGATTTAAAACTGCTTTTGTTTCTGCGATAACCTTCATGGCTTATTAGATATTTAAGTTTAATGTTTGGTGTGGTGTTATATGATCAACTATTCTTCCTCCTTTTATTTTTGATGGATCACTAACTGGCAATCGTTATCTTAATTTTTTACGACAAGATTTCGAGGAAATGTTAGATAATTTAAATTTAAGAACCCGAGCAATGCTGCAATGGTTTCAACATGACGGAGCGCCTCCGCACAATCAACTGAATGTTAGAAATTATTTAAATTTGAACTTCCCTAATCAATGGATAGGACGAAATACACAAAAGCATCTTTTCCCATTAGCGTTTTTCTATCTCCAGTAGTTTCTGTGAGCCCAATGCTAAACATTCAAAAAAACTCTTTCTGTATATACAGATAAACGTGGTCCATAAATGAATTCAGAATAATTAAATAATGATAGCGATGTTTTAAGTTTCAAATTATAATCGATTATTGTAAATATTCAATCACAAATATGTTTTTAAAAATCTACACGATGACTCGACCTAAATGTAATAGCACACTAGTTGTATTAGGTTTCGAAACAAGATTGTGTTTGGCAAAGAATTGGACCAACATACTTTAATTATATTCTAATAAATAATATATCCATTGCCTCTTGATACTGAAAAAAATAAAATGAATGAAATAATTATGTGCCGTCACCATAAGCTCACATATCTTCTGTATGTATATAATTTATGAATTTTATCATAACGAACTCGCTCTGAAGCTTTGGAAAGAACAGGCAAAATACTGATAATTCTTAAATCAGAAAATGATGCTTTAGTTTGTTCTCTTTTTTTGGAAAAAATATACCAAGAGCATTTTTCCAATCATTATGAAAATACGATTTTTCGTTACAACAATTCTATTGGCGTTAACACAAGGGAATATTTTTTTTCTCTTTGCTGTAATTTTGCTAATTTCTGAAAATTCCACCATAAGAAGCATCCATCGTTTTTCAATGTTACCAAGTCTCCAACTCTTCAGTGCTGCTTTTGACATAACATCAGCAGAGAGAAACCGGTCACATTTAAAAATTGTTAACGGAGGAGCAAACTTTCGTACTCATAAATGTGTTTTCTTCTGGCTCCAATAACAGTACCGCTTCTTGAAGTTAAGCAGAATCTCGTCGAACCACTTATGGCGATCAAGAAAGCTTAATACCATTTCTTGACATTCGCTCTTTTACGTTAGTTTTTACTATTAATTTGATGAATGAATTCATATTTTAAATTCTTATACAGTCTAACATTGTTAAGCAGAATATGCATATTTTTTAATATCTTTGTCAAACTATCCATTGCAGTAACATTGAAAATTATTCTTAGACCAAAATGGACAAATAAACAAGAAATCTAGAATTTTCAACTCAACTTCTTCTTCATACTTCCTATCAACTTGCTTAATATTAAAACATGAATTCAGTTTATCAGATTTTAATTCTTTGACGTGGCTCTATTGGTTATTATTAGCATACCTATACTTTTTTTGTTTGATAAATGAGAAGCCTGCAAGAAGGGATTTTTTCAAGAATAATAATCAAGTCAGTAATGAGGAAATGCACAAAATGATCGGATCCAATGAAATTGCATCAACAAAACTATGAACAAAATCAGAAATAAGAAAAAAAGACGAGACGGAATCTCTAAAACAAAAATGTAATGTATACGTAACTATATGGGTTTCAAAGTTTACGTCGCCATCAGATGCGATTTGTCTGTGAACTTGAAACATTCCATTTTTAATAGATATCAAGGAATATTGGTAAATTTTGCAGATAACGTCTTCATAGCTTTCGAAGAACGTTGAAATATAATAGTTATAGTAAATAGTAATGCAAAAAGATAGAAACTAGAACAGAAACATAATTAGATAATAAAGAAAAAAACCGCAAAGTTATCATTTATCATAGATATCACGTGTGTTAGAACGTCATTTTAGTGCTTCTTATACATTTATGTACAATCGTGAGCAAATGAAAGTGCACGCACTATTTTAGTTGCGTAAAGTTTACTACTTAGGATTTCAAATTGTCAAGCTAATTTCATTAATGTTATAACATTGATTATATTGTAATACTGTTAAAATGTGAAAGAATTAAAAACACAGATACTCCAAAAATACTGCTTACATTATAGGTACATTTTGAAATTTCGGCATACCAACATAAAAAAGCGTGAACTTTCATTTGCTCACAATTGTACATACGTAAAATGCGAAACAAAAAGAAATCAATAAAATCAATTAAATAATGTCTATCTAATCCATAAAGGAAAGAAAAAAAACTAGACTTCCTTGTGTGCGTCTTGTCTTTTTTGATTCTATAATTATCAACGGCATATGTTATACAACATTAATTAGACAATTTTAAAATATGCGCACAATTGATATTACGATATTACTCTAACCCTTGATATGTAATATTTACATTTACAACACAATTTTTATCAAGTATTTAATTTAAATAGACGCCAAACTTTTATATATGTACGTTAATAAAATTAGTCTTGCATCATTATGATAAGCACTTTTATACATTTAAATTAATTCAAATACGATATGAGTTTGTATTAAAACTTTTATGTTTATTAAACTGCTTTTAATTAATTGTTTGCTGTGGGTGCAATTTTATGTAATACATATATTTTTCTAATTAATCATTCAACAAAAATCCAATATTTTTACTACGCTACCTATATAATAATAGTAATAATAGCCTTTATTCCTTCGAATGAATTATAATAACTAATAAAATAAAAGTAGAAAAGGTACAAAACACGTGTGCTAGGAAGGGTTCATATGTGCACATCAACAATGCACTCTGATTTAAACCCAATTCCAGACTTAGAACAAACAGGAAAAAAAGAAAATCCTGCCTAAGATCTATCTTAAAACTAATTTCTGCGATCTCCACTCTAAGTTAAGATACGTATCATTATCAGAAACGATAAGAATTGTTATTCTTAAATGTATGTACCTAACAGAAATTCCGTTATAAATTTTGTAAACATTATACACTGCTTGCCAAATTTAAGGCATAATTCAAATATTCTTGTTTTACACATTATAAATAAATTTTTAGAATGCAATTTTGTTTTTAATGTTAATTTTTAAAGATTTCGTAAAAAAACTAATGCAATATAAAAAATGACGACAAAATTTTCACAAAAACTACACTTAAAAGCGAATATTTTCCCCCTCTTGAGTTAATAACAGCTTAACAACGATCCCTCATACTGGCAACTAACGTTCTCACTTGATCTTGATCAATTTGCTCCAAAATTTCCACCAGTCTCAGAAACAGATCATTTAATGTGTTTGGAGGGTTCGGCAATTGTTTTCATAGCAACTAGCTGCCTTTCCATAGCATCCCACATGTGCTCAATTGGATTGAGCTCCGGACTTCTGGGAGCCCAAAACATAGTGGGGCACCACAAATCAACCCAACACATGAATTTTGTACTCGTTGTATTTTGCAAGAGGTCTCGCCATTCGAACACGGTCCCTATAAAGTAGAACAATTATTAAAGTGAGATAGCACGAGAGTATCACAAAGGTGCATCTTCGTCTTATAGTCCAAATAAGATCTGTGAGGATACAGCAAAAAGCTCAGATTACAATAAGCCCTTTTAACACAATTAGAAATGTGATTTCTGAATCTGAAAGAAGAATCTATCAATACACGTAGATTCGTGATATTGTCGCAGATACCCACTCGTCTACCTCCAACAACACACTCAATTTCGTGTAGAAGTAGTTTTGATTTGTCGTTTTTATTACCATCAAATACCAAAACACAACCTGACTTATCCGGATTTAAATGTTTAATTAATATTGAATTTATCTTTATATTCCGGATTTATTTCCACTTAGAGGTCAATAAAACAATAAATAATTAAATACCAATTTATTCCATAACATATGTATAATAATATGTTTTCGTTAAATAACTTCTTCAGTGGAAGAAATTGACATTTAATATGTATCAAATTACTAATAATATAAATATAAATTGCCATGCCTATCAACAAAATTATCTAAAAAAACAAAGAATTCATTGATATATCGAATTTTAATTATATTCACAAGTAATAATGAAGGAATAATGATTTAATACAACATTAGAAATTGAAATGATTTGAATTATTCGTATATCAATCTATTTTTTGTCAAGCTCTAACAATTCTGTTCAAGGACTAGGGAAAAACATGGCAAAAAAACCTAGTCAAGAGCTTAAAATTAATAAAATTCATGCGTGAATTAAATTATTGTAAATAACGCTTAAATTATCAATATCCGTTCTAAAATTTACCGCGTTTTCATCTTTCTTAATTATCATTTCGTAAATTAATCTTTTTTTATAATTATTTTCCTTTTTTAAAATTTTAGTGTTTTGAAAATCAAAATTATGTCGTCTATCTTTAGAGTGCTTAGATAAAGCAGTTTCAGCGGTGACGTTATGTGTAACAGTGTATAATAAATCCGGAATATAAAGATAAGTACATAAAGGTCAAAAAATACATATATTAATTAATATTGAATGCAATTTTTCGAAATCGTCATTAAATTCTCTAATAGTAGCAGCACATCGAAGTGGAGCAAAGGAATGATAGATCTGGGTGTAGTCGGCGTACATATAGGCTTTACAAAACTTAAGTTATCTAGTGAAATCGAAAGTATAAATTGTGAACTAGAGTGGACCCAAAACTCAAGCCTGGCGCACACCGCTTTCAATTCGTCTATAACCTGATGTTCGACACGAGACCCTCACAACTTGTAAACGATCATGCAAGTATTTTTAATTAAATCAATGACATTAGAACTAAAACCGATATAGTGAAGTTTAACCACAATCATGGAGTGACAAATAGTGTCGAATGCCTGGAGTGTAATCCAATAAGACAAGCATAGAATGATCTCTCCGTCATAGGTAGCCCTAATAACTATATCGCCAATAACTTCTAATGGAAGTAACTATTTATCTCAAGAAAAAATGCTGTGACGTGTTTTAGTAGAAGATATTTAGAATTGCGACTGCAATTCAAAAGTGCGTAAATGTTCCAACACACTATTTCACAATTATAAAGTTGTTTTATTCATAATTTGACATAATTTTAGCAATGTTCTTCCAATACAACAGCTGACTAACAATACAACGTAATAAAATTTAGGAAAAAAGACACTATCTATGACAGTTATAGCGAAATTTACGTTTTTCCCACAAATATCATATAAGTAAAATTGTTTTCGACGATGATCACTATTAACGTCTAAAGGATCACGCTGTTATATTGCAAAATATTAATTACGAAAATAATTTCCGATGAATATTAAGAATGATAATAATAATGCACAAAAGACGGAAAATAAAACATTAGCAAAGAACGATAACAAGCGATATCTACCAAGAATACAACGTACAATTTCCACCAGTAACACCAATTTTAACAAGAGTAACGCTTTCTATTTTAAAAACAATTTTAGGACCACTAAAAAGCTACAATAATAAGTTATTAGGTTTATCATTAGATTTTATTCTAAGAACTTAAAAGTCAATACCCTTTTATCGATTTAAATCAGTACATAATTAATTAGTTGTTTGCTAACGAAAATTACAAAATAATAAGCATTTGGATCTGATAAATACAACAAATTACGGATATTATTTAACTCTCGCACGATGATATAATTAAAGCGTGATTATTATTATAATAAAATTTTATTGCAAGTTATGATTCTAACGCCTAAAACCAGGCAACTAAACAATCACAAATAATTATAAAATATTTCTAAAGATGTCTCTTCATTCGAGCGCTTTAACTGCTTTATTATTGAACGCTGCCATATTTAGAAATATCATTTAAAGAATTTTGAGGTTATATCCTCTAAAAAAATGAATACAAACGACGAGGTAAATTACAAAAATATTAGATATAACGCTCCTTAAACATCTCAATATGAAATATTGCAGACACAAATCAAAAATTCCAGCCAAATTAGTGACGAAAAGCGATTATGGATTGGAAACTTAGATCCTAGAATCAGTGAGTAAGTAATTCATTCTAATATTGCTTGAATTTCAAACTTATACTGTTATTTCTCTTCTTACCGGTATCAACTTTTGAAACTGATGCAAAAACATGGTCCCATCGAGAAGTTCGATTTGTTATTTCACCGAACTGGACCTCTAGCTGGTCAGCCGAGAGGTTATGCGTTCGTAACGTTTATTAGTAAAGAGGATGCGACCCGTGCGAAAACGAATTTGAATAATTTACTAGTCGGATCAAAAAATATTGTCGTAACGTGGGCTCATAGCAGTGCGACTGTGGTATATTTCAATTTAAAAGAAGCGTAATTTTAAATGTGATTTTTTTTAAATATACAGGAGGAAGTAGAAAAACCAAAGGTGGAATTAAACATACCTGCGTTAGCGATGGCTAAACCGGAAAGGAAAACTGATAGAGAATTTCAAATACAAGCTATCGAAGCTAAATTAAAGTTAATGGAACACAATCAGAATAGCGAATTAGTGATAAATAAAACTGTGGCTACGGAAGTACCTATTATAACACAATTTCAACACAATAAACAACCAGCGCCGTCCAGCAATTCTCGTTCGAGAAGCAGTTTTAAAAAATCGGATCGACATCATAAACCATACATGAAACATAAAACGCGTAGATAATAAAAGTTTAGATAGGATTAGGCATATTTATTTATTTTATTTATTTATATCACTCCGATTCATTGTTTCGAAATCTCACACTAACAAATATTCTTTTTGTATTCATTCGAATAATAAAATACTATATTTTATCAATAAACTGTCTGAAAAAAGAAAAACTTGTTTCGATTTTTAGGTTATATTTATGTAACTGTCAAAATTGATGTTGACATTTTATTCAACTGTCAAAATTGAGGTTATGTAATTTTATTTAACTGTCAAAATTCAGGCTATGTAACTTTAGATAACTGTCAAAATTGAGGTTATTAAGTTGAAAAATCAATAATTTATGATAATAAACTTTATTTCTTAAACATTTATAATATACAATCAAATCCTATATAAAATAAAATTTATTTAAGTATCTCTCGCAAATTTAAACTTCCCTCTCATATGTTTTGGTAAGGGACAAACACCCGGACATGGTATTTGGCCAGGAATCTCACAAATACAAGCTTTCTCACATGCGACACCAAAATTGCCAGGGTTATCTTTCTTTTCCCGAGCTATAGTTTCCGCTTGTAACACTTCTCTAAAATAAAAAAAGAAAATATTAAATATAATACATAATATGAAAATAATTTTAAAGTAGAATTACTCAGTTTTTCCGATAACCTTGATTAAATGTTCATAAATCTCTTCTTTTGTTTTATTATGGATATCGATAAGCATCTGGTGTCCTGTATCTAAAGCAATACCATTCTTGTGAAAAATATAAATAATCAAGTATAATTTTCAAAAACCTACCGTAGAAACACTTAATAAATGGAGATGGTGTTAAATTTTTAAAAGTACAAATCTGCACATTGGTATTTCCATACTGTATTTGTGGTAAATACCAAAATACGAATTGCCTACAAGATTAAGTAAATATTTTAATAAAACTATGTATTAAATGTGAATACCGTGCTCCTCGATGGTGATCCCCATAAACGTTATAATTTACGGTTAATATTTTGATTTGATCCTTTAAGATTAATTTCCCAGCTTCTAAATATTGTAAAGTTCTCCTGATAGGGGCCCGTCCTTTCATAAACGGCATTTTTAAGCGTTCAAATTCGAAAAATAATGCTCGGGAAATACTCTAACCTATAAAAAATGTATGTTCACGAGTGTGATAATAAAGATGAAGTTAGTTAATAAAGTTTGTTAAATTTTACAGGGTTGTATCCAATTACTAATGAAATTAGCACATTATTAATTTGAAATTTTAATCAATCAATTGCCATTGAATTATTACAATTATTATACATAGAAAGATTAATTGAGAATATAACATGAAATTCTATTTTTGCTTTATTTCAAATAAATAAAATTATTAATAAATTTAGGAAGCATGCGTAAACAGATTTGGCAAAAAACACAGATGAAGCACGCAAGAATCTACAACAAAACAGTTGTGCCCCCACCCTACACAGCAGTTTATTCCTTGCGCTGTTGAGTAGTGGATCGCTCATTTTCTCTGTTAACCTTCTCTGTAATTCTTGTTTTTTTTTAACATGAGGATTTTTAAATGAAACCGGTGCCATTTATCGGAATTTACTAAACAAGTAAGTGTGTAATAGGTATATTTTCTACAATTTATAAAATTTCAAAGCTGAAACAGCAGTTGGAATTAAAGAGAGCCTACATTATAACAGGCTTTATTAGATGTGTAGATTTAGAATCGTTTTCAATTTCCTAGTATTGTTTCTGTTGTTCTGAAATATATCTTATAAGATATGATGACCCAATTTGATTTAAATCATGATTATTAATTTAATAAATCTAGTTTTAAATCGGTTGTAAAATGCCGATATTTGATGAATGCACTTATAGGTAGAGTTATGTAAATAAATACACGTGAATATCTAATACTGGTATTTCACAAATTTCCAGACTTGTACGTAATTAGTATAATTAAGATTCCAATTCTTTACATACCAATTTCATTTATTTAAAAGAAACAATTACATTTTACCAAATGTTTTTGAAATTTTATCAAAATATTCCCAAAATTAATTAGAATTCTAGTTGTAGGCCTACCGTCATTAAAACATTTTTGAAATTTGAATTTAATTTTATGGGTTATTTTCCTACATAAAAGCCAATTGAAATATTTACCTACGCCAATGAAAACAATTCATGACATCGTTCTTTTTCGGTAGAACCGTTTTTTCCTTGTTTTCTCTCTTATTGCTCGATTGAGTCGCTGTTAAAGGTGAAATGATCTCTTCTCATCTCAATAGCTCGAATTACTTCCAATTACTTCGAGGCATCGACCAAATTCATGGCTCAGCGATAGATTAATCAGCAAATAATTTTTCACCAAAGATTCGGTTGAAGTTCGGTAAATCTTCATCTTTTCTAATGTTTTCCAATATTTTGTCCAAGGAAGACGCTTCATTCTGGATATTAACCTTTGAACTTTTTTGTGACATCACAAAGTACCCCCTCTCTCGCTCTACTCAATTCAGATTGCTTCCTGTGAGTTCTTCCTTCGAATTTTCTTGTGTATACTGAAATGACGCTTTTGAATCATGTTGTTCTGATGTTAAAGATGAGTGACATAAGGAAATTAATTTTAATACGTTCGTGGAACAAATATTTGACTGGTTGTCCCGCAAGGCTGTACTCTTATCCCCTTTCATTTCTTGTTTGCTATTACTACGATAATTTTTTGATTTTGTTGTTAATACCTATGTTATGTTGTCACTATTGCAGTTATAACTCATTGTGCGGTAGTGAATTGAACGTGAGTATGATATTATCGATTCCAATAAACAACCTTCTAACCGAAGTTTAACTTTAGATATCAATTGCTTACAATGCTTACGGTTGCATAATACATTCTCGGAAACTGACCTTGTTAATAATAGGTAAGTACAACGAACATCTCGAATGCAGTTCAGTGAATATAAATATATTTAGTTTTTACGGGCACGTGTCGATGATTTGGAAAAGCTTTTCCAGTCCAATATTATGATATTCATATTGTAATAAAGCTGCTATATATTTAATGTAAAAGTTACAAATTATTTTGCGGTGGCGAGATTACACTATCTTGTTAATATTTTAACAAGGTAAATATTAAAAGCTACATATGCATATGTTGGTACCATAGATAAGTCTAAAAGTAAACATATTTTCCAAATGTATGTAGTTTGGATTAGTGCCAGGATGTTGTGAGAGAGGAAAAAGGAACTATGCAGTTTTAAATACATATTTCGTAATCGCATGCACACATTTATCGGTATTTACATTATGTATCTATATGCAAGTTATTTACTTGATATTATATACCGTCAAAGGAATTCATATTCCCATTTTTAAATTCTGATTGTACCTTGTCTGAGCGTTTTTTAAATATTGTGAATGAAACGTAGCAATATAGAAATTTGAAGTCTTTTGCTCTTATCACTATCACACAAACAGTAATTTTTATTACTGCTATTAAGTTATTTAAACACGCTTCATATTACAATATCGATTTACGTGATTTGATTGGAACTTTTGTAATGCAGCCTGTTCTAAAGTCTAATTAAATTATCGAAACAGACATGCTATAAACCTGAGATTACCGGAGTTACCCATTTTTGTTTGTATAGCATTATCGTTGCGTGGACACGTTTAGACTTTCAATCGGCTCAATTAGTTGTATCTAGTATGTATATTATTAACAGCTGAAGAGCACAGTGATAAGTTAAAAAGTGTAACAAGTGGGTCACAAAACACTGGCCCGAAATCGCTAAGCAGGAATCCTGGAAGACCGTCATGGGCACTGATCATATCAGCTTAAATTTTTCTAAAACTCTTCATGACGTCAGAGCTGGAGTCTTCAATGTCAAAAGCAATAGGGTTCGTATTACAACCAGAGTGGCATCCACGGTGCGAGTAGCATTGTTAAAAGCGTCAGGAAACGACAAAGGCTTGAACAGAAATCGCTAGGTTTGTTGAGAGGTACATTATCTAGGATCCATGAAGAATTTCTTTGTGTTGTTTTGTTGTTTCGTGCATTTATTTGGGTTTTATTTATATTTGAGGTAGAGATTAAGTTCCTGCCGCTTTTCAAAATAAAACGGTGGTTCAGTGTATGTAACAAATAAATTAGGAATTCTGGAGAAAGTGAACAGAAAAAAAGCATAGGAATTAAAATGGATGATGGGAAAACACAACACAATGTATGCGTGTTCGTTCTTTACATCTTCACAAGTAATTACATATTTCCAGGTAAAACCAATGTCTTTCTGTATTTATGTGCTGTATTTAACAGTTTATGAATAACGTTTTTTCATAATCTTTCAGCTGCAACAACTAAATTTCCAAGATTGTAACAGAATAATGTCCTTTCTCAAAATTTACCAAGAACGAAATTGATAATCCCGCATTGGCATAGAAAGTTGGTAAAACGCAGACTCCTCGGGATAGTTCACAAGCAGAAAATTATTTGAGCAGAAGGCAATTCATAGTTTCTTAGATTTAAAAAAAGTCGAAAATTACGAAGAACTATGCAAATCTGGAAGACCCAAAGCGATAACAGAACGTCGCGCAATTTCAAGGTGTGCATCAAGCTCAGTAATGATTGATAGACAAATACCATACTCAGAAGGTGTAAACACCAATTTGTGAAATTTTCAACATCCGCTGAAAGCAACAGCTCACTTAAAACGATCAAATAATTTTTACTGATGAGAAAAAGTTCAATTTAGATGGTCCTGATGGCTATCAGTGTTATTACCATCATTTTAGAAAGGAAGAAGTAGTTCTGTGCCGTAGGCGGATGGATGGATTGTGGTAGTGTAATGATATGCGTAGGTATAGGGTATAATGGAAAACTGAAATCATGTATCACGACATGCTCAATAGATTGCATGACGTGACTTATTTGTGTTCCAGTAACATGGACGATATAAAATAATGAAACAATAGCAAAGAAATATAGACAAGAAATAGTTATTTAAAACAGTAATGTGGAAGATAGGCAAAGCAATGATTTACGTTAGCAAATGGGGAAAAAATAGAAAATGTCATAAAGGCTCCTACAAGAAATCATCTATCAAAGTATGCAAGGCGAAGCGAGAAAGCATGGCTAGATCAAAAATGTAGAAAAGAAATGGAAAAACGGAAAATCCTAAGACAAAAATTATTAGGCAATTAATTAAATAAATAGGAAAAGGTTACCAAACAATAACAGTTCACTATAAAAGCAAAGAAGGAAATTTAATTAGCAATTAGGATGAAGTTGTGGCGAGATGGAAAACTTATTTTGAAGACTTATTAAATGAAAGAGCTGAAGAAAACGAAGATACAGTCCCTCGCCATATTAATGTTACCACCAGTTAGAAAACATAATCGCGAGGAATAGACAAAAGGCATTGACGGAACTATACCGAGATGCACAAACTTCTGGTATAAATATTTTACGTTGAATTTTCAGTAGACTATTAGTAGAATCGGGGTTGAAATCACATCGACCAACAAGAAAGTCTCGCTTGACTCAAGCTATGTAATTATTACTGCCAAATCAGTGAAATTCACGTGGTGGTAACATTAATGTGGCAAGGGACTATAGTTTCTATCTGGACGTAAGGGAAACGTCAAAAGAAGAAATAGACGGATCCACTACAGAGGAATAACAAAAGTCCAGGACAGAACAGAATAATAGTTGTGAATATAAAAGCGGCAGAAATGTCATGAAAAGAAAAAAATACATGAATTGGAGAAAGATATTTCTAAGCAAAAAACAATGCCTCAAGCTTGGAATAAAGCAATAATTATGCCGGTAAACAAAAAAGGAGATAACTCCGACTGTATTAACTACAAAGCAATCGCTTTATTAGATGTCGCATACAAAGTATTATCCGCGTAAGTAAAAGAACGAAAATAGAGGTAAGATAAAAAAATTCGGGGAATACCAAACCGGGTTTTGGAAAAGTCGATCTACAACAATACAACTACTATTTGTGGATTTAAAAGAAACGTATGATTCAGCAATAAGATAGGGGGTAATAAAAAACAATGCAGAAGCTGAAGATTCCAGAAAAATTAATAGGACTGACAAAGATGACACTGCAGAAAACAAGTAATGCAGTCAAAGTAAACGGAAGAATATCAGACGCTTTTGAGGTGAGAAAATAGGATTGAGATAAAAGGGGATCCTTTATCAACTCTGTTATTTAATATAACTTTGGAATACATAATAAGGGCCAGCGGAAACAATAGGAAAGCAGCAATCTTCAGAAAAAGTCAATGCTTGGCGTAACAATAAAATTAACAACAGCGGCAAAAAAAAAGGATTATACTTCATGCAACTAAGGGTTAACCAGGAAAGAGAGGAAGGAGGATTACAGGTGAAAATCAACAACGAAGGAAGCTTGACATTTAGAAAAGTAGATAATGGGATGTATACTTCAGAACATTAATAAACGACAAATGCAACAAAGATGCCAAAATAGATCTAAGAATGATCTAAAGTAACGGATCTTAGGATCAAAAGTAGTGTAAAAGAAACAAAATAAGGGAATACAAAACTATCTTAAGACCTTTCTCAACCCTATTATACGAATCCGAAATATGCGTAATGAACAAAACAATGAAAACAAAAATAGAAGCATGAGAAAGGAAACTATGAAGGAGGTAAAACAACAGAGGTCGGATATATGTGGTGTCTATACCAGACAGATGCACTTGGAATCAAAAAGCGAGACTTAGTCTCGTACACGGACGGATCTAAGACGGCTAATGGTACTGGTGCAGGAATATACACTCAGAATGAGGGGTACACCTACGCATTGGGGGAATATGCCTCTATGTTTCAGGCGGAAGTATATGCCATCCTCCAGTGCGCACACACAATGAATGTGAAAGCGATGACCAACAGACGAATTCACATCATGTCTGCTAGCCAAGCGACCCTAAAGGCATTACTAAGCGGAAAAGTGTCATCCCGGAGTGCCTCGACGAATTGGTGAAACTTTCGAACCGGAACAAGGTCTGCTTGACTTGGATACCGGGTCATCAAGGTATCGATGGCAACGTAAAGGCTGACGAACTCGCAAATAGAGGATCAGAGATGGAAATGTACGGCCCAGAATCTTTCTTCGGGGTTACAAGGCAAACGGCCCGGAGATCATAGGCGACTGGGTCCGTACGAAGCAGCAAGAATACTGGAGTATGTACTATACCCGCTATAATACATGGAAAAACTTTTATAGGGAAATCATGTAGGAAGAGAATTAGAGAACTGCTACAACTGAGCAGGAAACAGCTCTATATTGTTACGGGCCTAATGAGCGGACATGCTGCGGTGAAATAACACTTCCACAAAGTCGGAGTGTTTGACGGGGACACAAGGTGTGGACTTTGTGAGATATAACCCAAGACAGCCAATCATATACTACGCGACTGCGAAGCATTAGATCGCAGAAGGCAAAACTTGTATGGGAGAACGAAAGGAGACCCAGAGGCATACCTTACCCACTCGGTTAGGGACCTGTACAGACTAGTGGAGGGGACACAATAAGCCTGAAGGCTGCGGTGCCTTACCGGTGACCATTGACCGGACGGGTCTGGTTTAATGGGAAGGCGGGATAGGGGGAGACGGGACAAGTTGGATGGAGAAAGCGAATAAACGAAGATGTATACGAAATGTTTAATGAACCAATAATCAGCGATGCGGTGAAGTCAAGACGATTGTAGGAGATCTGGAGAAAGAACCCGAAGGAAAAAGGAGAAGAGGGCGACCCAGAAGAAAATGAGGAGAAACTGTAGAGGAGGATATAAAGGAGAAGCGGATAAAGAATTGGAAAATAACAAAAAGGAATGGAAAGATGTCACATGGCTATAGCTCTAAAGATCTGCAAACGCTCTATTATATACATTATTTAAAATAGTTACTTTATGAAAGAGGAATGTCTATATTGTCTTTATAAAGACAAATTTGTCATTAAACTTATTAATAATTAATAAAACAAAACACTTTCTCAAAAGCAATAATCAACAATTTAATGAAATTTATCCCGAACATTATTTGTTTCATGTATACATCATAATATAAACAACCATTTCATATCTAATTAATGTAAGTACGTATTTCCAAACCGTAGATACGTGTTTCTATAACAGTTATTTTTTACAGAATAAACAAATGAAACGTTTTTTTTATAAACAATTAAAATAATAAGGTTATCGTTCGAGAATGTCTTGTAAAATACGATTGTTATGCGCTACGTAAATTGATTACAGCTAATTTTTTTATGTCTACGTGGTTTTACAACCTGTTTCTGATAAATTACATTGAAAAGATATGGACAAAAGTATTACATAATTATATGCTATTGTCTTTTTTACTAGCATAAAAACATACTACATACATAGGTGACTGATGTTTAACATTTTCTTCATCATGAACTATGTGTGTGGATAACCCCGTGTATTTTTGTTTCTTTTTAACCGGATTAAATGTATTTATTTCCATGTTTCTGTTTTTTTAAAGGTTTTACGAAATTAAAAATAGTATGGTATCGTGATGGATGCTGGTGCTAAGAAGGAAAGAAATCCGAATCCTAGAGAAAATGCTAATCCAATATCAATCATAACGTTCCTGTAAGTACATTATATTTTATATTACACACGATTCTAATTTTGAACTTTATATAGAATGTCAATTAACTTTTGTCGTCGTATTAAATTGATGTTCAATTCAAATTAAATATACTACACAGTACATTGAAGCTGACGTCGCAAATCTCTCCCGTTAATTCACTCGGAATTAATTTTGTTAAAGGTCTTGGCACATCAAAAACATTTCATAAATATTCACATCGGCATTATGCAAATACTTTTAGTAATTGAAAAGGCTGGTAGCGTGAAATTTTCCGTTTTGAAAATAAATTGCAAAAAATTGTCCTGACAAGACATAATTACTATAATGGTATGGAGATTGATTTTCTATGCACGATTCCATTGAAGCAGATAACGAATTGAATCACTACAAATTGACAAGGAAAATAGAAAGCTATACAATGTACACATACAGTATCTAATAATAATAGTGCACCTACTGTTGGAGGAAACGTAATGAAGGTCATGGAATGATGTTTATGTCTCTTTAACCGCAGAAATAATCTACGATGAAAGGAAAATACAAATTTATTGTTAGAGAATGCTTTCAAATAAAATAACTTTGTACATACATGTTAGAAATAATAATGTTGAAATGTGGCTCAAGTATTTACAAGTATAAGCCTAAAGTAATTATGTCTGAAGTAAAAATAACATGCTATGAATACTTTTACAATCTCGTTTTACATTATTTAAATTACGTATTAATTTATTTAAGTAAGTTCATTGCTGTTGATATATATACGTATATATAACGAAAAAATCTGGCAAGGTATTCTTTTGAATTTTGGAATTTTAATGGTATTTTTTTATTGTTTGTCCCTTTTGTCAAGGTTATAAAATTAATAAAAGATTTTTTTTTAACAATTCTATATCCCCCAATTGAATGTAGTAATTCAGGTTAGGTGCAAACAGTTGAACAGTTTTTGCTTCTCAAGAAGCCACTTACATTTTCAAAAAGAAATTTTTATCTTGCTGTGCAAACCAAGTCTCCAAAGTCATCTCGTCGTTGGAAGAAAATTTACGACCTTTTAAACTTTTTTTTAGTTTAGGAAAGACATGATAGTCGGACGGAGCTAAATGTAGCGAATAAAGGGGGGACGTTCGAGTAATTGGAACCCTAAATAACAAATTGTTTGCATGGCAACATGCGATTTGTGTGCAGGGCTATTGTCTTGCAAGAACAAAACGCCTTTGGACAACTTTCCGCATCTTCCCTCCATAATTTTTTCTCTTAGACCTGTCAGTAATATCGAATAATAATTCCCAGTTATTGTTCTATCCTTATCTCGAAAATCAATCATGATTATTCCACAGCAATCCCAAAAAAAAAAAAACTGAAGCAAGAACTTTTCCAGCAGATTTTTTAACATGAAACATCTTGCGCCTTGGATAACCAGAGTGTCTCCATTCCATCGATTTTTGCTTTGTTTCTGAGTCGTAGAAATGTACCCAATAAGTTTCAGGCATAGTAACAATACGGCATAAGAAGTCTGCATCCTTTTTAAACCGAGCACAGATCGAATGTGATGCTTTCATCCTTGCACGCTTCTGGTCAACATTCAGACATTTGGTGATGCATTTTGCAGAAATTTTTCTCATGTCCAAATCGACGTGAACTATACAGGGTGTTTAAAAAAGATGCGGCAATATTAAAGGGGGTGATTGCCCAGGACATTTTGTACAAAAAAGTTCCTATAAACATAGGTCCGCAAACACTTCGTTACCGATCTACAGCGTGTTGAAGTTTAATTTAAAAAAAACAGTAAAAATTAGATTTTTCCAAAACGACTTGAGATATCATAATGAAATTATGGGCGTGTTAATAGCTGTGGGAGACACATACTTTGCAATACAACACGATGTTTTAGTCGTACCAGTGGCGCGCGTATTGGTCCTATTTTTCAAGAAAAAAATAGGACGTTGCTGATTTCTCTAAAAATAAAAATATGTTTTTATTCTTTGTTCAATTGTGAAGAAAAAAGCTCTCTTAACTTTTTATCGTACGACATACCGTTTTTTAGTAAAAAAAAACATTTTAGTGCATATCCATTTATCATGCGTACAAAAATATTTTTAAACAGTCCTGTTTTATTCACTGACATATTGAATGAGTCTCGTGATTAATAATTTTGTATGTCTCGAATTTGTTGAAGTTCCTTATCATGAATCGCTATAGGAATGCCGAGATGACCGACATGCACTACATTTATGGACTTGCTGATGGCAATGCATTAGAAGCTAGCTATTTAAGAAAATGTATGTTTGGTTCACTCTGGCTATATGAAACACCCTGTATATACGAAAATAATTTTAAAATGTGTAGCTTAAGACTGTCTATGATTTTTGTACATAACGTTTTGTGATATCTTTAATACACTCACCGGCAAAATAATCGATCCATCCAAAAAATTGATGAAGTTTGTTCGTTAATAAGGTTTTTATTTTAAATTCGATTTGATTCATTTTTTTTTGCATATTGTAGGTAAATTTAAATGTAATCTATCACATCTTTGGAATTTTAAGAAAATTTGGCGTATATTTATTTTATACAGGGTGACACAAAGTCTGTTTTTTTAAATCAACTTTAAAACCACATATGGATTGTCAAAGTTGTTCCACCTTGTTCCACCTTGTATTTTCTTACAAGACACATCATTTTTTACAATTTCTTTTTTTATTTATTACAATAGCTTAATTTTTGTAAAAGATACAAGGGTTTAAGAAAAATCTTAAATTTTTACATTTTTCCTATGGTACTAACAATAAGTTTACGAATTTATCGTTTTTGCATAGAGGGCTATTGAAATACTGTTAGTTGTAAAATCTAAAACTTGTTAATTACGTTTTTGAACGTGTTTCTTGTCGAATAGTAATTTAACCCATGAGCAGGCGCGCGGACGCAGATCATTAAATACTTTTTATTTTAAATATGGTTATAGCAGATCATTAAATATTTTTTGTTTATTTTAAGTATGGTTATAGAAGAAACAATTTAAGTATATTATTGAATTGTTTATTTATGAAATTATAAAGAAATCTTATCGATAATTCAAAGAATAATATGTATATTGAAAAAGTAAACTAAAATTAGCAAATACTCATGGAAATCTATCTGACAAATAATAAATAAGCTGATACGCGTTTCTAATCTGTATCCATAGGAGGGTTTTGACAAGAATTACACTTAGTCAATTTATCGCTGTGATTTTTGCGAACAAATTTTACTGGGCGAGCGCGAAATAGAGTACCGACAAACAACACTCTCTCAATTAATCGTCTATTGCGAACTGAATATAACGATATAATGTATTCTGTTGACATAATATTGACCTTAGATCCAGAGATCCAGGAATGGCGTCAAATAAATTATGCATGCGTTGTAATTGTGAAAATTGCCAGATTGCGGTATAAAATTCTCCGCGCGCCTGCTCGAGGGTTAAAATATGGATCTTTCTGCAACCGACGCAGCGAGAGCTGTTTCTTTGATTCAGGATGGTAGGTCACAGTATTATGTAGCCAAAGTGTTGGGAGTTTCAAGATGTAAAGTTCAAAGAGCTGTTAAACGGTTTAATGAATTTGGCATATACACAAGAAGAAACCATTGTGGTCGAAAGAAATCTCCTAGTGAGCGAGATAATCGCTTTATAACGTTAAATGTTTTGAGGGACAGAAAAGTTACTTCTGTGCAAATGAAAAACAGATTAGAGGACGTAAGGCAAGTTCAAGTAAGTGATAGAACAATAAGAAGGCGGCTGTTTGATATTGGACTGCGTTCTCCGAGACCTGCAACTGGTCTAGAGTTATTGAGACACCATCGAGTAAATTGTGGTAACGAAGAATGGAGCAACATCCTATTCACGGATGAGTCCAGATTTTGTGTTAGAACACCAGGTGGACGTGCAAGAATTTACCGGAGAACTGGTGAATGTTTCTTTCAAAACCATTTTTTTCCTAGAGTAAGTTATGGAGGCGGTTCAATAATGCTGTGGGGTGGCATAAATTTTGAAGCTCGGACGGACTTGGTTATAATTGACGGAGGAGCCATGACAGCCGATAGATACATAAGAGAAGTTTTAGAGCCAGATATTGTTCCTTTTGCACCGTTCATCGGAGATGATTTCATGCTGATGCATGATAATGCCCGACCGCATGTTGCCAGAATCGTACGCGAGTATTTAGCCGAGGTTGAAATATCAGTAGTAAATTGGCCTGCTCTAAGCCCAGACCTAAACCCAATTGAGCATGTTTGGGATGCACTTGGGAGGAAAATACGATCTCATGTACCAACGCCTGTAAATTTACAACAGCTTAGTGACGTTCTAACTGAAGAATGGAATCAAATCAACCAGGCTTACATTCAAAACTTAATTGAAAGCATGTCAAGACGAATTGCAGCTGTTATCCGTGCACGTGGAGGAAACACTTCGTATAAAGTCTTTTATGTTTTTCATTTTCTTTTCATTGAATTCGGTGTTAAGTTAAATTCGTAAACTTATTGTTAGTACCATAGGAAAAATGTAAAAATGTAAGATTTTTCTTAAACCCTTGTATCTTTTACAAAAATTAAGCTATTGTAATAAATAAAAAAAGAAATTGTAAAGAAATGATGTGTCTTGTTAACAAAATAAGAAAATTCAAGGTGGAGCAACTTTGACAATCCATATGTGGTTTTAAAGTTGATTTAAAAAAACAGACTCTGTGTCACCCTGTATAAAATGATGTACGCTAAATTTTCTTAAAATTCCAAAGATGTGAGAGATTACATTTAAATTTACCTACAATATGCAATCATCAATTTTTTGAGTGGATCGATTATTTTACCGGTGAGTGTATTAAAGGATATATTGAGCTTTGACGCACTAATGCCTCACCCTGTATATTAGAATACAGTTTTTATGGTTAAAATACTAAAATTTTAGATTGTTAAGTCAGTTATAAAAGTCATGTCGGCTAGAGTAATTTATTAGTAAATAATGGGTGTATCATATACCAAAATCTAAAAGATTAATATCAGGATATCAAAGCTTACGATAACTAATATCAAATGACTTTAGGACGCCTCTTATGTCTTAGATAGAATGCCAGCAGAAACATTCGTCAGTTGACATCCATACTAGTATGTTTACTTGTGATTCTAAATTATTGGTTTTATGGTCAAAATACATCTAATGGGATACAATTATAGATTTTATTGCCTACATTTACTGAAATTAAATAAAATCACGAAAACTTCCTTACCTTAGCCAATATACTGATATGTAAGCCGTTGTGATTCGTTCCTATCACGGTCGCCAATATTTGCCGTATTCTTAATTTAATCGCAGGTTTAATGGACTTTTATAGATACAAAAATAAATAAATCGAACAGATCAATGTTAACTATAAATTTATTCAACATAATTTCTTATAATTTCAATGATATAATTTCCCACCCTCCTCCGTGTTTTGTATGATTGTTTATTGTTCTAAGTCGATAACATTAAGAATTTCGAAAATGTTTGCGAATCCATTTAGTGTTTATTATTTATTCCATCGGCTCTTGGCAAAGACAGCTCTGACTGTTACTCAATTCCGTTATCTAATCTTAAAACGACAGCAAAATATTCACCTTTACTATGGTTAAAGAAAAATGCATTTGTCAAAGCTCACGGAGTACGTATAAATCCAGCTTTTTTAACTCTTAAGCTTGCTTAGAAGGCTCGCTTTTAAGCAAGCAAAAGATCGTTATACAAAATATCAGAAGTATCAAAGTTTGTGTACGGATTACACCGCCTACATCTTTTGTGTACAAGATAAATCGTGTCAAATGCCGTAATATATCACCCGGTTTATGTTTGGTGCGAGAAGTCATTCATACTCATATCCATCTAAGCGCTGACCGTAGCATTGTACCAATTTTTATCGATGATAATTGTATAAACTACGAAATAATCGTCAAAGAATGTGCAGCGGAAATAATCATTTCACCTAGAACCTTTCTTGAGGCTTCGTTGACGTCCACGTGACGACACCTTCTAAAATTCTGGAGATAAAGAACGTCGGTAGCAAGATAGTTCGGTATTTCGTTGATACAAAGTCTAAAGTTGGTCATAAGCTTATAGCTGATCCACATAAGGGTTACGTCCAACCAAGATGTTCTGTGAAAATCGATGTAAAAATGGTATGCGATGCGGAAGGTGAAATAACAGACGGGTTATGGATCAAATGCGACAAACCACATATACTTCCGGTCACTGATAGCGATTAAACCTTCATTCGAAACTGCACACCATCTCTTGGCCATCTCTTTTACTATCATTGATTTTCCAGCGACGTACGTTAGACTTCAATCCACGGAAAAACTTTTTATCGGGAACTATAGCATCCTTCAAACCTTTCTTCTGCATAGTCGGCGATATTAATGACAACATTATGAATTTCAAACAGCGCCAGGAAAAGGATGAATTTAGAAATTTCATTAATCCGCATGAGGGAATGTTCTAATAAAAAAATTAAAGTATCCCTCACCCAATTCTTATCCAGGTAGGCTATTCCTCAGTGAAGAAACTAGTGATGGTATGGATTACTCTTGGAATGCTTCCATCTTTCTAGAGCCTAGGAAACAGGATTTTGATTCAGCTCCAAAACGTTACCGATGATTCTCTGATACAAGAAATCGTTTCTCTTACAACTCGCAAATTTAGAATGCATCAATATCATAATTAGATCTGATTTAAAAATACCATAATGTGCCAAAAGCTGACAACGACAGATATGTGTAGAAAATAAAGTTTAGTTGGCCAATGTTTTTTACATTTTATTTACATAGTTGTAAATAGAAAAAAAAACAAAATGTATAGACTACTACAAATATTAACGTGCTTGTTACCGTTGAAGTTTTGGTATTTACAAATCTCACCAGACGTCGCTGGTACTACTGTTTGAAATTTGAAATACGAAAAAGCGCCAAATTGAGTGTCATTTTGATTTTGTATGTTTGAGTCGTAAGCATCTTTGTAAATGATATAAGTAAGTTTTCTGATATCCTTGGGGAAGATATCATAGTATAAGTTTGAAAATGAACTCCGATATAATTGTGTTTAAATCTTAAACTCCAACTCTGTGGTCTTGAGTACTTGTTAAAGGTTAAACGATCGCTTGTGTCAAGTGTCAATTTTGACATAAATACATAGATGATCCTTCATTTGCTTTTAATGCATTTCATACAAATTGAAGCAGTACAAGAAACTTTTGATGTCGTTGGGGAGATAATGCCAGAACATGGAGATGATATTATTGTTATTGGTAAATCATTAAAATGACCTTGAATTTTTCATCGTAGAGAATCGTTTCAGAAAATGGGACGATGTGAGAATTTCTACAAAAATTTCATCCATCAATGGCACCTCATTGGCACACAACATGCATCAGGAGTGCAGGAGATAATCCATAGATAGATAGATACAATTAATACGGTCCACGTCAGGTCTGAGAGGCTTTTCTGTTTTGTGGATCTTTAGTGACTAATATAGTTGTGGTGGTCGGCTCCAGGTCGGCTCTCCGAAGGAAGTAGCCGTCTTTTTTCTTCTTTAGCTATACAGGGTGTGGCAAAAAGATCTGGCGATTTTAAAATTAAAAGAACATAAAAATGAAAAGTGATAAAAATTGTTTTACTGCTTATTATTGAAGGGAATACATGTAAATTAATGAAAATTACATCAGAATAACCGATTTCGTCCGTTTAAGATCTGAGTAGGTGGTGGTGGCTGGTAGAGATAGGCCCATCTCACAGCCCACACGTGGACATATTATTAATTATTAATAATCATGGAACTGTGGTAGGCTGAGCACCGTGCGAAACTGGCGATTTCTGCGTTGCTGTTCAGCAGCAGTTCCATAGGCGTTTTAATGTGGCTCCAAGAGGAAGAGTCCCAACTCGGAATACAATTCTGCTATGGGCGAGTAATTTCAGAACTACCGGTTCAACGTTAAAATGGAAATTGAGAGACCGTTCAAGGTCAGCCTGAACGCCAGAGAAGTCCTCGGCGGTCAGCTCGGTACGACGAATATTGCGTTTCGATCTGCATTTCCACCTATATAAAATGCCGATTGTCCAGAAGTTAAACCCTAACGACCATGCGAACCGAATAACATTTGCAGAGCAAATGATTGACTTAAGGACTGATGAACAAATTTTGATGATGAGCGATGAGTCACATTTCCGTCTTGATGGTTACGTCAACAAACAGAACCTTCGTTATTAGTCGGCTACAAATCCTCAAGAAGTGCATGAGCGTCCTCTCCATAGTGATAAAGTTACTGCGTGGCGTGGTGTATAAAAAAGTTGTGTCATTAGGCCATACTTCTTTGAAGAGGATGGTCGAACCGTTACGGTCAATTCCTACCATTATCTGTTAATGTTAAAAAACTTTCTGATCCCTGAACTTCAGAGAAATCGTTTAGTGCGCAGGAAGCTGTGGTTGCAGCAGGATGAGGTAACTGCCCATACAGCCAATTAGGTGATTGACTTTTTGAGAAGCAAGTTTCGAGGCCGAGTTATCTTGCGTTTAGGGGACATTGCATGGCCATCTCGCTCCCCAGACTTTAGCATTTGTGTTTTTTTCTTGTGGGGATTTCTTGAAGCAAGAGTTTATACCAGCAGACCCCACACACTGTTCGAACTGAAAGAGGCCACAAGCCAAGAAATCGCCAACCTGTCTCCTGCTTTATTAGAGAAGGTGTTCACAATGTCAGTGCAAGACTGGAAGAGTGCTTGTTCGAAAAAGGACATCATGTTTTGATATCATTTTCATTAATTTACATGCACTCCCTTATGTAATAAGCAACAAAACAATTTTTATCACTTTTCATTTTTATGTTGTTTTTACTTTAAAACCGTCACCGTTTAAAGCTGCACCCTATAGATAAGCCCTTGATGGATTTCCTAATTTGTCTCTCAATTTTGCTAGTACAATACCTGTTTAGTTTATTGTACTGGCCCGACGTCAGAAGTGTACGTATCTTAATTCTGGTTGTTGTCTTCACTATCCATTGCTACAGTTGCATTTCCTACGACGATCAAGTTTTCGTTCGTGCAAAGGTCTTGCAAAACTTTCTCTTCACCTTTAGTGGTATTCCTTGTTTGTGGGTTGGGTTTTTGTAATATTCGGCCCATCTCATGTCTGATTTTTTCTACCTCTTCAGTCGGTAGATTTCTTATGGCAGATTCAATTGCGAAATTTAATCCCTTTCCTAGGACTTTAATTACTGTTTTCTCGATATCTAGTTCTGGTTGTGTGCTTGGCTGCGTGTTTCTGCGTTGTTGAGTTGAACTGGTATTGTGAATGTGCATAACTGATTTTGTTAACTGTTCTCCATAGCTCTTCATCCAGTATCTCATTCAGTTCCAAATGTAGATGGCATAATTCGATGGATATACGATTCAATTCGTTGTATGTAAAACGTACCCTTTCTCTAGTCAATGCGTCCTCCGTTCGTCGAATTATATTCTTTGCAGCGGTAGTTGTTAGGTGATGTATCGTGGCAAAAGCTGGTGAAACGTTTTGGTCTCGATAGTGTCGAAGAAATGCTAGTGATGGTGGTGGTTCTTCGTACGTAGTTCCTCTAGTTTTACTGGTCTTCTTCCTCCCCATAGAGCCGTGCGCGAGGTGTTGAAGTCTTCCGGCTGTTGTCGATCTGTTAATTAGTCAGTTTTTGACAGTACACCAAAGTGAACGTCTTGTTTGATTTTGTTATAATGGAAAAAAACTTTCATTGAAAGGCTTGACACCAACCGAAATCAAAGCAGATTTGAATTCTAGAATCCGTTACTCTGTTTTCAATTCCTAAAAAACTGGGTTACCAAATTTAAATATGCTCGTTAGTGACAGTGTGTACAGATAAACTCACACCGGAGGAAAAACTGAATCGTTCGAATATTTCTCACAACCTTTTGGAACAACGAGAAAGTGCTTTTCCATCAGAATAACGTACATGTCCACGAGTCCGCGATTGCATTGGCAAAAATTCATGAATTGGGATTTGAATTAGTGTCTCATTCATTATTCTCAAGATTTGGCCCCCAAGCGATTATCATCTCTTTCCAAACTTGAAAAAATGGTACTACTGTAATAAAATAGTTGATGGTAGGCTCTACTTACTGTACTGTAACTCAAGCAAACATATCTCCAAATATCCAATTTTTATTATCTACTTTCAGATACACACTACCAACATTCTGGAAAGGCTTTAAAAGGGACTTAGAAGAAACAGATCTGTACGAAACCTTGAACGAACACAAATCATCCTACTTGGGCGATAAAATCGAACTAGCATGGCGCAAGGAAGAGGAACGTGCCAGAAAATTACGAAGAGCACCATCGCTTCGTCGTGTACTGATCAAAGTATTCGGTTTCGAGTTCATGTTTTACGGCATCGTTTTGGCTTTCACAGAGTTCGCTATAAGGTAAGATGATTTTTATTTCTTATCGTAGAATTAAATCGGGATTAATTATTTACGAAAACATAAAGCATTTCGTAAATCCGCTATTATATTCTAAACAGTTTGGCGTCTTAGATTGAACCAACCTGTATGGCTAGGGATGTTGGTCAGGTACTTCGCACCCATCGACAAGAATAGCGGTAATGCTGGCGCTATATCCCTGTCAAAAAACGGAGGTTTTCAAAATCAGTCCCAAGAAACGTAAATAGGCACAAAAACAAAGTAGATTCGTGTTGGTCTGTTTGTAATTAATAGTATTTAATAACAGTTTGTTTTAAATGTAATAAGATTAGTCTTTAAAGTGCTGTTTTGTTTCCGATGGCTAAAGCACCTTGTGTTGTCTTTTCTTGCTGCACTATACCTTTTTTTTTGATTGTACAATTTGTCAACATCTCTTGTATTTCTTTAATGTCCTAAATAATATTTTTTCTTTGCTTAGGATGATCCAACCAATCGCCTTAGGTCAACTAATCCTGTATTACACACCGAATCAGACCACAATTTCAAAAGATGAAGCTTACATGTATGCCGGAGCTGTAGTGTTATGTTCTTTAATTTACGTATTCATAATTCATCCGTACATGATGGGAATCGTCCATTTAGGCATGAAATTGCGAGTAGCCTGCTGCTCCTTGATTTACAGGAAAGCCCTTAGACTCAGTAAAACTGCTCTAGGCCAGACTACCGCCGGTCAACTCGTGAATTTATTATCCAACGATGTGAACAGGTTCGACGTGGCCGTCCTATTCGCCCATCAACTTTGGGTGGGACCATTAGAAACGATTGTTATCACCTATTTAATGTACTTACAAATCGGTATATCTGCAGTGATAGGGGTAGCAGCTTTACTTTGTTTTATTCCGTTACAATGTAAGTAAGTAAATAGTATTAATTCATAATTATTATGGAAATTGTGTAACTCTAACACGAATTTCTTGAAAACCGCGTTGACGATGTTTTCTCTTTTTTAGTTTGGTTGGGTAAGAAAACTTCAGTATTACGTTTAAAGACTGCGATTAGGACAGATGAACGTGTTAGACTTATGAATGAAATTATATCTGGAGTACAAGTGATTAAGATGTACACTTGGGAGAAGCCATTCGCCAATCTTGTGTCCTTGGCACGAAAGTAAGTTCGTTACTTTAATAATTTAATATTACTCTTTAATGCTAGCGCCATCTATGATTCATTTCTAAAAACTTGCACAGAAAATTTTTTTTGTTTCGTTAGATTTTGGCGCCCAAAGTGGGTTCGGGCCCCACGTTGGGTGCCAAAATCTACTCCATATAAAGAGAATCGACGTCAACTAAATCTGTCAAACCTGCTTGTCTACCGCCAACTAGCTCGACGCTTTCTCTCACCCACCGCGTACAACTAGTCAAACGAGATACGTGCAATCACGTAGGTATAGATCGACCAGAATCCCGTGGCAGTTGCGCTTAAGTCAGAGAGGTGTCCAGAGCGCTCATTCACGCTTGTTATATTGTCGTATACGCTCCACCTATATGGGGAGAACGCATCATCACTGCCACGGTATTCTGGTCGACCTATGCAACAGATGGACCAACAAAGAAATGCAAAACAAACTTTAATTATGTTTAAATCTTAGACAAGCTAAATGATTCGATATCAAGACAAAACAGTGAAAATATTGTTCTTACAATTAGAAATGTTACTATTTGATGGCTGATAGTAAACAATCGTATAGCAGTCTTCTTCGGGAAGCTACTTGCGAGAGCGTTCAGGAACTTTAAATTCGTTAAAAATGGTAAATAATGAATCGATAGCCCCAGTAGGCAACTACTCAGAGATGTAGCAGATCGTGGGGTGTTTCACAACTTTCTGGGCCCTCTTCTTGGGCTACAACCCAGATAGTAAAAATTGTTTAAAACAAGCTGGAATCAAACTTGCCATGATAACGGTGGCAGCTTATTTCTAGCTTGTCATGGAAAGCTGCAAGGTTGTATCTAACTTGTATTAAGCATCCTGCTTTATAAATGACAAGCTTAAAGTATACTTACTTTGCAAGTTCATAATAAGCTTGTCTGATTAATCAGATAACTTACAGAAAGGTTGAATTAAGCTTATTTGTCTAGCTTATCCAAAGCTTATCTTAACAGTTTGAATAGTCTTTGTAGTTCAAGCATATTAAGTTTGTATTAAGCTTGATTCAAGTATGAATTAATTTTACCCAATGTCTTGCCGGTGTTATCATGTAGATAAGTTTGCAAATGCTCTTTCGTTGATCGTAATGTCAACCTTTGATTATCCAACATATCAAAACAAAATTAGCATCATCGGTTTTATTTTCTTAAAATTAATGACAATAGAATGTATATACAGTGAGGTTTTTATAACATTGTCCATAACCCCTATGTTCGATTTTATTTGTCCCATGTCAACGCATGGGCAGTTATGCAACCAACATTACTGATATTGCAAACATGCGTTTTTACATGTTGAATACTTGACTAACAGAGGGCGTGTACATACATAGTAACCTCGTTGATACTACTAATACTACGTCTATTGGGATATTTTGCAGCAAACTGATCTCGTATATTTCTAATACTGTTTCCGGCTTGATACCAATTTATAATATCAATTTTTTCGTCTTTAGAATACATTTTATGGATTATTTTATCTTGTCATGACTTTGAAGTTATCCATAAGATGTTTGTGTAGAAACCAATAATATATATGAGTAATATTGGTTGCATAACTGCCCATGCGTTGACATGGGACAAATAAAATCGAACATAGGGCTATGTACGGTGTTATAAAAACCTCGCTGTATGTATGTATATAACATGGATTAACAGGTCAGACATCCTTTTTTGGAGACGTTGATCTCTGTAAGAGGAAAAAATAAGAAATTAATGTCATATGATGTCGGACCTAAGTATAGAGCAAGCTTGATCTAAACTAGCTACGTTAAGCTGGTTAAACAAGTAAAAATCGAATCAAAATACAGCTTGCCGTAAGTTAATGTGCTATCTGGGAAGTCAATTGCTATTGCATAGTCCTCATTTCTGGCATTTTAAGGCAATTGACAATCAATCAAGAAAAATTCTTCGAAACGAATCCAATGTACCCACGCGTATTCACAATTAACGAAGTTATTAAACATCTGTTAGTGGTGCACTGTGCACTTAGATAGCAGTGTTTTCCAGTGCTAATTAATTATGTGACAGGTGAAGTAGTGCAGAAAGTTCTTACAAAATATCAAGTACTTCAATATTCTAAGAAATGTTTTCTTTTCCATTTTTAGGCATGAGATCCGCGCAGTGACAGGAGCATCTTACGTTAGAGGCGTGCTACTATCCTTCATCATGTTTTCGACCCGAATATCAATCTTCATCAGCATTTTCGCTTATATTCTATTCGGTAAAACAATCTACGCGGAACAAGTGTTCGTTATAACTTCATTCTACAGCATCCTGCGGCAATCGATGACGATTTTCTTCCCGCAAGGTATCGGCCAGATAGCCGAGGCGAATATTTCCATTAAGCGCTTGAACAATTTCTTAATGTACGATGAAAATAAGATCTTATGCAGGGACAATAAGACGGAAAGTATAGAAAATGGCAGTATTAAAGATGTAAAAGATGAAATCAAACCAGAATCGGCACAAAGTGATGGGATTAAAGGAATTAGTATTAAGAATATCACGGCGAAATGGAGTGAAACATCTACCGAGAATACTTTAAGCAATTTAAGTATGGAATTACGCCCTGGGAAACTAATCGCTGTAATAGGTCCTGTTGGTAGTGGAAAAACTAGTTTACTCCATGCGATATTAAAGGAGCTTCCATTAGAAGAAGGTACTCTAAATGTAAACGGTGAAATTAGCTACGCCTCTCAGGAGCCATGGTTGTTCGCTGGAACTGTTAGGCAGAATATATTATTCGGATTACCAATGGAAAGAGCAAGATATAAAATGGTGGTGAAACGTTGTGCTTTAGAACGCGATTTTACGCTGTTGCCGCATGGTGATAAAACTATAGTCGGAGAAAGAGGCGTGTCATTAAGTGGTGGACAAAGAGCTAGGATCAATCTAGCTAGAGCAGTTTACAAACAAGCTGATATCTACTTATTGGACGATCCACTTTCAGCCGTTGACACTCACGTTGGTAAACAGCTCTTCGAGGAATGCGTAGCTGGTTATCTAAGAGAAAAAATGGTGATCCTAATAACGCATCAATTGCAATATTTGAAAGAGGTCGATCACATTGTCATATTAGAAAACGGTGTTATTAAAGCTGAAGGTTTGTGTTCCGATTAAATTAGATGTTTTTTTTTCAATCGCACTTGATTTGGTTTGCAGGTAGTTATAATGATCTTAGAAATTCTGGGTTGGATTTCGCCAAATTACTTCATGATCAACCGAATGAAGTTGAAGAAAAACCAGAAGCCCTAAGTTTCGCCAGACAAGGTTCTGTTTTGAGTATGTCATCGACAGATGAAAAGACTTTAGATTTGCCGTCTGGGGTGGACGAACAAAAGAGTGTAGGTTCCGTATCCGGTTATGTCTATAAAGCCTACTTTCAAGCTGGTGGAAATTGCTGCATCGTTTTTATGGTGATGTTCCTTTTTATTTTGGCGCAATTCGCAGCGAGTGCTGGTGATTATTTCATCACTTTTTGGTGAGTATTGACTACAAATGGTTTTTTTAAATAGTGTCGTTAGATACTGCTAATTTAAGTCTTCCATTTTGTTGAATATTATTTACACCGTTTCATCTTGTTCTGTATCATCTTCTTGATTTTATTATCGATTACAATTTAATACAATTTTATATGTCAAATGTAAAGCCAACGGTAAATTGTTCCTTGTCATGTAGTGAAGTCTCTGAATTTGATATTTTAACCATTATAGATAGCATCAAGACCGATGCTATTGGTTCGGACGGCATAGGCATGAAAATGCTGCGACTGTATTCGCCATTTATTGTCCATTATTTGAGACACATTATAAATTGTTGTATTTCAAATAGTGTTTATCCAACTATATGGAAGCGTTGATTACTCCTGTTCCAAAGACAAGTGAAGTGCTTAAATTAAAAGATCTTCGTCCTATTAATATTCTCATCCTTAAAAATGATATTCTACCTAAATTTCAGTCTGGGTTTAGGAAAAATTATAGTTGTGAAACTGTTCTTACATGCATTACTGATGACATTATCAGGCGAATGGATTCAAATAAAATTACTGTCTTCGTTGCCTTAGATTTTTCCAAAGCTTTCGACACGATTAACCATCAGATTTTACATGCTTTACTTCATTATATAGGTCTCGGTGAAAGTGCTGTGAGGTTTTTTTTGAATTATTTATCTGGTAGAACACAACGTATCAGAGTAGGTAATAATCTGTCCGATGTTAGGGTATTAGAGGCTGGTGTCCCTCAGGGTTTCGTTCTCGGCCCCATACTTCTCTCAATCTATACTTCACACTTTCCTACTGCACTAAATACATGCCATTATCACTTTTACGGTGATGATAGTCAACTTTACCATTCCTTCTTCATAGATGATAGAAAAAATGCAGTAAAAATGATTAATGACGACTTGGAGGCATTGTGTGCTATCTCGGAGCAACACTTTTTAAAACTTAATCCTGATAAGTGCTCTGTTACTATTTTTGGTAGACGACGTGCTTTGGAAACTGTTAATGATATCACAATAAAAATTCGAAATCGTACGTTGCCTGTAGTAGACAAGACTAAAGTTTTGGGATTAACTATTGATAATGATTTGCTGTTGAAATCTGCTTACTGCAAATTGAGAGTGTTATTCAATAATAGACATCTTTTCCATCAAAAATTGAAATTACTTTTATATGATTCACTAGTGCTGTCTATGTTTACTCATTGCTCGTCTGTTTATGGCCCTTGCCTAACAAAGTCTGATTCAGATCGTATTCAAAGAGTGCAAACATCGTGTCTACGCTTCATTTATGAAATAAGGAGAGAGAAAATCTCACATACCTTGAAGTGGGCTAACTGGTTGAGTATAACGGAAAGCCGAGCTTTGCATGCATCCTGCCTTTACTTTAAAATACTAACTTTAATGATTCCTCCATATTTGTCAGAGAGGGTGAGATTCAGAACGGACGCACATAATGCTAATATTCGTCACAGACATACTATTGAAACACCACGATATCTGATCGAGGCATTTAAAAGGTTTCGCTTCCTGGAGAAGCGCACAGCAACACATTTATCGGCGTTAAATACAGGCCGCCACTTTGGAGCCAACTTGCAAAATTTGTTTACTGACCTCTGCAACTTTCTACAGAGGTCGTTTCAATATTTCTAAAATATATTATGACAGTACTCGTACATGAATTTTAATTGTTCGGCTGATTCACCTTGTATCGCATACAAACCCTATTTATGATTCACCCTGTATATAATAAAATTAGTATAGCACCATAAGATGTAATAAATAATTTCATTTTATTTTCAAGGGTGAACTTGGAACAACTACGCTTCGATAGACACAATCTCAATACTACATCAGCAAAAGAAAATGATACAACTTACGATTTCAATTCAGCCAGCAATTCAAATTTAAGCTTCACCAAGTCTGATTCGCTGAAACAATCGACGAATGACACCACCACTCTATATGATTTATTCAATTTTAACAGAGAGACTTGTATTTACATATATTCCGGCATTACAATCGCTACAATCATCATATCTTTAGTAAGATCATTCGCATTCTTTAAAACTTGTATGCGTTCTTCGATAAGGTTACACAATAGGATGTTTGAAAATATTACCAGAGCTACGATGAGGTTTTTTAATACCAATCCATCAGGGCGGATATTAAATAGGTTTTCCAAAGATATGGGAGCTATCGATGAACTCCTGCCATCAGTTCTAATCGATTGCTTACAAATTGGATTAACGTTAACAGGGATTATCGTAGTTGTTGCTATAGTGAATCCTTGGTTATTGCTACCAACTTGTATCGTCGGTGTTATTTTTTATTTATTGAGGAACTTTTATCTGGTGACTGGAAGGAGCGTTAAACGGTTAGAAGGTGTCAGTAAGTATTAATTAGTTTCAAAATGGTTTTATATTCATTTTAGTTTGTTCGCAGCTAGGAGTCCGGTATTTTCACATTTAAATGCTTCGCTGCAAGGATTGACAACAATTAGAGCTTTTAAAGCGCAAGAAATTTTGGAGAAAGAGTTCGATAACCATCAAGATCTTCATAGTTGTGCTTGGCATATATTTTTGTGTACGTCTAGAGCTTTTGGATTTTGGTTGGATCTTGTTTGCATCGTGTATATCGCAATTGTTACTATGAGTTTTTTATTTTTAGGAGACGGTGAGTATTGTAAAATACAATTTTTTTTGACCGCAATAACGTTTTATTACAAACAAGAAATGAAAAATTTTAAAGTTAAGAAATGAAAAAGGATGTAGAAGCTAAGGATTCACAGGATGCAAACACTTATTCTTTGCTATGATAAAATCGCCAATGTTTGGTTCTATAGAATATTCTGTTATATTTATATCAGTTACTACGTTTACATGCGGATTTGAAATCGATCTCAGTAATCGTTTTTATATTTAATGTTATCGCTTGTTTACTTTAAATGTAGATTACTTTGGCCACCACCCACTTCGTCACCAACAAATTTGGAAAGCATTTGAAATTGGATTGAGATTGAAAGTAATTTTGCATCTAAATAGATGGGTGTATTCTACACAGTTCAGTTTCAATACTGCATGTAAACGTAGTAACTGTCAACTTTTGACGTAAGTTCAAGGTCGTTTTCGATATCTTCCTCCTCGCTTTTCTGGTCGTCCTTTCGATTTATTTTTGCCAACCCTTTCCATGAAGTTTAGTAGTTTACAAATTATTTGGCTCCATGCGCGACTATCATTTTCTACATTATAGTTACTGTCTACTTTGCTAATCATTTTATTTTAGACTGTTAGGTTTCAAAGATACTATTCCGCATGCATTAAAACTTGCAATTTGGGTCTTGCACCAATCTTTTCGACAGTATTGGTAGACACAACAATTCAGTTTACTAACGACTTTGGTTATGAAATTTTCAATCAAATGAATAGCTTTTTTATAGTTCAAAACTAGTGCCGTTTTCCTTGATTTCGCCCACGCTCGGTTTGGCACGACAGTCTGTTGTATAAAATGGGCAGTTTTGGCATTAATCCCAGTATGATCGTTTTACCTCGCTCCTACCTAGCTGACAGAACTTTCTCGATAAAGACTAATGATGGTACACCTGATCGCAGACGGGCTCATACTGGAGTTCTGCAGGGTTCGCTCCTGGGTCACTGGAACACTTTTGTTTTTAGGTACCCCTATGAAAAGAAGTCGCAAACCGTTAAGTCGGGAGAGCAAGGGGGCAAGTGATATCCCCGTTGCGAGAAATAAGGTTGCCCGGGAACAAAGCTTTCACAGCATCCATTGAAATTCGTGCACGGTGTGGCTTGTTGCTCCGTCTTGCTGGAAAAGTGTGTTTCCATTTATTGGGAAACGGACAAGTTGTGTTGTCAGAGAGTTACGAATCATTTCAACGTATCGCTGAGAATTAACGGTCAACGCGTTTCCAACCATATTCTCTAAAAAATGCGGGCGCCGATGATTCCATTTGCGCACATCGCGCACTCCAGTAACTTTTTCTGAAGGCGTTTGATGAAGTGAAAGTGGGTTTGCAGCCGCTCAATATCTGAAGTTTTGTTTATTGACAACTGTTTACTTGGTCGTCATTTCCTTCGAGCCTCATCAGCATATCCTCGCAAAATCGATTACGTTGCTCATTGTCACCCGGTTGGAGAGATCGTACCATCTCCATTTTGTACGGATGCAAATACAGATCTTTGTGGAGAATTCTTCTTACCGATCTGTCACTTATTCCTACGTGTGCAGCATGACGTATGGCTGGTCGCCGTGGATTTCTTAGCACCGCCTGTCGAACAACTTCGATGTTCTGTGTTCGAACTGTTCTTCTAGTCCTACTCCTTTCTTTAGCAGTCGATCCAGTTTCCTTCAGGTTATTAAGCCACATTCTAATCAGTTATCCGGCGGAACAGGCTGGTTGCGCGGTATATTGAAATGCCGTCGAAAAACGCGACTTGTTTGAACAAAACTCTCATTATTCTGATAGTAAGTTTTCACTGCGAAGCCGCGTTGCCCACTCATCCAACGGTTCATTGTCAACTGTCAACTAAAATGTGAGGGCCAACGACATTCCGTTCCCACCACCGCCGACTCGACACACTTCAAATCATCCCGTTTCACTGGCGAACCCTGTAGATAGCTAATTAACACCTGGCTGTGATTTGGTCATCCTCTCGCAGATCCACATCCTTGACTGTAGAACATCGCAGTTTGAAGGACCGCACACACCGCGACGATAGCAGCCGCCTAATCACTGCGGCTATCCACCCATATGTATGAAATTAACGTCGTTATTCTCAGATTCTCGTATAACATTTTTGATGATACGATTATTTACATTATTCCCGATTAAAACTTTTGGTCCTAACTATCTGAAATAAAGAATAACAAATGCATTAAACTAGTCTTACGGTTACACTATAGCATGAGACCTGTTTTTTTTCCAAAATATTAAAAAAATATATACCTATTTG